>CM052014.1:30698127-31057290 GCA_028476595.1 Obolodiplosis robiniae | reverse complement strand
ATACTTTGAAAATTTTTCTGAGTCTGAGCGTATATCAAGATTTTTTATATTCGTCGATACTTTGAAAATTTTTCTGAGTCTGAGCGTATGTCAAGATTTTTTATATTCGTCGATACTTTGAATATTTTTCTGAGTCTGAGCGTATATCAAGATTTTTTATATTCGTCGATACTTTGAAAATTTTTCTGAGTCTGAGCGTATATCAAGATTTTTTATATTCGTCGATACTTTGAAAATTTTTCTGAGTCTGAGCGTATATCAAGATTTTTTATATTCGTCGATACTTTGAAAAATTTCTGAGTCTGAGCGTATATCAAGATTTTTCATATTCGTCGATACTTTGAAAATTTTTTGAGTCTGAGCGTATATCAAGATTTTTTATATTCGTCGATACTTTGAAAATTTTTCTGAGTCTGAACGTATATCAAGATTTTTTATATTCGTCGATACTTTGAAAATTTTTCTGAGTCTGAGCGTATATCAAGATTTTTTATATTCGTCGATACTTTGAAAATTTTTCTGAGTCTGAGCGTATATCAAGATGTTTTATATTCGTCGATACTTTGAAAATTTTTCTGAGTCTGAGCGTATATCAAGATTTTTTATATTCGTCGATACTTTGAAAATTTTTCTGAGTCTGAGCGTATATCAAGATTTTTTATATTCGTCGATAGTTTGAAAATTTTCTGAGTCCGAGCGTATATCAAGATTTTTTATATTCGTCGATACTTTGAAAATTTTTCTGAGTCTGAACGTATATCAAGATTTTTTATATTCGTCGATACTTTGAAAATTTTTCTGAGTCTGAGCGTATATCAAGATTTGTTATATTCGTCGATACTTTGAAAATTTTTCTGAGTCTGAGCGTATATCAAGATTTTTTATATCGTCGATACTTTGAAAATTTTCTGAGTCTGAGCGTATATCAAGATTTTTTATATTCGTCGATACTTTGAAAATTTTTCTGAGTCTGAGCGTATATCAAGATTTTTATATTCGTCGATACTTTGAAAATTTTTCTGAGTCTGAGCGTATATCAAGATTTGTTATATTCGTCGATACTTTGAAAATTTTTCTGAGTCTGAGCGTATATCAAGATTTTTTATATTCGTCGATACTTTGAAAATTTTTTGAGTCTGAGCGTATATCAAGATTTTTTATATTCGTCGATACTTTGAAAATTTTTCTGAGTCTGAGCGTATATCAAGATTTTTTATATTCGTCGATACTTTGAAAATTTTTCTGAGTCTGAGCGTATATCAAGATTTTTTATATTCGTCGATACTTTGAAAATTTTTCTGAGTCTGAACGTATATCGAGATTTTTTATATTCGTCGATACTTGAAAATTTTTCTGAGTCTGAGCGTATATCAAGATTTTTTATATTCGTCGATACTTTGAAAATTTTTCTGAGTCTGAGCGTATATCAAGATTTTTTATATTCGTCGATACTTTGAAAATTTTTCTGAGTCTGAGCGTATGTCAAGATTTTTTATATTCGTCGATACTTTGAAAATTTTTCTGAGTCTGAGCGTATGTCAAGATTTTTTATATTCGTCGATACTTTGAAAATTTTTCTGAGTCTGAACGTATATCAAGATTTTTTATATTCGTCGATACTTTGAAAATTTTTCTGAGTCTGAGCGTATATCAAGATTTTTTATATTCGTCGATACTTTGAAAATTTTTCTGAGTCTGAGCGTATATCAAGATTTTTTATATTCGTCGATACTTTGAAAATTTTTCTGAGTCTGAGCGTATATCAAGATTTTTTATATTCGTCGATACTTTGAAAATTTTTCTGAGTCTGAGCGTATATCAAGATTTTTTATATTCGTCGATACTTTGAAAATTTTTCTGAGTCTGAGCGTATATCAAGATTTTTTATATTCGTCGATACTTTGAAAATTTTTCTGAGTCTGAGCGTATATCAAGATTTGTTATATTCGTCGATACTTTGAAAATTTTTCTGAGTCTGAGCGTATATCAAGATTTTTTATATTCGTCGATACTTTGAAAATTTTTTGAGTCTGAGCGTATATCAAGATTTTTTATATTCGTCGATACTTTGAAAATTTTTCTGAGTCTGAACGTATATCAAGATTTTTTATATTCGTCGATACTTTGAAATTTTTTGAGTATAAGCGTATATCAAGATTTTTTATATGGTGTCCCCGAAAATTCCCGACAAGAATTTCCCGAAAAATATTTTCCCGAAATTTGAAAATGTTCCATTTTCCCGAAAAATAAAATCCTGAAAATGAATTTCATGAAAACAATTTCCGGAGAATCCGATTTCCCGAAAAATAAAATCCTGAAAAAGAAATTCCCGAAATAAGGAATTTTGTCTATCGGCTATTTTCGATTTGAAAATGCCCAATCGGGACTTTGTCTACACACACTTCTGTATGAAGCCTTTGTCTATTGGCTATTTTTGATTTGAAAATGCCCAATCGGGACTTTGTCTACACACACTTCTGTATGAAGCCTTTGTCTATCGGCTATTTTCGATTTGAAAATGCCCAATCGGGACTTTGTCGACACACACTTCTGTATGAAGCCTTTGTCTATTCGCTATTTTTGAATTGAAAATGCCCAATCGGGACTTTGTCTACACACACTTCTGTATGAAGCCTTTGTCTATCGGCTATTTTCGATTTTAAAATGCCCAATCGGGACTTTGTCTACACACACTTCTGTATGAAGCCTTTGTCTATCGGCTTTTTT
This sequence comes from Obolodiplosis robiniae, assembly GCA_028476595.1. Lineage (NCBI taxonomy): Eukaryota > Metazoa > Arthropoda > Insecta > Diptera > Cecidomyiidae > Obolodiplosis > Obolodiplosis robiniae. The sequence goes on along the minus strand of CM052014.1, from coordinate 31,054,563 downwards.
CGATTTGAACATGCCGAATCGGGACTTTGTCTACACACACTTCTGTATGAAGCCTTTGTCTATTGGCTATTTTTGAATTGAAAATGCCCAATCGGGACTTTGTCTACACACATTTCTGTATGAAGCCTTTGTCTTTTGGCTATTTTTGAATTGAAAATGCCCAATCGGGACTTTGTCTACACACACTTCTGTATGAAGCCTTTGTCTATCGGCTTTTTTCGATTTGAGCATGCCGAATCGGGACTTTGTCTACACACACTTCTGTATGAAGCCTTTGTCTATCGGCTATTTTCGATTTGAAAATGCCGAATCGGGACTTTTCCCACATTCACTTCTGGGAAATTCAGTGCTTCGGGAAAAAAGGATTTCGGGAAAATATTTTCCGGATTTTTTTTTCGGAAATTTCTTCTTTCAGGTTTTTTTTTTCGGATAATAATTTTTCGGGAAATTCAGTTTTCGGAAAAAAAAAATTCGGGAAAAATCGAAGACCTTTTTCGGGAAATTCAGTGTTCGGGAAAAAAAAAATTCGGGAATTTTCAGGGAAACCTTTTATATTCGTCGATACTTTGAAAATTTTTCTGAGTCTGAGCGTATATCAAGATTTTTTATATTCGTCGATACTTTGAAAATTTTTCTGAGTCTGAGCGTATGTCAAGATTTTTTATATTCGTCGATACTTTGAAAATTTTTCTGAGTCTGAACGTATATCAAGATTTTTTATATTCGTCGATACTTTGAAAATTTTTCTGAGTCTGAGCGTATATCAAGATTTTTTATATTCGTCGATACTTTGAAATTTTTTTGAGTCTGAGCGTATATCAAGATTTGTTATATTCGTCGATACTTTGAAAATTTTTCTGAGTCTGAACGTATATCAAGATTTTTTATATTCGTCGATACTTTGAAAATTTTTCTGAGTCTAAGCGTATATCAAGATTTTTTATATTCGTCGATACTTTGAAAATTTTTCTGAGTCTGAGCGTATATCAAGATTTTTTATATTCGTCGATACTTTGAAAATTTTTCTGAGTCTGAGCGTATATCAAGATTTTTCATATTCGTCGATATTTTGAAAAAATTTTCTGAGTCTGAGCGTATATCAAGATTTTTTATATTCGTCGATACTTTGAAAATTTTTTGAGTCTGAGCGTATATCAAGATTTTTTATATTCGTCGATACTTTGAAAATTTTTCTGAGTCTGAGCGTATATCAAGATTTTTTATATTCGTCGATACTTTGAAAATTTTTCTGAGTCTGAGCGTATATCAAGATTTTTTATATTCGTCGATACTTTGAAAATTTTTCTGAGTCTGAGCGTATATCAAGATTTTTTATATTCGTCGATACTTTGAAAATTTTTCTGAGTCCGAGCGTATATCAAGATTTTTTATATTCGTCGATACTTTGAAAATTCTTCTGAGTCTGATCGTATATCAAGATTTTTTATATTCGTCGATACTTTGAAAATTTTTCTGAGTCTGAGCGTATATCAAGATGTTTTATATTCGTCGATACTTTGAAAATTTTTCTGAGTCTGAGCGTATATCAAGATTTTTTATATTCGTCGTTACTTTGAAAATTTTTTGAGTATAAGCGTATATCAAGATTTTTTATATGGTGTCCCCGAAAATTCCCGACAAGAATTTCCCGAAAAATATTTTCCCGAAATTTGAAAATGTTCCATTTTCCCGAAAAATAAAATCCTGAAAATGAATTTCATGGAAACAATTTCCGGAGAATCCGATTTCCCGAAAAATAAAATCCTGAAAAAGAAATTCCCGAAATAAGGAATTTTGTCTATCGGATATTTTCGATTTGAAAATGCCCAATCGGGACTTTGTCTACACACACTTCTGTATGAAGCCTTTGTCTATTGGCTATTTTCGATTTGAAAATGCCCAATCGGGACTTTGTCGACACACACTTCTGTATGAAGCCTTTGTCTATTCGCTATTTTTGAATTGAAAATGCCCAATCGGGACTTTGTCTACACACACTTCTGTATGAAGCCTTTGTCTATCGGCTATTTTCGATTTTAAAATGCCCAATCGGGACTTTGTCTACACACACTTCTGTATAAAGCCTTTGTCTATTGGCTATTTTTGAATTGAAAATGCCCAATCGGGACTTTGTCTACACACATTTCTGTATGAAGCCTTTGTCTTTTGGCTATTTTTTTTTTATTTTATTTAACAATACACCGCCAAAGACTGGCTGTTTTTATTCATTATTGATTAATTACATATCTGACAGGGAAAAGGTAAGGGTCATTAATCGATTATATCGGATCTCACCACCATTAAAACCTGTATCTTTTCTTTTAGAAAAATCCATTCAAACATTGCAAGGTTGGATGATTATAAATACAATTTGTATAAATATTACATTCGATAACTATGCTAAAAATATCACATAATCACAATATCACAATATTAACAATGCTAATGAAATTTAAAAAGAAATGGTTTAATTACAATCATTGGATTTGTTGTTGTTTCAACCTAAGATTCAATTTATCACAGGCAACTAATTGAGATTTAAAATTTGCACGAGAAGCAGGTTCTTTAAACAGTTCATCAATGAAGTTTGCAAGTTTACACATCTGATTTATTGGTGCCGTATGTTCATTAATAAGTAATAGATCTATTATTCTAAAAGTTTCCACCGACGATTCACGAAGATTGAATGGGTTTGAATGAAGCGCAATATCGTTTTTTATCTGTGAGCATGGGATAATGTCGTTCAATACGTCGTAGAAAAACAGCAAAGCTGCATTGATACGCCTCCTTTCAAGTTTCATCATTTTCAAATTTTCCAGTCTACATTCATATGAAGAAATATGATAGTTGTTTTCGGCAGATGGATATTCTCTCAATGCAAATATTGTAAATTGCTTTTGCACCGATTCAATTAAGTCTATCGATATCGAATGATATGGTAACCATACGACACAACAGTATTCAAGCAATGATTGAATTAGAGTGTTATATAAAGTCTTGAGAGTATTGAGATTTCTTATGTCAAAGCAAAAGCGTTTGATAAATCCAAGTGTAGATTTTGCTTTAGACACGATCATATTTATGTGGTTATTAAAATTCAGTTTCGAATCTACAATCACACCAAGGTCCTTTTGCTCTTTAACTCTCTCAAACACGTGATCCCCATAATGGTAATTTCCAATAAAGATGTTCGATTGTTGTTTGTTGGTAATTGACATCACTGAACACTTGTTTAAGTTTAGGTGTAAATCGTTTGCGATACACCATTGCCTCAATTTATCGATAGCACGTTGAAGCTTCAATGTGTCCATAGCGGAATTGATTGCAGCTGCAATTTTAAGATCATCAGCAAACAAAGATATAAACACATCAATACCCAATTCCTCAACTATGTCGTTATAGTGACTTCCCTGAGGCACACCCGAGTTTACTATGAATTCCCCGGAACTTCTACCATTGTAGTATACAAATTGACGACGGTCGCGAAGATATGATTTGATCCAATAGATGAGGTTACTAGGTATATTATATCTGTTTAACTTTGAAATCAATATATCATGATTGACTTTATCAAAGGCCTTTGCAAAATCTGTGTACAGCACATCTACTTGTCGTCGATTTTTAAACACAAAGTGAGTAAAATCCATGAGATTGGTCACTGTTGAACGCCTTTTATAGAATCCATGTTGTTTCGGTGATATTCTATTTGCAACCATATCAGTCAGTTTAATATTCACGAGTTTCTTAAAGAATTTAGCTATAGTTGGTAGTTTAGCTATACAGCGATAGTTTTCAACATTCGATCTAGATCCCTTTTTAAAGATTGGATTCACGCTATAACTCTTCCACTGAGAAGGAAACAATCCGAGAGTTAGTGATTCGTTGAATATGATGTGAAGTGGAGTGCACAAAAAGGCTGCACAGTTTTTCAGCAATAATGGATGAAAACCATCAGGTCCCGTTCCTTTCGATATATCAATTTTCAAAAGCTCGTCGAATACAAATGTAAGCCATTCCTATTAAATTCAAAATTTTTGTTGAAAAATTTTGCAAAAAGATCAGCTTGAACTTGAATATTAGTCGTTGATGTATCACCATAATGAAGAATTTTCGGTATATTATCAGTTTTCCTCCTGGAATTAATAATACGCCAGAATGATTTTGTGTCTGATCGAACAGTAGAAGCCATATTATTGATGTAGTCATCGCAGAGTTTTGTATTCAATGAATCAAACGCAGCGAATGCTGCATCAAACGAACGTCTGTCACCCGAGATTTTGAAATTCTTCCATTCCTTATTTCTCTTGTTTTTTAGGTTGCGTAGTTGAGCATTGCTCCATGGACACTTTACATTACGTTTAATGGTATTCTTTGGTATAAACCGCTCTATTGCTGTCGTTAATGAATTAACAAGCACAGTCACCTTATCGTCCAGAGATAGATGACGACTAATAAGTTGATTTTCCAAGCATAAAGATGACAAATACTGATTCAAGCCAAAATAGTCTCCTCTTTTATAGTTAAATGTGTCGGTATTTGGCTCAGATGAAGCAACATTGAAATGCCATTCAAATGTGAGCAAAATCGGTGGATGAAGATCCTCTAATTTGACTAACGGAGGCGGTCTAAAAATTGTTAGATTTTCGTGGTCGTTCGTAAATACAAGATCTAATAGTCTACCCATTGAATTACGAATATTATTGACTTGAAACAATCCAAGCTCACTTATTGTACCAATAAATTCAGCTGCATGTGAAGGTTCTATTTGCTCTGGCAGGAGAATATTAGAATCATCATCCGCGATCCACGACACATTTGGCATATTGAAATCACCAGTCAATATAAAAATATCCGATGGACGGCATGATGAATGTATTGATTTTATGGCATTAAGATGAGATTGATAAGTTTCGTTTGACGACATTGGTGGAATATACGAATTAAAAATAAATACATTTGTATGCTTATTCAACGTTAATTTAACACAAATGCATTCAATTGATGATGCGTTGAAAATAGATACTTCTGAACAGATGAAATGAGATCGGACAGCTACCAGAACTCCTCCTCCACGTTCAAAAATTGAATCAGTTTGATCCCTATCTTTACGAAAAACGTTAAATGATGTATCAAAATATTCTGATGAAGCGATTCCATCAGTTAACCAGGTTTCAGTCAATGTGAAGATATCATATTCTGACAAAGATGAGTTGCGATACACTTCCTTTAATTTCGTTCTCATACCACGCATATTCGAGGAGTAGATATTGATTTCCAATAAGTCCAGATGATTAATATTAATGTGGCCTGGAAAATTGGTAGGCGAAGTATTTTGTATATGCGCATTCAGATTTGTTTCATTCGAATTGACTGCAGACGAATGATCACTTAGATAATGATGCGATTTATCGGTGTTTCTATCGGTGATTTGTTGGGCGTTTTGTTCGGTGTTTTGTTCGATTGTGATTTCGACGAGGTCATTGCGGTGCTGGCCGGTAATTGTGATTCGTTTGTTTCCATTAAATCCGTTGAGGTCGAGTTGCGTCTGTTGTTCGAATTCAAGTTCGGAAAAAAATCACCTAAATTTTTGTTTTGCAGAAACTCTCGGACGAAAGCATTCTCTGGCCAGGCATCCGGAGCAGACAAAACATTGAAATCGGCTTCATTCACTTCGATTTTAAACGAAACGAATTTCAACGTATTGACATCCTTGTCCTTTTTCACCAATTTGTGTACATTGCACATCGACTTGTCACTTACCAATCTATTCCGCACAATGTAATTTACGATTTCTTCTGTGGTGGTCATTGGATCAAAACCGGAAACCCAAATTGCTTTGTGGAACACCGGTTTCTCGACGCGTTTCGGTTTTGTTACGATTTTTAGGCCAGTGACAGACGATTTTGTGCCCATTTTTGGCTTTGGAGCTTCAAATTTCGAAACATTAATTTTCGGAGCAAGGAATTTCGGTGAGTCGGAACGTTGACGCTTGGCCGATTGAGGCTGTGAGCCACTGCGCAATGTGTCTGCGAATGAATTGGTCGGGGTGTGTGCAAAAGATGATTTTGAGGCATGAGCGATTGAAATGTTTCGCGAAACAGTTTTTTTCTGTACCGAATCACCTCGAGAAATTGACTTTTGGGCTAAAAATTGCATGTCTTCGTGTATTTCGTTTGTTTTCCCAGTCAATTTCGAAATCATACTTTTTATTGTGGATAATTCAGATAAAATTGACGGACCATCTGGTTTTGCTTCTGCGAACCCCATTTCAGTCAATTTGGTTTGGCGCGGTTTCAGTGTACCACTCGGTGTCGAAAATGTTTCTGGTAAAATCAAATTTGACTTACTCGGTGCTGACGATTTTTCGGCGGGTTTTTTTGAGACCACTTTTGGTTCACCACTCGGTACATTCGATTCGTTTGACATTTCGCCAGTACATTTGTTACAAAATATTCTGACGTTCGGTGATTTTATTTGCTCGAGTTTCACAAAAATGCCAATACATGGAAGATGAACAACATGACCACAACCTGCACACTTCGTTGACAAATCCGATTTTATATTTGCAGGCGGACAGTCGTCACGGGAGCATAGTTTTATTTTGGTCATTGTGTTGCAATAGCGACAACAACAACAATCACTTTGTTCGTGAATGCCGTCACTGTTAACCCGATTTTATCGTTTTTGTTTGATATTTGATGTTGCACTTTATATTTTTCGAAGATAAAATCACTAGTTCTATTTTTTATATCAGTTTTTTGGTTTTTTTAACACAGATTATCTTTAAATAAAAATAAAATAAAGACGAACGAGACTAAACGAGACTAAACGAGACTAAACGTCAAACTAATATTGAATTGAAAATGCCCAATCGGGACTTTGTCTACACACACTTCTGTATGAAGCCTTTGTCTATCGGCTTTTTTCGATTTGAGCATGCCGAATCGGGACTTTGTCTACACACACTTCTGTATGAAGCCTTTGTCTATCGGCTATTTTCGATTTGAAAATGCCGAATCGGGACTTTTCCCACATTCACTTCTGGGAAATTCAGTGCTTCGGGAAAAAAGGATTTCGGGAAAATATTTTCCGGATTTTTTTTTCGGAAATTTCTTCTTTCAGGTTTTTTTTCGGATAATAATTTTTCGGGAAATTCAGTTTTCGGAAAAAAAAAATTCGGGAAAAATCGAAGACCTTTTCGGGAAATTCAGTGTTCGGGAAAAAAAAAATTCGGGAATTTTCAGGGTAACCTTTTATATTTGTCGATACATTGAAAATTTTTCTGAGTCTGAGCGTATATCAAGATTTTTTATATTCGTCGATATTTTGAAAATTTTTCTGAGTCTGAGCGTATATCAAGATTTTTTATATTCGTCGATACTTTGAAAATTTTTTGAGTCTGAGCGTATATCAAGATTTTTTATATTCGTCGATACTTTGAAAATTTTTTGAGTCTGAGCGTATATCAAGATTTTTTATATTCGTCGATACTTTGAAAATTTTTCTGAGTCTGAGCGTATATCAAGATTTTTTATAATCGTCGATACTTTGAAAATTTTTCTGAGTCTGAGCGTATATCAAGATTTTTTATATTCGTCGATACTTTGAAAATTTTTCTGAGTCTGAACGTATATCAAGATTTTTTATATTCGTCGATACTTTGAAAATTTTTCTGAGTCTGAGCGTATATCAAGATTTTTTATATTCGTCGATACTTTGAAAATTTTTCTGAGTTTGAGCGTATGTCAAAATTTTTTATATTCGTCGATACTTTGAAAATTTTTCTGAGTCTGAACGTATATCAAGATTTTTTATATTCGTCGATACTTTGAAAATTTTTCTGAGTCCGAGCGTATATCAAGATTTTTTATATTCGTCGATACTTTGAAAATTTTTCTGAGTCTGAGCGTATATCAAGATTTTTTATATTCGTCGATACTTTGAAAATTTTTCTGAGTCTGAGCGTATATCAAGATTTTTTATATTCGTCGATACTTTGAAAATTTTTCTGAGTCTGAACGTATATCAAGATTTTTTATATTCGTCGATACTTTGAAAATTTTTTGAGTCTGAGCGTATATCAAGATTTTTTATATTCGTCGATACTTTGAAAATTTTTCTGAGTCTGATCGTATATCAAGATTTTTTATATTCGTCGATACTTTGAAAATTTTTCTGAGTCTGAACGTATATCAAGATTTTTTATATTCGTCGATACTTTGAAAATTTTTCTGAGTCTGAGCGTATGTCAAGATTTTTTATATTCGTCGATACTTTGAAAATTTTTCTGAGTCTGAGCGTATATCAAGATTTTTTATATTCGTCGATACTTTGAAAATTTTTCTGAGTCTGAACGTATATCAAGATTTTTTATATTCGTCGATACTTTGAAAATTTTTCTGAGTCTGAGCGTATATCAAGATTTTTTATATTCGTCGATACTTTGAAAATTTTTCTGAGTCTGAGCGTATATCAAGATTTTTTATATTCGTCGATACTTTGAAAATTTTTCTGAGTCTGAGCGTATATCAAGATTTTTTATATTCGTCGATATTTTGAAAAAAATTTCTGAGTCTGAGCGTATATCAAGATTTTTTATATTCGTCGATACTTTGAAAATTTTTTGAGTCTGAGCGTATATCAAGATTTTTTATATTCGTCGATACTTTGAAAATTTTTCTGAGTCTGAGCGTATATCAAGATTTTTTATATTCGTCGATACTTTGAAAATTTTTCTGAGTCTGAGCGTATATCAAGATTTTTTATATTCGTCTATACTTTGAAAATTTTTCTGAGTCTGAGCGTATATCAAGATTTTTTATATTCGTCGATACCTTGAAAATTTTTCTGAGTCCGAGCGTATATCAAGATTTTTTATATTCGTCGATACTTTGAAAATTTTTCTGAGTCTGAGCGTATATCAAGATTTTTTATATTCGTCGATACTTTGAAAATTTTTCTGAGTCTGAGCGTATATCAAGATGTTTTATATTCGTCGATACTTTGAAAATTTTTCTGAGTCCGAGCGTATATCAAGATTTTTTATATTCGTCGATACTTTGAAAATTTTTTGAGTATAAGCGTATATCAAGATTTTTTATATGGTGTCCCCGAAAATTCCCGACAAGAATTTCCCGAAAAATATTTTCCCGAAATTTGAAAATGTTCCATTTTCCCGAAAAATAAAATCCTGAAAATGAATTTCATGAAAACAATTTCCGGAGAATCCGATTTCCCGAAAAATAAAATCCTGAAAAAGAAATTCCCGAAATAAGGAATTTTGTCTATCGGCTATTTTCGATTTGAAAATGCCCAATCGAGACTTTGTCTACACACACTTCTGTATGAAGCCTTTGTCTATTGGCTATTTTTGATTTGAAAATGCCCAATCGGGACTTTGTCTACACACACTTCTGTATGAAGCCTTTGTCTATCGGCTATTTTCGATTTGAAAATGCCCAATCGGGACTTTGTCGACACACACTTCTGTATGAAGCCTTTGTCTATTCGCTATTTTTGAATTGAAAATGCCCAATCGGGACTTTGTCTACACACACTTCTGTATGAAGCCTTTGTCTATCGGCTATTTTCGATTTTAAAATGCCCAATCGGGACTTTGTCTACACACACTTCTGTATGAAGCCTTTGTCTATTGGCTATTTTTGAATTGAAAATGCCCAATCTGGACTTTGTCTACACACATTTCTGTATGAAGCCTTTGTCTTTTGGCTATTTTTGAATTGAAAATGCCCAATCGGGACTTTGTCTACACACACTTCTGTATGAAGCCTTTGTCTATCGGCTTTTTTCGATTTGAGCATGCCGAATCGGGACTTTGTCTACACACACTTCTGTATGAAGCCTTTGTCTATCGGCTATTTTCGATTTGAAAATGCCGAATCGGGACTTTTCCCACATTCACTTCTGGGAAATTCAGTGCTTCGGGAAAAAAGGATTTCGGGAAAATATTTTCCGGATATTTTTTTCGGAAATTTCTTCTTTCAGGTTTTTTTTTCGGATAATAATTTTTCGGGAAATTCAGTTTTCGGAAAAAAAAAATTCGGGAAAAATCGAAGACCTTTTTCGGGAAATTCAGTGTTCGGGAAAAAAAAAATTCGGGAATTTTCAGGGTAACCTTTTATATTCGTCGATACTTTGAAAATTTTTCTGAGTCTGAGCGTATATCAAGATTTTTTATATTCGTCGATATTTTGAAAAATTTTTCTGAGTCTGAACGTATATCAAGATTTTTTATATTCGTCGATACTTTGAAAATTTTTCTGAGTCTGAGCGTATATCAAGATTTTTTATTTTCGTCGATATTTTGAAAATTTTTCTGAGTCTGAGCGTATATCAAGACTTTTTATATTCGTCGATATTTTGAAAAAAATTTCTGAGTCTGAACGTATATCAAGATTTTTTATATTCGTCGATACTTTGAAAATTTTTCTGAGTCTGAACGTATATCAAGATTTTTTATATTCGTCGATACTTTGAAAATTTTTCTGAGTCTGAGCATATATCAAGATTTTTTATATTCGTCGATACTTTGAAAATTTTTCTGAGTCTGAGCGTATATCAAGATTTTTTATATTCGTCGATACTTTGAAAATTTTTCTGAGTTTGAGCGTATATCAAGATTTTTTATATTCGTCGATATTTTGAAAATTTTTCTGAGTCCGAGCGTATATCAAGATTTTTTATATTCGTCGATATTTTGAAAATTTTTCTGAGTCTGAACGTATATCAAGATTTTTTATATTCGTCGATACTTTGAAAATTTTTCTGAGTCTGAACGTATATCAAGATTTTTTATATTCGTCGATACTTTGAAAATTTTTCTGAGTCTGAGCGTATATCAAGATTTTTTATATTCGTCGATACTTTGAAAATTTTTCTGAGTCTGAACGTATATCAAGATTTTTTATATTCGTCGATACTTTGAAAATTTTTCTGAGTCTGAGCGTATATCAAGATTTTTTATTTTCGTCGATATTTTGAAAATTTTTCTGAGTCTGAGCGTATATCAAGACTTTTTATATTCGTCGATACTTTGAAAATTTTTCTGAGTCTGAGCGTATATCAAGATTTTTTATATTCGTCGATACTTTGAAAATTTTTCTGAGTCTGAGCGTATATCAAGATTTTTTATATTCGTCGATACTTTGAAAATTTTTCTGAGTCTGAGCGTATGTCAAGATTTTTTATATTCGTCGATACTTTGAAAATTTTTCTGAGTCTGAGCGTATATCAAGATTTTTTATATTCGTCGATACTTTGAAAATTTTTCTGAGTCTGAGCGTATATCAAGATTTTTTATATTCGTCGATACTTTGAAAATTTTTCTGAGTCTGAGCGTATATCAAGATTTTTTATATTCGTCGATACTTTGAAAATTTTTCTGAGTCTGAGCGTATATCAAGATTTTTTATATTTGTCGATACTTTGAAAATTTTTCTGAGTCTGAGCGTATATCAAGATTTTTTATATTCGTCGATACTTTGAAAATTTTTCTGAGTCTGAACGTATATCGAGATTTTTTATATTCGTGGATACTTTGAAAATTTTTCTGAGTCTGAGCGTATATCAAGATTTTTTATATTCGTCGATACTTTGAAAATTTTTCTGAGTCTGAGCGTATATCAAGATTTTTTATATTCGTCGATACTTTGAAAATTTTTCTGAGTCTGAGCGTATGTCAAGATTTTTTATATTCGTCGATACTTTGAAAATTTTTCTGAGTCTGAGCGTATGTCAAGATTTTTTATATTCGTCGATACTTTGAAAATTTTTCTGAGTCTGAACGTATATCAAGATTTTTTATATTCGTCGATACTTTGAAAATTTTTCTGAGTCTGAGCGTATATCAAGATTTTTTATATTCGTCGATACTTTGAAAATTTTTCTGAGTCTGAGCGTATATCAAGATTTTTTATATTCGTCGATACTTTGAAAATTTTTCTGAGTCTGAGCGTATATCAAGATTTTTTATATTCGTCGATACTTTGAAAATTTTTCTGAGTCTGAGCGTATATCAAGATTTTTTATATTCGTCGATACTTTGAAAATTTTTCTGAGTCTGAGCGTATATCAAGATTTTTTATATTCGTCGATACTTTGAAAATTTTTCTGAGTCTGAGCGTATATCAAGATTTGTTATATTCGTCGATACTTTGAAAATTTTTCTGAGTCTGAGCGTATATCAAGATTTTTTATATTCGTCGATACTTTGAAAATTTTTTGAGTCTGAGCGTATATCAAGATTTTTTATATTCGTCGATACTTTGAAAATTTTTCTGAGTCTGAGCGTATATCAAGATTTTTTATATTCGTCGATACTTTGAAAATTTTTCTGAGTCTGAGCGTATATCAAGATTTTTTATATTCGTCGATACTTTGAAAATTTTTCTGAGTCTGAGCGTATATCAAGATTTTTTATATTCGTCGATACTTTGAAAATTTTTCTGAGTCTGAACGTATATCAAGATTTTTTATATTCGTCGATACTTTGAAAATTTTTCTGAGTCTGAGCGTATATCAAGATTTTTTATATTCGTCGATACTTTGAAAATTTTTCTGAGTCTGAGCGTATATCAAGATTTTTTATATTCGTCGATACTTTGAAAATTTTTCTGAGTCTGAGCGTATATCAAGATTTTTTATATTCGTCGATACTTTGAAAATTTTTCTGAGTCTGAACGTATATCAAGATTTTTTATATTCGTCGATACTTTGAAAATTTTTCTGAGTCTGAGCGTATATCAAGATTTTTTATATTCGTCGATACTTTGAAAATTTTTCTGAGTCTGAGCGTATATCAAGATTTTTTATATTCGTCGATACTTTGAAAATTTTTCTGAGTCTGAGCGTTTATCAAGATGTTTTATATTCGTCGATACTTTGAAAATTTTTCTGAGTCTGAGCGTATATCAAGATTTTTTATATTCGTCGATACTTTGAAATTTTTTTGAGTATAAGCGTATATCAAGATTTTTTATATGGTGTCCCCGAAAATTCCCGACAAGAATTTCCCGAAAAATATTTTCCCGAAATTTGAAAATGTTCCATTTTCCCGAAAAATAAAATCCTGAAAATGAATTTCATGAAAACAATTTCCGGAGAATCCGATTTCCCGAAAAATAAAATCCTGAAAAAGAAATTCCCGAAATAAGGAATTTTGTCTATCGGCTATTTTCGATTTGAAAATGCCCAATCGGGACTTTGTCTACACACACTTCTGTATGAAGCCTTTGTCTATTGGCTATTTTTGATTTGAAAATGCCCAATCGGGACTTTGTCTACACACACTTCTGTATGAAGCCTTTGTCTATCGGCTATTTTCGATTTGAAAATGCCCAATCGGGACTTTGTCGACACACACTTCTGTATGAAGCCTTTGTCTATTCGCTATTTTTGAATTGAAAATGCCCAATCGGGACTTTGTCTACACACACTTCTGTATGAAGCCTTTGTCTATCGGCTATTTTCGATTTGAAAATGCCCAATCGGGACTTTGTCGACACACACTTCTGTATGAAGCCTTTGTCTATCGGCTTTTTTCGATTTGAACATGCCGAATCGGGACTTTGTCTACACACACTTCTGTATGAAGCCTTTGTCTATTGGCTATTTTTGAATTGAAAATGCCCAATCGGGACTTTGTCTACACACATTTCTGTATGAAGCCTTTGTCTTTTGGCTATTTTTGAATTGAAAATGCCCAATCGGGACTTTGTCTACACACACTTCTGTATGAAGCCTTTGTCTATCGGCTTTTTTCGATTTGAGCATGCCGAATCGGGACTTTGTCTACACACACTTCTGTATGAAGCCTTTGTCTATCGGCTATTTTCGATTTGAAAATGCCGAATCGGGACTTTTCCCACATTCACTTCTGGGAAATTCAGTGCTTCGGGAAAAAAGGATTTCGGGAAAATATTTTCCGGATTTTTTTTTCGGAAATTTCTTCTTTCAGGTTTTTTTTTTCGGATAATAATTTTTCGGGAAATTCAGTTTTCGGAAAAAAAAAATTCGGGAAAAATCGAAGACCTTTTTCGGGAAATTCAGTGTTCGGGAAAAAAAAAATTCGGGAATTTTCAGGGAAACCTTTTATATTCGTCGATACTTTGAAAATTTTTCTGAGTCTGAGCGTATATCAAGATTTTTTATATTCGTCGATATTTTGAAACTTTTTCTGAGTCTGAGCGTATATCAAGATTTTTTATATTCGTCGATATTTTGAAAATTTTTCTGAGTCTGAGCGTATATCAAGATTTTTTATATTCGTCGATACTTTGAAAATTTTTCTGAGTCTGAGCGTATATCAAGATTTTTTATATTCGTCGATACTTTGAAAATTTTTTGAGTCTGAGCGTATATCAAGATTTTTTATATTCGTCGATACTTTGAAAATTTTTCTGAGTCTGAGCGTATATCAAGATTTTTTATATTCGTCGATACTTCGAAAATTTTTCTGAGTCTGAGCGTATATCAAGATTTTTTATATTCGTCGATACTTTGAAAATTTTTTGAGTCTGAGCGTATATCAAGATTTTTTATATTCGTCGATACTTTGAAAATTTTTCTGAGTCTGAGCGTATATCAAGATTTTTTATATTTGTCGATACTTTGAAAATTTTTCTGAGTCTGAGCGTATATCAAGATTTTTTATATTCGTCGATACTTTGAAAATTTTTCTGAGTCTGAGCGTATATCAAGATTTTTTATATTCGTCGATACTTTGAAAATTTTTCTGAGTCTGAGCGTATATCAAGATTTTTTATATTCGTCGATACTTTGAAAATTTTTCTGAGTCGGAGCGTATATCAAGATTTTTTATATTCGTCGATATTTTGAAAAAAATTTCTGAGTCTGAGCGTATATCAAGATTTTTTATATTCGTCGATACTTTGAAAATTTTTTGAGTCTGAGCGTATATCAAGATTTTTTATATTCGTCGATACTTTGAAAATTTTTCTGAGTCTGAGCGTATATCAAGATTTTTTATATTCGTCGATACTTTGAAAATTTTTTGAGTCTGAGCGTATATCAAGATTTTTTATATTCGTCGATACTTTGAAAATTTTTCTGAGTCTGAGCGTATATCAAGATTTTTTATATTCGTCGATACTTTGAAAATTTTTTGAGTCTGAGCGTATATCAAGATTTTTTATATTCGTCGATACTTTGACAATTTTTCTGAGTCTGAGCGTATATCAAGATTTTTTATATTCGTCGATACTTTGAAAATTTTTCTGAGTCTGAGCGTATATCAAGATTTTTTATATTCGTCGATACCTTTGAAAATTTTTCTGAGTCTGAGCGTATATCAAGATTTTTTATATTCGTCGATACTTTGAAAATTTTTCTGAGTCTGAACGTATATCAAGATTTTTTATATTCGTCGATACTTTGAAAATTTTTCTGAGTCTGAGCGTATATCAAGATTTTTTATATTCGTCGATACTTTGAAAATTTTTCTGAGTCTGAGCGTATATCAAGATTTTTTATATTCGTCGATACCTTTGAAAATTTTTCTGAGTCTGAGCGTATATCAAGATTTTTTATATTCGTCGATACTTTGAAAATTTTTCTGAGTCTGAACGTATATCAAGATTTTTTATATTCGTCGATACTTTGAAAATTTTTCTGAGTCTGAACGTATATCAAGATTTTTTATATTCGTCGATACTTTGAAATTTTTTTGAGTCTGAGCGTATATCAAGAGTTTTTATATTCGTCGATACTTTGAAAATTTTTCTGAGTCTGAGCGTATATCAAGATTTTTTATATTCGTCGATACTTTGAAAATTTTTTGAGTCTGAGCGTATATCAAGATTTTTTATATTCGTCGATACTTTGACAATTTTTCTGAGTCTGAGCGTATATCAAGATTTTTTATATTCGTCGATACTTTGAAAATTTTTCTGAGTCTGAGCGTATATCAAGATTTTTTATATTCGTCGATACCTTTGAAAATTTTTCTGAGTCTGAGCGTATATCAAGATTTTTTATATTCGTCGATACTTTGAAAATTTTTCTGAGTCTGAACGTATATCAAGATTTTTTATATTCGTCGATACTTTGAAAATTTTTCTGAGTCTGAGCGTATATCAAGATTTTTTATATTCGTCGATACTTTGAAAATTTTTCTGAGTCTGAGCGTATATCAAGATTTTTTATATTCGTCGATACTTTGAAAATTTTTCTGAGTCGGAGCGTATATCAAGATTTTTTATATTCGTCGATATTTTGAAAAAAATTTCTGAGTCTGAGCGTATATCAAGATTTTTTATATTCGTCGATACTTTGAAAATTTTTCTGAGTCTGAGCGTATATCAAGATTTTTTTTTATTCGTCGATACTTTGAAAATTTTTCTGAGTCTGAGCGTATATCAAGATTTTTTATATTCGTCGATACTTTGAAAATTTTTCTGAGTCTGAGCGTATATCAAGATTTTTTATATTCGTCGATACTTTGAAAATTTTTCTGAGTCTGAGCGTATATCAAGATTTTTTATATTCGTCGATACTTTGAAAATTTTTCTGAGTCTGAGCGTATATCAAGATATTTTATATTCGTCGATACTTTGAAAATTTTTCTGAGTCTGAGCGTATATCAAGATTTTTTATATTCGTCGATACTTTGAAAATTTTTCTGAGTCTGAACGTATATCAAGATTTTTTATATTCGTCGATACTTTGAAAATTTTTCTGAGTCTGAGCGTATATCAAGATTTTTTATATTCGTCGATACTTTGAAAATTTTTCTGAGTCTGAGCGTATGTCAAGATTTTTTATATTCGTCGATACTTTGAAAATTTTTCTGAGTCTGAGCGTATATCAAGATTTTTTATATTCGTCGATACTTTGAAAATTTTTCTGAGTCTGAACGTATATCAAGATTTTTTATATTCGTCGATACTTTGAAAATTTTTCTGAGTCTGAACGTATATCAAGATTTTTTATATTCGTCGATACTTTGAAATTTTTTTGAGTCTGAGCGTATATCAAGAGTTTTTATATTCGTCGATACTTTGAAAATTTTTCTGAGTCTGAGCGTATATCAAGATTTTTTATATTCGTCGATACTTTGAAAATTTTTTGAGTCTGAGCGTATATCAAGATTTTTTATATTCGTCGATACTTTGACAATTTTTCTGAGTCTGAGCGTATATCAAGATTTTTTATATTCGTCGATACTTTGAAAATTTTTCTGAGTCTGAGCGTATATCAAGATTTTTTATATTCGTCGATACCTTTGAAAATTTTTCTGAGTCTGAGCGTATATCAAGATTTTTTATATTCGTCGATACTTTGAAAATTTTTCTGAGTCTGAACGTATATCAAGATTTTTTATATTCGTCGATACTTTGAAAATTTTTCTGAGTCTGAGCGTATATCAAGATTTTTTATATTCGTCGATACTTTGAAAATTTTTCTGAGTCTGAGCGTATATCAAGATTTTTTATATTCGTCGATACTTTGAAAATTTTTCTGAGTCGGAGCGTATATCAAGATTTTTTATATTCGTCGATATTTTGAAAAAAATTTCTGAGTCTGAGCGTATATCAAGATTTTTTATATTCGTCGATACTTTGAAAATTTTTCTGAGTCTGAGCGTATATCAAGATTTTTTTTTATTCGTCGATACTTTGAAAATTTTTCTGAGTCTGAGCGTATATCAAGATTTTTTATATTCGTCGATACTTTGAAAATTTTTCTGAGTCTGAGCGTATATCAAGATTTTTTATATTCGTCGATACTTTGAAAATTTTTCTGAGTCTGAGCGTATATCAAGATTTTTTATATTCGTCGATACTTTGAAAATTTTTCTGAGTCTGAGCGTATATCAAGATTTTTTATATTCGTCGATACTTTGAAAATTTTTCTGAGTCTGAGCGTATATCAAGATTTTTTATATTCGTCGATACTTTGAAAATTTTTTGAGTCTGAGCGTATATCAAGATTTTTTATATTCGTCGATACTTTGAAAATTTTTCTGAGTCTGAGCGTATATCAAGATTTTTTATATTCGTCGATACTTTGAAAATTTTTCTGAGTCTGAACGTATATCAAGATTTTTTATATTCGTCGATACTTTGAAAATTTTTCTGAGTCTGAACGTATATCAAGATTTTTTATATTCGTCGATACTTTGAAATTTTTTTGAGTCTGAGCGTATATCAAGAGTTTTTATATTCGTCGATACTTTGAAAATTTTTCTGAGTCTGAGCGTATATCAAGATTTTTTATATTCGTCGATACTTTGAAAATTTTTTGAGTCTGAGCGTATATCAAGATTTTTTATATTCGTCGATACTTTGACAATTTTTCTGAGTCTGAGCGTATATCAAGATTTTTTATATTCGTCGATACTTTGAAAATTTTTCTGAGTCTGAGCGTATATCAAGATTTTTTATATTCGTCGATACCTTTGAAAATTTTTCTGAGTCTGAGCGTATATCAAGATTTTTTATATTCGTCGATACTTTGAAAATTTTTCTGAGTCTGAACGTATATCAAGATTTTTTATATTCGTCGATACTTTGAAAATTTTTCTGAGTCTGAGCGTATATCAAGATTTTTTATATTCGTCGATACTTTGAAAATTTTTCTGAGTCTGAGCGTATATCAAGATTTTTTATATTCGTCGATACTTTGAAAATTTTTCTGAGTCGGAGCGTATATCAAGATTTTTTATATTCGTCGATATTTTGAAAAAAATTTCTGAGTCTGAGCGTATATCAAGACTTTTTATATTCGTCGATACTTTGAAAATTTTTCTGAGTCTGAGCGTATATCAAGATTTTTTTTTATTCGTCGATACTTTGAAAATTTTTCTGAGTCTGAGCGTATATCAAGATTTTTTATATTCGTCGATACTTTGAAAATTTTTCTGAGTCTGAGCGTATATCAAGATTTTTTATATTCGTCGATACTTTGAAAATTTTTCTGAGTCTGAGCGTATATCAAGATTTTTTATATTCGTCGATACTTTGAAAATTTTTCTGAGTCTGAGCGTATATCAAGATTTTTTATATTCGTCGATACTTTGAAAATTTTTCTGAGTCTGAGCGTATATCAAGATTTTTTATATTCGTCGATACTTTGAAAATTTTTTGAGTCTGAGCGTATATCAAGATTTTTTATATTCGTCGATACTTTGACAATTTTTCTGAGTCTGAGCGTATATCAAGATTTTTTATATTCGTCGATACTTTGAAAATTTTTCTGAGTCTGAGCGTATATCAAGATTTTTTATATTCGTCGATACCTTTGAAAATTTTTCTGAGTCTGAGCGTATATCAAGATTTTTTATATTCGTCGATACTTTGAAAATTTTTCTGAGTCTGAGCGTATATCAAGATTTTTTATATTCGTCGATACTTTGAAAATTTTTCTGAGTCTGAGCGTATATCAAGATTTTTTATATTCGTCGATACTTTGAAAATTTTTCTGAGTCTGAGCGTATATCAAGATTTTTTATATTCGTCGATACTTTGAAAATTTTTCTGAGTCGGAGCGTATATCAAGATTTTTTATATTCGTCGATATTTTGAAAAAAATTTCTGAGTCTGAGCGTATATCAAGATTTTTTATATTCGTCGATACTTTGAAAATTTTTCTGAGTCTGAGCGTATATCAAGATTTTTTTTTATTCGTCGATACTTTGAAAATTTTTCTGAGTCTGAGCGTATATCAAGATTTTTTATATTCGTCGATACTTTGAAAATTTTTCTGAGTCTGAGCGTATATCAAGATTTTTTATATTCGTCGATACTTTGAAAATTTTTCTGAGTCTGAGCGTATATCAAGATTTTTTATATTCGTCGATACTTTGAAAATTTTTCTGAGTCTGAGCGTATATCAAGATTTTTTATATTCGTCGATACTTTGAAAATTTTTCTGAGTCTGAGCGTATATCAAGATTTTTTATATTCGTCGATACTTTGAAAATTTTTTGAGTCTGAGCGTATATCAAGATTTTTTATATTCGTCGATACTTTGAAAATTTTTCTGAGTCTGAACGTATATCAAGATTTTTTATATTCGTCGATACTTTGAAAATTTTTCTGAGTCTGAACGTATATCAAGATTTTTTATATTCGTCGATACTTTGAAAATTTTTCTGAGTCTGAACGTATATCAAGATTTTTTATATTCGTCGATACTTTGAAATTTTTTTGAGTCTGAGCGTATATCAAGAGTTTTTATATTCGTCGATACTTTGAAAATTTTTCTGAGTCTGAGCGTATATCAAGATTTTTTATATTCGTCGATACTTTGAAAATTTTTCTGAGTCTGAGCGTATATCAAGATTTTTTATATTCGTCGATACTTTGAAAATTTTTCTGAGTCCGAACGTATATCAAGATTTTTTATATTCGTCGATACTTAGAAAAAATTTCTGAGTCTGAGCGTATATCAAGATTTTTTATATTCGTCGATACTTTGAAAATTTTTCTGAGTCTGAGCGTATATCAAGATATTTTATATTCGTCGATACTTTGAAAATTTTTCTGAGTCTGAGCGTATATCAAGATTTTTTATATTCGTCGATACTTTGAAAATTTTTCTGAGTCTGAACGTATATCAAGATTTTTTATATTCGTCGATACTTTGAAAATTTTTCTGAGTCTGAGCGTATATCAAGATTTTTTATATTCGTCGATACTTTGAAAATTTTTCTGAGTCTGAGCGTATGTCAAGATTTTTTATATTCGTCGATACTTTGAAAATTTTTCTGAGTCTGAACGTATATCAAGATTTTTTATATTCGTCGATACTTTGAAAATTTTTCTGAGTCTGAGCGTATATCAAGATTTTTTATATTCGTCGATACTTTGAAAATTTTTCTGAGTCTGAGCGTATATCAAGATTTTTTATATTCGTCGATACTTTGAAAATTTTTCTGAGTCTGAGCGTATATCAAGATTTTTTATATTCGTCGATACTTTGAAAATTTTTCTGAGTCTGAGCGTATGTCAAGATTTTTTATATTCGTCGATACTTTGAATATTTTTCTGAGTCTGAGCGTATATCAAGATTTTTTATATTCGTCGATACTTTGAAAATTTTTCTGAGTCTGAGCGTATATCAAGATTTTTTATATTCGTCGATACTTTGAAAATTTTTCTGAGTCTGAGCGTATATCAAGATTTTTTATATTCGTCGATATTTTGAAAAAAATTTCTGAGTCTGAGCGTATATCAAGATTTTTTATATTCGTCGATACTTTGAAAATTTTTTGAGTCTGAGCGTATATCAAGATTTTTTATATTCGTCGATACTTTGAAAATTTTTCTGAGTCTGAACGTATATCAAGATTTTTTATATTCGTCGATACTTTGAAAATTTTTCTGAGTCTGAGCGTATATCAAGATTTTTTATATTCGTCGATACTTTGAAAATTTTTCTGAGTCTGAGCGTATATCAAGATGTTTTATATTCGTCGATACTTTGAAAATTTTTCTGAGTCTGAGCGTATATCAAGATTTTTTATATTCGTCGATACTTTGAAAATTTTTCTGAGTCTGAGCGTATATCAAGATTTTTTATATTCGTCGATACTTTGAAAATTTTTCTGAGTCCGAGCGTATATCAAGATTTTTTATATTCGTCGATACTTTGAAAATTTTTCTGAGTCTGAACGTATATCAAGATTTTTTATATTCGTCGATACTTTGAAAATTTTTCTGAGTCTGAGCGTATATCAAGATTTGTTATATTCGTCGATACTTTGAAAATTTTTCTGAGTCTGAGCGTATATCAAGATTTTTTATATTCGTCGATACTTTGAAAATTTTTCTGAGTCTGAGCGTATATCAAGATTTTTTATATTCGTCGATACTTTGAAAATTTTTCTGAGTCTGAGCGTATATCAAGATTTTTTATATTCGTCGATACTTTGAAAATTTTTCTGAGTCTGAGCGTATATCAAGATTTGTTATATTCGTCGATACTTTGAAAATTTTTCTGAGTCTGAGCGTATATCAAGATTTTTTATATTCGTCGATACTTTGAAAATTTTTCTGAGTCTGAGCGTATATCAAGATTTTTTATATTCGTCGATACTTTGAAAATTTTTCTGAGTCTGAGCGTATATCAAGATTTTTTATATTCGTCGATACTTTGAAAATTTTTCTGAGTCTGAGCGTATATCAAGATTCTTTATATTCGTCGATACTTTGAAAATTTTTCTGAGTCTGAGCGTATATCAAGATTTTTTATATTCGTCGATACTTTGAAAATTTTTCTGAGTCTGAACGTATATCGAGATTTTTTATATTCGTCGATACTTTGAAAATTTTTCTGAGTCTGAGCGTATATCAAGATTTTTTATATTCGTCGATACTTTGAAAATTTTTCTGAGTCTGAGCGTATATCAAGATTTTTTATATTCGTCGATACTTTGAAAATTTTTCTGAGTCTGAGCGTATGTCAAGATTTTTTATATTCGTCGATACTTTGAAAATTTTTCTGAGTCTGAGCGTATGTCAAGATTTTTTATATTCGTCGATACTTTGAAAATTTTTCTGAGTCTGAACGTATATCAAGATTTTTTATATTCGTCGATACTTTGAAAATTTTTCTGAGTCTGAGCGTATATCAAGATTTTTTATATTCGTCGATACTTTGAAAATTTTTCTGAGTCTGAGCGTATATCAAGATTTTTTATATTCGTCGATACTTTGAAAATTTTTCTGAGTCTGAGCGTATATCAAGATTTTTTATATTCGTCGATACTTTGAAAATTTTTCTGAGTCTGAGCGTATATCAAGATTTTTTATATTCGTCGATACTTTGAAAATTTTTCTGAGTCTGAGCGTATATCAAGATTTTTTATATTCGTCGATACTTTGAAAATTTTTCTGAGTCTGAGCGTATATCAAGATTTGTTATATTCGTCGATACTTTGAAAATTTTTCTGAGTCTGAGCGTATATCAAGATTTTTTATATTCGTCGATACTTTGAAAATTTTTTGAGTCTGAGCGTATATCAAGATTTTTTATATTCGTCGATACTTTGAAAATTTTTCTGAGTCTGAACGTATATCAAGATTTTTTATATTCGTCGATACTTTGAAATTTTTTTGAGTATAAGCGTATATCAAGATTTTTTATATGGTGTCCCCGAAAATTCCCGACAAGAATTTCCCGAAAAATATTTTCCCGAAATTTGAAAATGTTCCATTTTCCCGAAAAATAAAATCCTGAAAATGAATTTCATGAAAACAATTTCCGGAGAATCCGATTTCCCGAAAAATAAAATCCTGAAAAAGAAATTCCCGAAATAAGGAATTTTGTCTATCGGCTATTTTCGATTTGAAAATGCCCAATCGGGACTTTGTCTACACACACTTCTGTATGAAGCCTTTGTCTATTGGCTATTTTTGATTTGAAAATGCCCAATCGGGACTTTGTCTACACACACTTCTGTATGAAGCCTTTGTCTATCGGCTATTTTCGATTTGAAAATGCCCAATCGGGACTTTGTCGACACACACTTCTGTATGAAGCCTTTGTCTATTCGCTATTTTTGAATTGAAAATGCCCAATCGGGACTTTGTCTACACACACTTCTGTATGAAGCCTTTGTCTATCGGCTATTTTCGATTTTAAAATGCCCAATCGGGACTTTGTCTACACACACTTCTGTATGAAGCCTTTGTCTATCGGCTTTTTTCGATTTGAACATGCCGAATCGGGACTTTGTCTACACACACTTCTGTATGAAGCCTTTGTCTATTGGCTATTTTTGAATTGAAAATGCCCAATCGGGACTTTGTCTACACACATTTCTGTATGAAGCCTTTGTCTTTTGGCTATTTTTGAATTGAAAATGCCCAATCGGGACTTTGTCTACACACACTTCTGTATGAAGCCTTTGTCTATCGGCTTTTTTCGATTTGAGCATGCCGAATCGGGACTTTGTCTACACACACTTCTGTATGAAGCCTTTGTCTATCGGCTATTTTCGATTTGAAAATGCCGAATCGGGACTTTTCCCACATTCACTTCTGGGAAATTCAGTGCTTCGGGAAAAAAGGATTTCGGGAAAATATTTTCCGGATTTTTTTTTCGGAAATTTCTTCTTTCAGGTTTTTTTTTTCGGATAATAATTTTTCGGGAAATTCAGTTTTCGGAAAAAAAAAATTCGGGAAAAATCGAAGACCTTTTTCGGGAAATTCAGTGTTCGGGAAAAAAAAAATTCGGGAATTTTCAGGGAAACCTTTTATATTCGTCGATACTTTGAAAATTTTTCTGAGTCTGAGCGTATATCAAGATTTTTTATATTCGTCGATACTTTGAAAATTTTTCTGAGTCTGAGCGTATGTCAAGATTTTTTATATTCGTCGATACTTTGAAAATTTTTCTGAGTCTGAGCGTATATCAAGATTTTTTATATTCGTCGATACTTTGAAAATTTTTCTGAGTCTGAGCGTATATCAAGATTTTTTATATTCGTCGATACTTTGAAATTTTTTTGAGTCTGAGCGTATATCAAGATTTGTTATATTCGTCGATACTTTGAAAATTTTTCTGAGTCTGAACGTATATCAAGATTTTTTATATTCGTCGATACTTTGAAAATTTTTCTGAGTCTAAGCGTATATCAAGATTTTTTATATTCGTCGATACTTTGAAAATTTTTCTGAGTCTGAGCGTATATCAAGATTTTTTATATTCGTCGATACTTTGAAAAATTTTCTGAGTCTGAGCGTATATCAAGATTTTTCATATTCGTCGATATTTTGAAAAAATTTTCTGAGTCTGAGCGTATATCAAGATTTTTTATATTCGTCGATACTTTGAAAATTTTTTGAGTCTGAGCGTATATCAAGATTTTTTATATTCGTCGATACTTTGAAAATTTTTCTGAGTCTGAGCGTATATCAAGATTTTTTATATTCGTCGATACTTTGAAAATTTTTCTGAGTCTGAGCGTATATCAAGATTTTTTATATTCGTCGATACTTTGAAAATTTTTCTGAGTCTGAGCGTATATCAAGATTTTTTATATTCGTCGATACTTTGAAAATTTTTCTGAGTCCGAGCGTATATCAAGATTTTTTATATTCGTCGATACTTTGAAAATTCTTCTGAGTCTGATCGTATATCAAGATTTTTTATATTCGTCGATACTTTGAAAATTTTTCTGAGTCTGAGCGTATATCAAGATGTTTTATATTCGTCGATACTTTGAAAATTTTTCTGAGTCTGAGCGTATATCAAGATTTTTTATATTCGTCGTTACTTTGAAAATTTTTTGAGTATAAGCGTATATCAAGATTTTTTATATGGTGTCCCCGAAAATTCCCGACAAGAATTTCCCGAAAAATATTTTCCCGAAATTTGAAAATGTTCCATTTTCCCGAAAAATAAAATCCTGAAAATGAATTTCATGGAAACAATTTCCGGAGAATCCGATTTCCCGAAAAATAAAATCCTGAAAAAGAAATTCCCGAAATAAGGAATTTTGTCTATCGGATATTTTCGATTTGAAAATGCCCAATCGGGACTTTGTCTACACACACTTCTGTATGAAGCCTTTGTCTATTGGCTATTTTCGATTTGAAAATGCCCAATCGGGACTTTGTCGACACACACTTCTGTATGAAGCCTTTGTCTATTCGCTATTTTTGAATTGAAAATGCCCAATCGGGACTTTGTCTACACACACTTCTGTATGAAGCCTTTGTCTATCGGCTATTTTCGATTTTAAAATGCCCAATCGGGACTTTGTCTACACACACTTCTGTATAAAGCCTTTGTCTATTGGCTATTTTTGAATTGAAAATGCCCAATCGGGACTTTGTCTACACACATTTCTGTATGAAGCCTTTGTCTTTTGGCTATTTTTTTTTTATTTTATTTAACAATACACCGCCAAAGACTGGCTGTTTTTATTCATTATTGATTAATTACATATCTGACAGGGAAAAGGTAAGGGTCATTAATCGATTATATCGGATCTCACCACCATTAAAACCTGTATCTTTTCTTTTAGAAAAATCCATTCAAACATTGCAAGGTTGGATGATTATAAATACAATTTGTATAAATATTACATTCGATAACTATGCTAAAAATATCACATAATCACAATATCACAATATTAACAATGCTAATGAAATTTAAAAAGAAATGGTTTAATTACAATCATTGGATTTGTTGTTGTTTCAACCTAAGATTCAATTTATCACAGGCAACTAATTGAGATTTAAAATTTGCACGAGAAGCAGGTTCTTTAAACAGTTCATCAATGAAGTTTGCAAGTTTACACATCTGATTTATTGGTGCCGTATGTTCATTAATAAGTAATAGATCTATTATTCTAAAAGTTTCCACCGACGATTCACGAAGATTGAATGGGTTTGAATGAAGCGCAATATCGTTTTTTATCTGTGAGCATGGGATAATGTCGTTCAATACGTCGTAGAAAAACAGCAAAGCTGCATTGATACGCCTCCTTTCAAGTTTCATCATTTTCAAATTTTCCAGTCTACATTCATATGAAGAAATATGATAGTTGTTTTCGGCAGATGGATATTCTCTCAATGCAAATATTGTAAATTGCTTTTGCACCGATTCAATTAAGTCTATCGATATCGAATGATATGGTAACCATACGACACAACAGTATTCAAGCAATGATTGAATTAGAGTGTTATATAAAGTCTTGAGAGTATTGAGATTTCTTATGTCAAAGCAAAAGCGTTTGATAAATCCAAGTGTAGATTTTGCTTTAGACACGATCATATTTATGTGGTTATTAAAATTCAGTTTCGAATCTACAATCACACCAAGGTCCTTTTGCTCTTTAACTCTCTCAAACACGTGATCCCCATAATGGTAATTTCCAATAAAGATGTTCGATTGTTGTTTGTTGGTAATTGACATCACTGAACACTTGTTTAAGTTTAGGTGTAAATCGTTTGCGATACACCATTGCCTCAATTTATCGATAGCACGTTGAAGCTTCAATGTGTCCATAGCGGAATTGATTGCAGCTGCAATTTTAAGATCATCAGCAAACAAAGATATAAACACATCAATACCCAATTCCTCAACTATGTCGTTATAGTGACTTCCCTGAGGCACACCCGAGTTTACTATGAATTCCCCGGAACTTCTACCATTGTAGTATACAAATTGACGACGGTCGCGAAGATATGATTTGATCCAATAGATGAGGTTACTAGGTATATTATATCTGTTTAACTTTGAAATCAATATATCATGATTGACTTTATCAAAGGCCTTTGCAAAATCTGTGTACAGCACATCTACTTGTCGTCGATTTTTAAACACAAAGTGAGTAAAATCCATGAGATTGGTCACTGTTGAACGCCTTTTATAGAATCCATGTTGTTTCGGTGATATTCTATTTGCAACCATATCAGTCAGTTTAATATTCACGAGTTTCTTAAAGAATTTAGCTATAGTTGGTAGTTTAGCTATACAGCGATAGTTTTCAACATTCGATCTAGATCCCTTTTTAAAGATTGGATTCACGCTATAACTCTTCCACTGAGAAGGAAACAATCCGAGAGTTAGTGATTCGTTGAATATGATGTGAAGTGGAGTGCACAAAAAGGCTGCACAGTTTTTCAGCAATAATGGATGAAAACCATCAGGTCCCGTTCCTTTCGATATATCAATTTTCAAAAGCTCGTCGAATACAAATGTAAGCCATTCCTATTAAATTCAAAATTTTTGTTGAAAAATTTTGCAAAAAGATCAGCTTGAACTTGAATATTAGTCGTTGATGTATCACCATAATGAAGAATTTTCGGTATATTATCAGTTTTCCTCCTGGAATTAATAATACGCCAGAATGATTTTGTGTCTGATCGAACAGTAGAAGCCATATTATTGATGTAGTCATCGTAGAGTTTTGTATTCAATGAATCAAACGCAGCGAATGCTGCATCAAACGAACGTCTGTCACCCGAGATTTTGAAATTCTTCCATTCCTTATTTCTCTTGTTTTTTAGGTTGCGTAGTTGAGCATTGCTCCATGGACACTTTACATTACGTTTAATGGTATTCTTTGGTATAAACCGCTCTATTGCTGTCGTTAATGAATTAACAAGCACAGTCACCTTATCGTCCAGAGATAGATGACGACTAATAAGTTGATTTTCCAAGCATAAAGATGACAAATACTGATTCAAGCCAAAATAGTCTCCTCTTTTATAGTTAAATGTGTCGGTATTTGGCTCAGATGAAGCAACATTGAAATGCCATTCAAATGTGAGCAAAATCGGTGGATGAAGATCCTCTAATTTGACTAACGGAGGCGGTCTAAAAATTGTTAGATTTTCGTGGTCGTTCGTAAATACAAGATCTAATAGTCTACCCATTGAATTACGAATATTATTGACTTGAAACAATCCAAGCTCACTTATTGTACCAATAAATTCAGCTGCATGTGAAGGTTCTATTTGCTCTGGCAGGAGAATATTAGAATCATCATCCGCGATCCACGACACATTTGGCATATTGAAATCACCAGTCAATATAAAAATATCCGATGGACGGCATGATGAATGTATTGATTTTATGGCATTAAGATGAGATTGATAAGTTTCGTTTGACGACATTGGTGGAATATACGAATTAAAAATAAATACATTTGTATGCTTATTCAACGTTAATTTAACACAAATGCATTCAATTGATGATGCGTTGAAAATAGATACTTCTGAACAGATGAAATGAGATCGGACAGCTACCAGAACTCCTCCTCCACGTTCAAAAATTGAATCAGTTTGATCCCTATCTTTACGAAAAACGTTAAATGATGTATCAAAATATTCTGATGAAGCGATTCCATCAGTTAACCAGGTTTCAGTCAATGTGAAGATATCATATTCTGACAAAGATGAGTTGCGATACACTTCCTTTAATTTCGTTCTCATACCACGCATATTCGAGGAGTAGATATTGATTTCCAATAAGTCCAGATGATTAATATTAATGTGGCCTGGAAAATTGGTAGGCGAAGTATTTTGTATATGCGCATTCAGATTTGTTTCATTCGAATTGACTGCAGACGAATGATCACTTAGATAATGATGCGATTTATCGGTGTTTCTATCGGTGATTTGTTGGGCGTTTTGTTCGGTGTTTTGTTCGATTGTGATTTCGACGAGGTCATTGCGGTGCTGGCCGGTAATTGTGATTCGTTTGTTTCCATTAAATCCGTTGAGGTCGAGTTGCGTCTGTTGTTCGAATTCAAGTTCGGAAAAAAATCACCTAAATTTTTGTTTTGCAGAAACTCTCGGACGAAAGCATTCTCTGGCCAGGCATCCGGAGCAGACAAAACATTGAAATCGGCTTCATTCACTTCGATTTTAAACGAAACGAATTTCAACGTATTGACATCCTTGTCCTTTTTCACCAATTTGTGTACATTGCACATCGACTTGTCACTTACCAATCTATTCCGCACAATGTAATTTACGATTTCTTCTGTGGTGGTCATTGGATCAAAACCGGAAACCCAAATTGCTTTGTGGAACACCGGTTTCTCGACGCGTTTCGGTTTTGTTACGATTTTTAGGCCAGTGACAGACGATTTTGTGCCCATTTTTGGCTTTGGAGCTTCAAATTTCGAAACATTAATTTTCGGAGCAAGGAATTTCGGTGAGTCGGAACGTTGACGCTTGGCCGATTGAGGCTGTGAGCCACTGCGCAATGTGTCTGCGAATGAATTGGTCGGGGTGTGTGCAAAAGATGATTTTGAGGCATGAGCGATTGAAATGTTTCGCGAAACAGTTTTTTTCTGTACCGAATCACCTCGAGAAATTGACTTTTGGGCTAAAAATTGCATGTCTTCGTGTATTTCGTTTGTTTTCCCAGTCAATTTCGAAATCATACTTTTTATTGTGGATAATTCAGATAAAATTGACGGACCATCTGGTTTTGCTTCTGCGAACCCCATTTCAGTCAATTTGGTTTGGCGCGGTTTCAGTGTACCACTCGGTGTCGAAAATGTTTCTGGTAAAATCAAATTTGACTTACTCGGTGCTGACGATTTTTCGGCGGGTTTTTTTGAGACCACTTTTGGTTCACCACTCGGTACATTCGATTCGTTTGACATTTCGCCAGTACATTTGTTACAAAATATTCTGACGTTCGGTGATTTTATTTGCTCGAGTTTCACAAAAATGCCAATACATGGAAGATGAACAACATGACCACAACCTGCACACTTCGTTGACAAATCCGATTTTATATTTGCAGGCGGACAGTCGTCACGGGAGCATAGTTTTATTTTGGTCATTGTGTTGCAATAGCGACAACAACAACAATCACTTTGTTCGTGAATGCCGTCACTGTTAACCCGATTTTATCGTTTTTGTTTGATATTTGATGTTGCACTTTATATTTTTCGAAGATAAAATCACTAGTTCTATTTTTTATATCAGTTTTTTGGTTTTTTTAACACAGATTATCTTTAAATAAAAATAAAATAAAGACGAACGAGACTAAACGAGACTAAACGAGACTAAACGTCAAACTAATATTGAATTGAAAATGCCCAATCGGGACTTTGTCTACACACACTTCTGTATGAAGCCTTTGTCTATCGGCTTTTTTCGATTTGAGCATGCCGAATCGGGACTTTGTCTACACACACTTCTGTATGAAGCCTTTGTCTATCGGCTATTTTCGATTTGAAAATGCCGAATCGGGACTTTTCCCACATTCACTTCTGGGAAATTCAGTGCTTCGGGAAAAAAGGATTTCGGGAAAATATTTTCCGGATTTTTTTTTCGGAAATTTCTTCTTTCAGGTTTTTTTTCGGATAATAATTTTTCGGGAAATTCAGTTTTCGGAAAAAAAAAATTCGGGAAAAATCGAAGACCTTTTCGGGAAATTCAGTGTTCGGGAAAAAAAAAATTCGGGAATTTTCAGGGTAACCTTTTATATTTGTCGATACATTGAAAATTTTTCTGAGTCTGAGCGTATATCAAGATTTTTTATATTCGTCGATATTTTGAAAATTTTTCTGAGTCTGAGCGTATATCAAGATTTTTTATATTCGTCGATACTTTGAAAATTTTTTGAGTCTGAGCGTATATCAAGATTTTTTATATTCGTCGATACTTTGAAAATTTTTTGAGTCTGAGCGTATATCAAGATTTTTTATATTCGTCGATACTTTGAAAATTTTTCTGAGTCTGAGCGTATATCAAGATTTTTTATATTCGTCGATACTTTGAAAATTTTTCTGAGTCTGAGCGTATATCAAGATTTTTTATATTCGTCGATACTTTGAAAATTTTTCTGAGTCTGAACGTATATCAAGATTTTTTATATTCGTCGATACTTTGAAAATTTTTCTGAGTCTGAGCGTATATCAAGATTTTTTATATTCGTCGATACTTTGAAAATTTTTCTGAGTTTGAGCGTATGTCAAAATTTTTTATATTCGTCGATACTTTGAAAATTTTTCTGAGTCTGAACGTATATCAAGATTTTTTATATTCGTCGATACTTTGAAAATTTTTCTGAGTCCGAGCGTATATCAAGATTTTTTATATTCGTCGATACTTTGAAAATTTTTCTGAGTCTGAGCGTATATCAAGATTTTTTATATTCGTCGATACTTTGAAAATTTTTCTGAGTCTGAGCGTATATCAAGATTTTTTATATTCGTCGATACTTTGAAAATTTTTCTGAGTCTGAACGTATATCAAGATTTTTTATATTCGTCGATACTTTGAAAATTTTTTGAGTCTGAGCGTATATCAAGATTTTTTATATTCGTCGATACTTTGAAAATTTTTCTGAGTCTGATCGTATATCAAGATTTTTTATATTCGTCGATACTTTGAAAATTTTTCTGAGTCTGAACGTATATCAAGATTTTTTATATTCGTCGATACTTTGAAAATTTTTCTGAGTCTGAGCGTATGTCAAGATTTTTTATATTCGTCGATACTTTGAAAATTTTTCTGAGTCTGAGCGTATATCAAGATTTTTTATATTCGTCGATACTTTGAAAATTTTTCTGAGTCTGAACGTATATCAAGATTTTTTATATTCGTCGATACTTTGAAAATTTTTCTGAGTCTGAGCGTATATCAAGATTTTTTATATTCGTCGATACTTTGAAAATTTTTCTGAGTCTGAGCGTATATCAAGATTTTTTATATTCGTCGATACTTTGAAAATTTTTCTGAGTCTGAGCGTATATCAAGATTTTTTATATTCGTCGATATTTTGAAAAAAATTTCTGAGTCTGAGCGTATATCAAGATTTTTTATATTCGTCGATACTTTGAAAATTTTTTGAGTCTGAGCGTATATCAAGATTTTTTATATTCGTCGATACTTTGAAAATTTTTCTGAGTCTGAGCGTATATCAAGATTTTTTATATTCGTCGATACTTTGAAAATTTTTCTGAGTCTGAGCGTATATCAAGATTTTTTATATTCGTCTATACTTTGAAAATTTTTCTGAGTCTGAGCGTATATCAAGATTTTTTATATTCGTCGATACCTTGAAAATTTTTCTGAGTCCGAGCGTATATCAAGATTTTTTATATTCGTCGATACTTTGAAAATTTTTCTGAGTCTGAGCGTATATCAAGATTTTTTATATTCGTCGATACTTTGAAAATTTTTCTGAGTCTGAGCGTATATCAAGATGTTTTATATTCGTCGATACTTTGAAAATTTTTCTGAGTCCGAGCGTATATCAAGATTTTTTATATTCGTCGATACTTTGAAAATTTTTTGAGTATAAGCGTATATCAAGATTTTTTATATGGTGTCCCCGAAAATTCCCGACAAGAATTTCCCGAAAAATATTTTCCCGAAATTTGAAAATGTTCCATTTTCCCGAAAAATAAAATCCTGAAAATGAATTTCATGAAAACAATTTCCGGAGAATCCGATTTCCCGAAAAATAAAATCCTGAAAAAGAAATTCCCGAAATAAGGAATTTTGTCTATCGGCTATTTTCGATTTGAAAATGCCCAATCGGGACTTTGTCTACACACACTTCTGTATGAAGCCTTTGTCTATTGGCTATTTTTGATTTGAAAATGCCCAATCGGGACTTTGTCTACACACACTTCTGTATGAAGCCTTTGTCTATCGGCTATTTTCGATTTGAAAATGCCCAATCGGGACTTTGTCGACACACACTTCTGTATGAAGCCTTTGTCTATTCGCTATTTTTGAATTGAAAATGCCCAATCGGGACTTTGTCTACACACACTTCTGTATGAAGCCTTTGTCTATCGGCTATTTTCGATTTTAAAATGCCCAATCGGGACTTTGTCTACACACACTTCTGTATGAAGCCTTTGTCTATTGGCTATTTTTGAATTGAAAATGCCCAATCTGGACTTTGTCTACACACATTTCTGTATGAAGCCTTTGTCTTTTGGCTATTTTTGAATTGAAAATGCCCAATCGGGACTTTGTCTACACACATTTCTGTATGAAGCCTTTGTCTATCGGCTTTTTTCGATTTGAGCATGCCGAATCGGGACTTTGTCTACACACACTTCTGTATGAAGCCTTTGTCTATCGGCTATTTTCGATTTGAAAATGCCGAATCGGGACTTTTCCCACATTCACTTCTGGGAAATTCAGTGCTTCGGGAAAAAAGGATTTCGGGAAAATATTTTCCGGATATTTTTTTCGGAAATTTCTTCTTTCAGGTTTTTTTTTCGGATAATAATTTTTCGGGAAATTCAGTTTTCGGAAAAAAAAAATTCGGGAAAAATCGAAGACCTTTTTCGGGAAATTCAGTGTTCGGGAAAAAAAAAATTCGGGAATTTTCAGGGTAACCTTTTATATTCGTCGATACTTTGAAAATTTTTCTGAGTCTGAGCGTATATCAAGATTTTTTATATTCGTCGATATTTTGAAAAATTTTTCTGAGTCTGAACGTATATCAAGATTTTTTATATTCGTCGATACTTTGAAAATTTTTCTGAGTCTGAGCGTATATCAAGATTTTTTATTTTCGTCGATATTTTGAAAATTTTTCTGAGTCTGAGCGTATATCAAGACTTTTTATATTCGTCGATATTTTGAAAAAAATTTCTGAGTCTGAACGTATATCAAGATTTTTTATATTCGTCGATACTTTGAAAATTTTTCTGAGTCTGAACGTATATCAAGATTTTTTATATTCGTCGATACTTTGAAAATTTTTCTGAGTCTGAGCATATATCAAGATTTTTTATATTCGTCGATACTTTGAAAATTTTTCTGAGTCTGAGCGTATATCAAGATTTTTTATATTCGTCGATACTTTGAAAATTTTTCTGAGTTTGAGCGTATATCAAGATTTTTTATATTCGTCGATATTTTGAAAATTTTTCTGAGTCCGAGCGTATATCAAGATTTTTTATATTCGTCGATATTTTGAAAATTTTTCTGAGTCTGAACGTATATCAAGATTTTTTATATTCGTCGATACTTTGAAAATTTTTCTGAGTCTGAACGTATATCAAGATTTTTTATATTCGTCGATACTTTGAAAATTTTTCTGAGTCTGAGCGTATATCAAGATTTTTTATATTCGTCGATACTTTGAAAATTTTTCTGAGTCTGAACGTATATCAAGATTTTTTATATTCGTCGATACTTTGAAAATTTTTCTGAGTCTGAGCGTATATCAAGATTTTTTATTTTCGTCGATATTTTGAAAATTTTTCTGAGTCTGAGCGTATATCAAGACTTTTTATATTCGTCGATATTTTGAAAAAAATTTCTGAGTCTGAGCGTATATCAAGATTTTTTATATTCGTCGATACTTTGAAAATTTTTTGAGTATAAGCGTATATCAAGATTTTTTATATGGTGTCCCCGAAAATTCCCGACAAGAATTTCCCGAAAAATATTTTCCCGAAATTTGAAAATGTTCCATTTTCCCGAAAAATAAAATCCTGAAAATGAATTTCATGAAAACAATTTCCGGAGAATCCGATTTCCCGAAAAATAAAATCCTGAAAAAGAAATTCCCGAAATAAGGAATTTTGTCTATCGGCTATTTTCGATTTGAAAATGCCCAATCGGGACTTTGTCTACACACACTTCTGTATGAAGCCTTTGTCTATTGGCTATTTTTG
The DNA here is from genome assembly GCA_028476595.1 of Obolodiplosis robiniae. Classification (NCBI taxonomy): domain Eukaryota; kingdom Metazoa; phylum Arthropoda; class Insecta; order Diptera; family Cecidomyiidae; genus Obolodiplosis; species Obolodiplosis robiniae. Next base: position 31,019,450 of record CM052014.1, on the reverse strand, counting down.
ATTTGAAAATGCCCAATCGGGACTTTGTCTACACACACTTCTGTATGAAGCCTTTGTCTATCGGCTATTTTCGATTTGAAAATGCCCAATCGGGACTTTGTCGACACACACTTCTGTATGAAGCCTTTGTCTATTCGCTATTTTTGAATTGAAAATGCCCAATCGGGACTTTGTCTACACACACTTCTGTATGAAGCCTTTGTCTATTGGCTATTTTTGAATTGAAAATGCCCAATCGGGACTTTGTCTACACACACTTCTGTATGAAGCCTTTGTCTATTGGCTATTTTTGAATTGAAAATGCCCAATCTGGACTTTGTCTACACACATTTCTGTATGAAGCCTTTGTCTTTTGGCTATTTTTGAATTGAAAATGCCCAATCGGGACTTTGTCTACACACACTTCTGTATGAAGCCTTTGTCTATCGGCTTTTTTCGATTTGAGCATGCCGAATCGGGACTTTGTCTACACACACTTCTGTATGAAGCCTTTGTCTATCGGCTATTTTCGATTTGAAAATGCCGAATCGGGACTTTTCCCACATTCACTTCTGGGAAATTCAGTGCTTCGGGAAAAAAGGATTTCGGGAAAATATTTTCCGGTTATTTTTTTCGGAAATTTCTTCTTTCAGGTTTTTTTTCGGATAATAATTTTTCGGGAAATTCAGTTTTCGGAAAAAAAAAATTCGGGAAAAATCGAAGACCTTTTTCGGGAAATTCAGTGTTCGGGAAAAAAAAAATTCGGGAATTTTCAGGGTAACCTTTTATATTCGTCGATACTTTGAAAATTTTTCTGAGTCTGAGCGTATATCAAGATTTTTTATATTCGTCGATATTTTGAAAAATTTTTCTGAGTCTGAACGTATATCAAGATTTTTTATATTCGTCGATACTTTGAAAATTTTTCTGAGTCCGAGCGTATATCAAGATTTTTTATTTTCGTCGATATTTTGAAAATTTTTCTGAGTCTGAGCGTATATCAAGACTTTTTATATTCGTCGATATTTTGAAAAAAATTTCTGAGTCTGAACGTATATCAAGATTTTTTATATTCGTCGATACTTTGAAAATTTTTCTGAGTCTGAACGTATATCAAGATTTTTTATATTCGTCGATACTTTGAAAATTTTTCTGAGTCTGAGCGTATATCAAGATTTTTTATATTCGTCGATACTTTGAAAATTTTTCTGAGTCTGAGCGTATATCAAGATTTTTTATATTCGTCGATACTTTGAAAATTTTTCTGAGTCTGAGCGTATATCAAGATTTTTTATATTCGTCGATACTTTGAAAATTTTTCTGAGTCCGAGCGTATATCAAGATTTTTTATATTCGTCGATATTTTGAAAATTTTTCTGAGTCTGAGCGTATATCAAGATTTTTTATATTCGTCGATACTTTGAAAATTTTTCTGAGTCTGAGCGTATATCAAGATTTTTTATATTCGTCGATACTTTGAAAATTTTTCTGAGTCTGAGCGTATATCAAGATTTTTTATATTCGTCGATACTTTGAAAATTTTTCTGAGTCTGAGCGTATATCAAGATTTTTTATATTCGTCGATACTTTGAAAATTTTTCTGAGTCTGAGCGTATATCAAGATTTTTTTTATTCGTCGATACTTTGAAAATTTTTTGAGTCCGAGCGTATATCAAGATTTTTTATATTCGTCGATATTTTGAAAATTTTTCTGAGTCTGAACGTATATCAAGATTTTTTATATTCGTCGATACTTTGAAAATTTTTTTGAGTCTGAGCGTATATCAAGATTTTTTATATTCGTCGATACAAAACAATACGAACCGGTGTGTAACGTTAACCATCCATCCATCCATCCATCCATCCATCCATCCATCCATCCATCCATCCATCCATCCATCCATCCATCCATCCATCCATCCATCCATCCATCCATCCATCCATCCATCCATCCATCCATCCATCCATCCATCCATCCATCCATCCATCCATCCATCCATCCATCCATCCATCCATCCATCCATCCATCCAAAATTCGTTATTGGAAATAGAGAGAAGCAGGCGTTAAAGCCCTTAAGAAAATCATTATCAACCGACCAGTTTTAATGATTTATCAACAAGATGCTGAAACACAACTACGAACTCGAATTGTATGCCATTTTTTTAGCAGTTGAAAAACTACGAAATTACCTTCTGGAAATCCATTTCACCATTATCATCGATTGTGATGCATTAAAAACTGCAATGAGTAAAAGAGATATTCGCAAAATATCAGCGTGAATGATGACGTTACATTTGATGGCACATTTTGATTTCGAAATTGTTCATCGACCAGGGTCACGAATGCAACATGTAGATGCATTAAATAGAATATACACAATTCAGACACCAAGTATTTGTCATTCATTAAAGCAGGCACAAGAAAACGATGACAAAATTCGAGCAATCAAAGAAGTTTTGAAAATAAAATCATTTGATGATTTCGTCGTTCACAACGGACTACTTTGCAAATACGAAAATTCTATCAATCAAATAGTAGTTCCTAATGAAATACAGATGAACATCATCCTCAAAGCTCATCAAGAAGGTCACTTTAAAACACAAAAATTAGAAGCAGTTATCAAAAAAGAATTTTTCATTCCAAATTTGAAACAAAAAATCGATAGAATTGTCGAAATCTGCGTCGAATGTATTTTAGTCGATAGGAAGACTGGCGAAAAAGAGGGAAAACTCAACCCAATTCCTAAAGAACCGATTCCTTTAGACAAATTTCACATCGACCACTAAGGGCCAATGCCGTCAACGAATAAAAATTACAATCACATCTTAGCAATCATCGACGCATTCATGAAATTTATTTGGCTTTTTCCGGTCAAGTCAACAACATCTAACGAAACAATTCAAAAAATAGAAATTTTAACAAACACGTTTGGAAATACGAGAAGAATAATCGCGGATAGGGGCAGCGCCTTCACATCAAATATCTTTCAAGAATTTTGTAAAGATGAAAACATCAACCTGATTTTTACTACCACCGGCGTTCCCCGAGGAAACGGACAAATCGAAAAAATGCATAGAATTGTTATTGATTCCTTAGCCAAGATTTCGATTGAAAATCCTGAGAAATGGCATCAACATGTTAAAACCGTGCAAAGGTACATCAACAGTTCACACCAGAGATCTATTAACACGACATCATTCGAACTCATGATTGGCGTTCCCATGAGAAACCAATTCAACGAAATTTCGAAAATCATAGATGAAGAAATTTGTAATGAATTTAGCAGCCAACGAGAAGATTTGAGAAGTGCAGCAATAGAAAGTATCTGCCTTATGCAAGATGAAAATAAAAAAACGTTCGACAAGTTTAGAAAAGAAGCAAAAAAATACAAAGAAGATGATTTAGTTGCAATTTCAAAAACTCATACGACGTTAAATAAATTGGACAACATGAGGGTCCAAACAAAACAAGTTCTGCAGCTGAAAATATGAAACCCTGGCCCAAAATCATTTCGTGAAAATCAATCATAAAGGCAGCCTTAAACCAACTTTAAATAAATAAACATCTTAAATTTAAACAGCTGGTTTGCACTCTACATTAATTCATAATAAATTGAAACACTTTAAAAATTACCTTTGGCAGCACTCATGGCAGATGACATCTTGCGAGCAGCAATCACTGCTGCCCCTCTCTTCTGTATTTTTGAAACAAAATCTGTTTGCAAGTAATTGCTGTCACCAACTGCATCGTAGACTGACTTTTCAACGTTGCCCAAATTCACGGTGGCATTTTTAACATCTGGAAATTGAGTGGCTGAGTGATTACCCCATATAATACAGTTCTTGACATGTTCAACTGGAACACCAACCTTGGCCGCGATGTGAGTTTGGGCACGGTTCTGATCCAAACGTGTCATTGCGGTGAAGTTTTCACGTGGAATTGATGGTGCGTAATACGAAAAAATGAATGCATTTGTATTGGCTGGTTTGCCGACAAAAAAACTGGTAAGAAAAAATATATTTCATATTATTTGATGATTAATTTGTAATTAATTATTAATGAATAATAAATTAAAATCATTGAAAATTAACCTTTCACATCTTTTTTTTGCATACTTGTCGAGTGCTTCTCCTTGTACCTTAAAAATGTTCACATTTGCTGAAAGTAAATCTTTGCGTTCCATACCCTCTTTACGTGGCATAGCTCCAACCAAAAATGCGGCTGATATATCTTTGAATGCAAAATTTGGATCACTAGTTGGAACTACTTGAACCAATAACGGTAAGGCGCAATCCGCCAGCTCCATAACGACACCAAAGCATGTAATATGGTGGCATTTTTACATCTGGAAATTGAGTGGCTGAGTGATTACCCCAAGCGGACGATGCTTTTCATCTTCTCCTATGTTAAGGAGTAGTGAATGTCGTTGGACCGCGCCATCTCTACCTAAACGATTGTACTAAATTATATATCTTCGTTTGCTGATGATCTTAAAATTGTAGCTGCAATCAATTCCGCTATGGACACATTGAAGCTTCAACGTGCTATCGATAATTTGAGGCAATGGTGTATCGCAAACGATTTACACCTAAACTTAAACAAGTGTTCAGTGATGTCAATTACCAACAAACAACAATCGAACATCATTATTGGAAATTACCATTATGGGGATCACGTGTTTGAAAGAGTTAGAGAGCAAAAGGACCTTGGTGTGATTGTGGATTCGAAACTGAACTTTAATAACCACATAAATATGATAGTGTCTAAAGCAAAATCTACACTTGGATTTATCAAACGCTTTTGCTTTGACATAAGAAATTTGAATACGCTCAAGACTTTATATAACACTCTAATTCAATCATTGCTTGAATACTGTTGTGTCGTATGGTTACCATATCATTCGATATCGATAGATTTAATTGAATCGGTGCAAAAGCAATTTACAATATTTGCATTGAGAGAATATCCATCCGCCGAAAACAACTATTGTATTTCTTCATATGAATGTAGACTGGAAAATTTGCAAATGATGAAACTTGAAAGGAGGCGTATCAATGCAGCTTTGCTGTTTTTCTACGACGTATTGAACGACATTATCCCATGCTCACAGATAAAAAACGAAAATGCGCTTCATTCAAACCCATTCAATCTTCGTGAATCGTCGGTGGAGACTTTTAGAATAAAAAATCTATCACTTATTAATGAACATACGGCACCAATAAATCAGATGTGTAAACTTGCAAACTTCATTGATGAACTGTTTAAAGAATCTGCTACTCGTGCAAATTTTAAATCTCAATTAGTTGCCTGTGATAAATTGAATCTTAGGTTGAAACAACAAATCCAATGATTGTAATTAAACCATTTCTTTTTAAATTTCATTAGCATTGTTAATATTGTGATATTGTGATTATGTGATATTTTTAGCATAGTTATCGAATGTAATATTTATACATATTGTATTTTTAATCATTCAACCTTGCAATGTTTGAATGGATTTTTCTAAAAGAAAAGATACAGGTTTTAATGGTGGTGAGATCTGATATAATCGATTAATGACCCTTACCTTTTCCCTGTCAGATATGTAATTACTTGACAATGAATAAAAACAGCCAGTCTTTGGCGGTGTATAGTTAAACGCTTCAACATTTCACACCTTCCCCGCCTTCCCCTTCTTCAAACAGCGAGTTTGACAGGCTCCGCATCTTTGCTGTCATTGTTTGAAGAAGGGGATAAAGTGTTTACCATCCATAGACGAATGGTACAGAGGGCGCTGCTGTCAAGCTAAGTGTCAAAATTCAATTTTGCATCATCCGCTTGGATTACCCCACATAATACAGAATGCAAACCCCATGCAAAAACATATCAGAATAAATTTGAAACAAAAACTAGAAATTGTGCAACAAATGAAAAAAGGCGTCCACGGCAATCGATTGAATATGGTGTGTCGAAACAAGCTATCTCGAAAATAAATAAGAAACGACAAGAAATTTTGGAGGCAGACCGAAAGAAAACACTTCACAAACCAGAATATGCTGAGCTAGAAAAGGTGTTATACAAATGGTTTTTGAATCAGCGTTCGCGCAATTGTGCTGTCACCGGTCTGATATTCAAGGCAAAAGCAAAGAACGAATTTGAAAAATTTTACCCTGAAAAAGAGAAAAATTCGTTTAATGCAAGTTAAAAGTCGAAAACACTTTCAATGAGCGCCACGGAATTCGTTATATCAAGATTTTTTATATTCGTCGATATTTTGAAAATTTTTCTGAGTCCGAGCGTATATCAAGATTTTTTATATTCGTCGATATTTTGAAAATTTTTCTGAGTCTGAGCGTATATCAAGATTTTTTATATTCGTCGATACTTTGAAAATTTTTCTGAGTCTGAGCGTATATCAAGATTTTTTATATTCGTCGATACTTTGAAAATTTTTCTGAGTCTGAGCGTATATCAAGATTTTTTATATTCGTCGATACTTTGAAAATTTTTCTGAGTCTGAGCGTATATCAAGATTTTTTATATTCGTCGATACTTTGAAAATTTTTCTGAGTCTGAGCGTATATCAAGATTTTTTTTATTCGTCGATACTTTGAAAATTTTTTGAGTCTGAGCGTATATCAAGATTTTTTATATTCGTCGATACTTTGAAAATTTTTCTGAGTCTGAGCGTATATCAAGATTTTTTATATTCGTCGATACTTTGAAAATTTTTTTGAGTCTGAGCGTATATCAAGATTTTTTATATTCGTCGATACAAAACAATACGAACCGGTGTGTAACGTTAACCATCCATCCATCCATCCATCCATCCATCCATCCATCCATCCATCCATCCATCCATCCATCCATCCATCCATCCATCCATCCATCCATCCATCCATCCATCCATCCATCCATCCATCCATCCATCCATCCATCCATCCATCCATCCATCCATCCATCCATCCATCCATCCATCCATCCATCCATCCATCCATCCATCCATCCATCCATCCATCCATCCATCCATCCATCCATCCATCCATCCATCCATCCATCCATCCATCCATCCATCCATCCATCCATCCATCCATCCATCCATCCATCCATCCATCCATCCATCCATCCATCCATCCATCCATCCATCCATCCATCCATCCATCCATCCATCCATCCATCCATCCATCCATCCATCCATCCATCCATCCATCCATCCATCCATCCATCCATCCATCCATCCATCCATCCATCCATCCATCCATCCATCCATCCATCCATCCATCCATCCATCCATCCATCCATCCATCCATCCATCCATCCATCCATCCATCCATCCATCCATCCATCCATCCATCCATCCATCCATCCATCCATCCATCCATCCATCCATCCATCCATCCATCCATCCATCCATCCATCCATCCATCCATCCATCCATCCATCCATCCATCCATCCATCCATCCATCCATCCATCCATCCATCCATCCATCCATCCATCCATCCATCCATCCATCCATCCATCCATCCATCCATCCATCCATCCATCCATCCATCCATCCATCCATCCATCCATCCATCCATCCATCCATCCATCCATCCATCCATCCAAAATTCGTTATTGGAAATAGAGAGAAGCAGGCGTTAAAGCCCTTAAGAAAATCATTATCAACCGACCAGTTTTAATGATTTATCAACAAGATGCTGAAACACAACTACGAACTCGAATTGTATGCCATTTTTTTAGCAGTTGAAAAACTACGAAATTACCTTCTGGAAATCCATTTCACCATTATCATCGATTGTGATGCATTAAAAACTGCAATGAGTAAAAGAGATATTCGCAAAATATCAGCGTGAATGATGACGTTACATTTGATGGCACATTTTGATTTCGAAATTGTTCATCGACCAGGGTCACGAATGCAACATGTAGATGCATTAAATAGAATATACACAATTCAGACACCAAGTATTTGTCATTCATTAAAGCAGGCACAAGAAAACGATGACAAAATTCGAGCAATCAAAGAAGTTTTGAAAATAAAATCATTTGATGATTTCGTCGTTCACAACGGACTACTTTGCAAATACGAAAATTCTATCAATCAAATAGTAGTTCCTAATGAAATACAGATGAACATCATCCTCAAAGCTCATCAAGAAGGTCACTTTAAAACACAAAAATTAGAAGCAGTTATCAAAAAAGAATTTTTCATTCCAAATTTGAAACAAAAAATCGATAGAATTGTCGAAATCTGCGTCGAATGTATTTTAGTCGATAGGAAGACTGGCGAAAAAGAGGGAAAACTCAACCCAATTCCTAAAGAACCGATTCCTTTAGACAAATTTCACATCGACCACTAAGGGCCAATGCCGTCAACGAATAAAAATTACAATCACATCTTAGCAATCGTCGACGCATTCATGAAATTTATTTGGCTTTTTCCGGTCAAGTCAACAACATCTAACGAAACAATTCAAAAAATAGAAATTTTAACAAACACGTTTGGAAATACGAGAAGAATAATCGCGGATAGGGGCAGCGCCTTCACATCAAATATCTTTCAAGAATTTTGTAAAGATGAAAACATCAACCTGATTTTTACTACCACCGGCGTTCCCCGAGGAAACGGACAAATCGAAAAAATGCATAGAATTGTTATTGATTCCTTAGCCAAGATTTCGATTGAAAATCCTGAGAAATGGCATCAACATGTTAAAACCGTGCAAAGGTACATCAACAGTTCACACCAGAGATCTATTAACACGACATCATTCGAACTCATGATTGGCGTTCCCATGAGAAACCAATTCAACGAAATTTCGAAAATCATAGATGAAGAAATTTGTAATGAATTTAGCAGCCAACGAGAAGATTTGAGAAGTGCAGCAATAGAAAGTATCTGCCTTATGCAAGATGAAAATAAAAAAACGTTCGACAAGTTTAGAAAAGAAGCAAAAAAATACAAAGAAGATGATTTAGTTGCAATTTCAAAAACAAATAAATTGGACAACATGAGGGTCCAAACAAAACAAGTTCTGCAGCTGAAAATATGAAACCCTGGCCCAAAATCATTTCGTGAAAATCAATCATAAAGGCAGCCTTAAACCAACTTTAAATAAATAAACATCTTAAATTTAAACAGCTGGTTTGCACTCTACATTAATTCATAATAAATTGAAACACTTTAAAAATTACCTTTGGCAGCACTCATGGCAGATGACATCGTGCGAGCAGCAATCACTGCTGCCCCTCTCTTCTGTATTTTTGAAACAAAATCTGTTTGCAAGTAATTGCTGTCACCAACTGCATCGTAGACTGACTTTTCAACGTTGCCCACCTTCACGGTGGCATTTTTAACATCTGGAAATTGAGTGGCTGAGTGATTACCCCATATAATACAGTTCTTGACATGTTCAACTGGAACACCAACCTTGGCCGCGATGTGAGTTTGGGCACGGTTCTGATCCAAACGTGTCATTGCGGTGAAGTTTTCACGTGGAATTGATGGTGCGTAATACGAAAAAATGAATGCATTTGTATTGGCTGGATTGCCGACAAAAAAACTGGTAAGAAAAAATATATTTCATATTATTTGATGATTAATTTGTAATTAATTATTAATGAATAATAAATTAAAATCATTGAAAATTAACCTTTCACATCTTTTTTTTGCATACTTGTCGAGTGCTTCTCCTTGTACCTTAAAAATGTTCACATTTGCTGAAAGTAAATCTTTGCGTTCCATACCCTCTTTACGTGGCATAGCTCCAACCAAAAATGCGGCTGATATATCTTTGAATGCAAAATTTGGATCACTAGTTGGAACTACTTGAACCAATAACGGTAAGGCGCAATCCGCCAGCTCCATAACGACACCAAAGCATGTAATATGGTGGCATTTTTACATCTGGAAATTGAGTGGCTGAGTGATTACCCCAAGCGGACGATGCTTTTCATCTTCTCCTATGTTAAGGAGTAGTGAATGTCGTTGGACCGCGCCATCTCTACCTAAACGATTGTACTAAATTATATATCTTCGTTTGCTGATGATCTTAAAATTGTAGCTGCAATCAATTCCGCTATGGACACATTGAAGCTTCAACGTGCTATCGATAATTTGAGGCAATGGTGTATCGCAAACGATTTACACCTAAACTTAAACAAGTGTTCAGTGATGTCAATTACCAACAAACAACAATCGAACATCATTATTGGAAATTACCATTATGGGGATCACGTGTTTGAAAGAGTTAGAGAGCAAAAGGACCTTGGTGTGATTGTGGATTCGAAACTGAACTTTAATAACCACATAAATATGATAGTGTCTACAGCAAAATCTACACTTGGATTTATCAAACGCTTTTGCTTTGACATAAGAAATTTGAATACGCTCAAGACTTTATATAACACTCTAATTCAATCATTGCTTGAATACTGTTGTGTCGTATGGTTACCATATCATTCGATATCGATAGATTTAATTGAATCGGTGCAAAAGCAATTTACAATATTTGCATTGAGAGAATATCCATCCGCCGAAAACAACTATTGTATTTCTTCATATGAATGTAGACTGGAAAATTTGCAAATGATGAAACTTGAAAGGAGGCGTATCAATGCAGCTTTGCTGTTTTTCTACGACGTATTGAACGACATTATCCCATGCTCACAGATAAAAAACGAAAATGCGCTTCATTCAAACCCATTCAATCTTCGTGAATCGTCGGTGGAGACTTTTAGAATAAAAAATCTATCACTTATTAATGAACATACGGCACCAATAAATCAGATGTGTAAACTTGCAAACTTCATTGATGAACTGTTTAAAGAATCTGCTACTCGTGCAAATTTTAAATCTCAATTAGTTGCCTGTGATAAATTGAATCTTAGGTTGAAACAACAAATCCAATGATTGTAATTAAACCATTTCTTTTTAAATTTCATTAGCATTGTTAATATTGTGATATTGTGATTATGTGATATTTTTAGCATAGTTATCGAATGTAATATTTATACATATTGTATTTTTAATCATTCAACCTTGCAATGTTTGAATGGATTTTTCTAAAAGAAAAGATACAGGTTTTAATGGTGGTGAGATCTGATATAATCGATTAATGACCCTTACCTTTTCCCTGTCAGATATGTAATTACTTGACAATGAATAAAAACAGCCAGTCTTTGGCGGTATATAGTTAAACGCTTCAACATTTCACACCTTCCCCGCCTTCCCCTTCTTCAAACAGCGAGTTTGACAGGCTCCGCATCTTTGCTGTCATTGTTTGAAGAAGGGGATAAAGTGTTTACCATCCATAGACGAATGGTACAGAGGGCGCTGCTGTCAAGCTAAGTGTCAAAATTCAATTTTGCATCATCCGCTTGGATTACCCCACATAATACAGAATGCAAACCCCATGCAAAAACATATCAGAATAAATTTGAAACAAAAACTAGAAATTGTGCAACAAATGAAAAAAGGCGTCCACGGCAATCGATTGAATATGGTGTGTCGAAACAAGCTATCTCGAAAATAAATAAGAAACGACAAGAAATTTTGGAGGCAGACCGAAAGAAAACACTTCACAAACCAGAATATGCTGAGCTAGAAAAGGTGTTATACAAATGGTTTTTGAATCAGCGTTCGCGCAATTGTGCTGTCACCGGTCTGATATTCAAGGCAAAAGCAAAGAACGAATTTGAAAAATTTTACCCTGAAAAAGAGAAAAATTCGTTTAATGCAAGTTAAAAGTCGAAAACACTTTCAATGAGCGCCACGGAATTCGTTATCTCAAAGTCTGTGGTGAAATTCTGTCAAGTGACTCAGCTGAAATAACGCCATTCACCAACAATTTGAGCGCAATCGTAAATGAAATGGGTCTCACTGACGCTCAGTTGTATAATGCTGATGAGTCGGGTTTGTTTTATGGTTTGTTGCATGAGAAGACTTTTGTTGCAGCATGTGAGAAAAATTCCCTGGGTAGAAAAACGCCGAAAGAACGTGTTACATTTTTGTTGTATGAGAACGTTGATGGCAGCCATAAAATGATTCCGTTAGTTATTGGCAAAGCTGCAAATCAACGCTGTTTCAAGGGATTCACAAATCCTTTGGATTACAAAAATGCATCATCGCTTAGATGACATCGAAATTATTCTTTGTTCGGTTTCATCAATCGTTTGTCTAACAGATAATGCACTGAGAGATGTTCATTTCAAAATTCGTATTGTCATTAAAATCCATATTTTTTAATAAGTTCACCATTTTTCAATCGAGAATAATTTGCCACCGAAAGCCATATTATTGCTTGACAACTGTACGGCCCACAAGCCCATCGAACTACTCAAGACTGATGATAGCAATATTCGTGCAGATCTTTTGCCACCCAATGTTACAGGCATTTTACAGCCCAAGGATCAAAACCCAATCAAATTGGTAAAACTGGGCTATAGCAACAAACTTTTGTGCAATATCGTGGCACAAGAAAACACGCCAGTCGTGGAATTGTTGAAAGCACATAGTATTCGAGATGCCATTTTATTACATAAATCAGCTTGGGACGAGATACCGCAAAATGTTTTACAAGAAGCTTGGAAGAAAATTAAAAACTAGAACGATGATGAATATGTTATTGAAGATAATTTACCACTGTCTGAATTAATATATATCATCATCAGATGATTATGATGCCGCAATCCAGGAAGTGCCACTATTGTTGTCAAAAGTCGGATCAAATACTGAATTGACAAATGAAGAAATTGTAGCATGGAATGCAGATTCAGTAGAAAAGGATACATTTGTGGACTTTGGAGACGACGATTCAGATATTGAGATATCTGAAGAAATGCCGACAATTTCGTATCCCGATGCAATTAAAAGTGTGAACACCTTGATAAAGTGGCGTAAAGAAAACAACAGTGCTGACCATATGTCAAACCTTCTCGTTTTGCGTGCAGACATTGCGTCTATGTTACCAAGAGCTATGTGACGAAACCGAAAAAACAAACTTCAATCACAATTTTTTTCGAAACGGACAAGATTTTTTGATCGATTTTTGTACCAACATTTTTTTTTCTTTAATCTGTACGCATTGATTATTTAAATCAGTTCATTAAGAAGCATACTACAATAAAATATATTTTCAATAAACTGTATACAATTTTTCAAAAAAGTTTACAATTTTAAAAAATTTACAACCCCAACAAAATTTTGGTCAACTTTTGCGAGAGTCGACTGTAGATTGAAATGAAACATTTTTCGATTCCAATAGGTATCGAGATGTTAGATATGGTGTGTCGCTATTTGTTCCTCACATTTCAATGGATTCCAACACAAATTGAAATCTCAAAGTACACACATAAAGCCAAAACGGTAAAATGACTGTGATGTATTGGTGAATTTTCAAATTACAGAAAAAATCGTGATTTTCAAATAATTTTCAATAATTTTGGGGGAAAAAATGCAAAATTTTTGGGAAAAATAATACAATAACGTTATTGGAAGTTATTTTTTTGCTTCCAATAAATTTCAATTTCGTAGACAATAAAATCCAATATAAAAAAATGACGTCATTTTTATTTGGTTATTCGAATACTTTTTCATTGCATTAAAATCTGTAGACTGAGATGGTTTGGTTAAGTTGAATGCATGGGTGAAAAGCGGCTACCGAAAGAGTTTCTTTTTCCCTAAGCTGATGAGCTGGGAGATAGGGGTAGACCACGTAGACGTTACTTGGATTCGGTTGAATTTGATTTGAATGCAGGAGATATATGAATGGTGTAATGGAACTCAAAACTTGGACCTCGATCGGTGTTTCTGGAGAGGTATTGCTATGGGTGTATGAGGCAATTTGTTTCGTAAAACAGACCAGACGCTAAAAGGCACTAATGATCTTTAAATGCTTGTTGTTGTTGTCGATACTTTTTTCATTAAAAGTATACCGAATCATTATTTCCTCATCGCCAACACCAAATAAGCAATAGAAGAAAAACATAGTAATCACTTTATGTTTTAGTCAGCAAGCGCATATCGTCAACGTCAGCTTTTAAATGCTAACACTCATATAATATCGCACACTAACTTAATATAAGTGAAATGTTTGCGAGTCTATTTTTACACCATTTCTATCGAAACCAAATAAAAATATTTAAACGTTCACTTGAAGCGAATCAGAAACAAGTCGCAAATTGAAAAGGGGCTACGCATTTACAATCTACACCGAAAGTTTTGCTGTACCTATTTGAGTTGTTAGCAAACGAACGAGAAACACCCAACGTATTATTGGCTTGATAACATGTGGGATTGTAGGCAAATGAATGAGAACCTGATACGTGTCTGTGTCGGTCGTTGGGCTCACGCTCATTCGATGTTCGAGGTGGTTCACAGTTTGACTGTAGAACATGTATATGTTGAATGTGCGTGACGGAGCTGTGGATCATCAGATAGGGTTCACATATGTAGCAATGCCAGTGTATCGTTCTTACGTGTATGTATGTGTGAGTGATTGCGATTTCCAAACAGAAAGACAAGTCAAACGAGTTATTTTTTAAGCTGACTCATTATTTTGTAGTGGCTTTTAGGCAAGATTAGTCATTTCAAACAACTTCTATTGCTACGTGACAAGAAATATTTTAATAAAATAATAATTATCGGTGGCAAAAATAATAAAATAAAATATTAGATTTATATAGTTTTGATAAACAAAGAGTTCGTAGTGCTTTCCAAAAATAGATATAATTTGTATCAACTGAAAAACGGCCGAGAGTATTGATCACTTTTACAAACAGAAAATCAAAACATCTTACTTATAAATAGTTGATATAGTTCAAGCATCAAATCAACTCAATAATATAGCCATAATCGTTATCTTTGTATATGTGTGTGAAATTATTTTTCAATGGCGATCGTTCCAATTTTAATTTCAATGCTCACAAAAAGCACAATACGTGAACATAATCATTTATATGTTTCTTATTTGAGGCTGTAGAATACAATTCATGTTATTCGTGTTTTCATTTGCTTGCTTGCATTAAATCAATGGATTTATGTCGTGAAAGTACATTTAACAATAGTTGAGTAAAATTCGCGTAAAAACATAAAATTTCATAAAAAAATACAAAATTTAGGTCTTTTAGAGAAAAAATTACTCTCGAATAAGACAAATATTATCAATATAAATTAATTTTGCCTGCTACTAGCTAACCAACAGCAATATAACATTCAATTGATGCAAGTAAAAATGAAAACCTAAATTTTCTTCTTTGACTACAGAAACTCAAATGAAAGAGAGCTAAAAATATTTGTGTTAACAGAATTTGCGCCAGGCGCATGCTGATTATATTGTGCACGTCTCGTTCCCTCTGCTTTGTCATTGCTGATACGAGCTGAATGCTTGATCGCTGCGCTATACACGAACAATTTTTATTTTACTGATCATACGAGATGCTATGTCGTTATATTCCAGAAGTATTTTGATAGCTGTTTGTGTCTAGTGCTGATTTTTCTTTTCAATAGTGAATCGTTGTGGATAAATTGATTCAGAAATATAGAACTCTTAAAATAATAGTCATACACTAACTACACTAATGAAAATACCAAGTTTCAACCGATCAACCGATCAACTGTGTGAGAATATTAAGTGTTTGTTTTCTTCAAAATAATTGTCCAAAAATAGAACCGAGTGAATTTTCATCATTGTTTTTTTTTGGTTATGTACGCTACCAAAATATGCTTTCGTTTTATATGTTCCAACAAATTTCAAGAAATTTAATCAAAATGGAATAAATTAAAGTCAATTTTTAAACTTTCAACTACGACAACTTCCATCAAATCCCTGTGAAGAAAATGCATTCTGTTTCACGATTGTTATCTTTTGAAATACAAGTAGTTCATGATATTGTTTTACATAAGAATAATTCAAATTTCATACACCCGTGATGCGCATTTATTTAAAATTGTGCATTCAGATTCCTAAAAAGATTTTCCATAATAGCAAAAGATACTTCAAAATGTTATTTGTTTAGTCCCATTTTTTAACGTTTGACACACTGCATTCAAGAAATTGTATTGAAGTAATTGATGGAAGTGATTTATTCGTAAAACATTTATATGAGTTATTCGGTACAATCCTTTTGATGATGTTTGCCAAAAAATGTGTGTGCCAAAATAATTTGTTTTGTAAATTGCTTCATATATTTGAGTTGGATTGAATGATTGCCACATAGCAACGCTTTATTCTTTCTTATCAACATATGTATATGAAATGAAATTCAAAGCTTTACAAAAACAAAATATTCAGTTTACAAATATTTAGTTTTACTTATCTTTAGTTGATTAGATGCCTTTGAAAACTTTCAGTGAATCAATTCGTATTGGTGCTGCTACTGAGCTGCGATTACTTGTGCACGATACAATTGCGTCTTCCAATTATATTGTAACGGGAAATACTGCACATAGCTATAATAAATGCGTTATAGCATGCTGGTGGTCTAGTCTGGTGCATGATTGGTGTTTTACATGCAAAGTGATTTGCATCTGCATTTCATAATGTCTCATAAAAAATGATGATTTGTCATTAAGAAAAGCCCAAGAGTGTGATTAGTCGTTTTCAAGCACTGAAAGATCTATTAGGGAAATTGGTCCCCACCTGTTTTTGCCATCTTTTCTTTAAAAGACCAAACTTCATGTTTGAGGGCATTGGAGTTGTGAAAAATGAATTTTTCTCATAGCTCTACAAATTTCAACATTGATATTCTTCTTCTAGGAACCAACTTCAAATAAATTAAATTGAATAACTACTAAAACTTCAAAAAAGTTTTAAAAATTCTCATGGAATCAACTTTGATAGCTACAGAAATCAATTAATTAGTTACTTATTCTTTCATTTTTTTCTTTAAATATTTTATTTTCAAAAAGGGGCAGATATGGAGAGAGCATGAATTATTTAAAGCTCATATATTCATTCAGACTATAGCTACACATCAGAAATCCGCAGTAGGCATTACATTGAGTAAAAAAATCATTTGGTAAAGAACATATAATTTGATATTACAGATCGAATTGAAATTTAAGCTTAAAAATGCACAACTAGCTGCAGCAAAACAGGTTATAAGAGAAAATTGAGGGTCAAGACAAGTCACACTAAATTGATGTGTGCAAATGCACAAAATGGCCAGAGCCACACGTTTTCACAAAAATTTCAGAGTCAATAACTCAACCATTGATCGATCAATATTTAAATCGAAATATATATACCTATATTATTAGATCAGTATTATAATATATTGGTACATGTGCCATCGTTAATTGAAGTTTATTTTATCGTTCAAACAGCTGTCTATGAAATCAATCAGAGCCAAAAGCCTCTAAGATAGATGTATCAAAATCAAAAACATTTAGGAAAGTTTGGGGAAGTTACCAAAAAGGAAAATTGCCAGCGTGTTAACGGATCGTAAAGTTTAAAAAATGGATCAAAATGAAATAGGTATTTGATGGTTTAAATGGCCGCTATTTCTATGAACACAAATATATTTGTTTAGCATTAAACGTCAATTTTTTCACATGTTCAAAATTCGTATATAATTTCTCATACAAAAGCTATAAATTTGTTGAAATTATTGCTCATTTAAATGGCATGAACCGAAAGCTTCCATTAAATTGTTCAATCCAAGTCGAACCACTTCTAAAAATTCATTTTTTAGTAGGTAGTTGAAAATGATATGACTAGAGTATTATCATATTTTAAATTTTCCTTTTACATTTATTTCAGCTAACGCGTGTGATGCGGATAGATCTCAGTTCAACATAAGCGACGTCAGTTAGTATAAAAGATTCTTTTTATTTCCCGGTTTACCGATATGGCGTAGTCTTTTCAATAAATGTCCTACGTGATTTATTTTAATATTTTTTTGAATTTGTTTGTGTTACTACTATGTGAACACGCACGTGAATCATTCATATTCATGATTATTCTTAGAATTATGGCGGCAGTAGACTCACTTTCAAGATGTTTGCAAAAAACCATGAAGAGGCGATGATACTCGATTTGATTTGATTTATGTTATGGACAGTGTCCATTGGACACATGATTTGCTTTATCCTAATTCAAAATGATTGTGTTCATAGTGATCGCTCATTTTAAAAGCTATAAATCGGATTTTCAATTAATCACCATTATCAGCAAGAGCGAAAGTGATTCAGAGAAATAAGAATATGGACGGCACATAGATCATGTATATTTCAAACAAAAATCGCTCTCATCAATCAGTATTTATTATTGAGTTGAGTTTTGACTAAACAAGCAGTTTCAGTGTTTGAATCTGTCTTGTCCACTTGCTTAAAATATCGCAATGTAACAATAGTTCTACGTCTCGTCCCGCTTTTCTGTTACTCACTGGATTATTTAAAGCAAAAAATCAATAATGGCATTTTCTCTAATTCGACAAATCTATCCGTTGGCCGATAAATAATAGATAATTGTATTCAAATAATTGCATTTTCTAATTGAATAATCGTGAAATTCGCAAAACTAACGTTTGCATATGAAAGCTTACCCGTTGTTCTAATAATAATCATGCTGGTGATGTGTGTGAAACTTCGAACATATGAGAACAACGCAAAGGAAATTTATGTGAAGCAATGATGCTCTGTCGTTGAAAAAAATGTACGCATTTTGCCTACTCTTAGCCCATTTTTCTCAGCAGTTTTGCCAATTCCTCATGAGAAAAAATATATAAATAGAAATTTACGACGTATTTGTGGGTATGCCGCAGTGAGCGTCCGTACTGTTCCATAGTCATTTTGTGCGAAGCCTAAAACGAAATAAGTTTGAAGTTCGAAAAAATCTAATTAAAAAAAAGCTTGCACTTCATAATTATTTTCTGTTATAATTATTTTCTCAAAATTTCATCTTTGTTCTGTTGCAATTTAGTTGACGTGATTCGGAGCACAGACCCATCGGCGCAGGGTATGTTCAATAGTACCGGTTCAGCTAACGATACAAATCCAAAGCCATTAAGTAATCCTCAGGCAAATAACGCAAGATCCTCAGCAATGAACAGTGGAAGGACACGCGCACCTTCAAGTCCTTATCCGAACTCTCACGTTAAAATTACAGAGCAGCCTGCACCAAAGGCTTTACGATTTCGATATGAATGCGAAGGTCGATCGGCAGGATCAATACCAGGTATTTGATATGCATGCATGAATATATTTTTTTTCATAAGTTTTTGTCTTAAAATGAAAAAATTGTAGTTTTCAAAATAGAGAGCAAAAAATGATGTATCAATTGATGTATTCCACACAACGTAGCGATTAGTATTCAGACTTTCCAAAGCAAACAACACTCAAATACAAACTTGATTGTTGCTCAGTTAATTGAATGGGTGAGAATGAAAACCGACCTCTTACTATTATGAGAATTAAAATGAGACTAGAAAAAAATGAAAATTGAATTGAGACCAGAAAAAGATTTAGCATAAAAATGAAACCCAAAATTTTTTCACTGGTTGTCTCATTTTTATCTTCAAATTTTCCGGGATCATTTTTGCTCTCAAAATTTTCTGGTCTCATTTCTACATTCATATTTTAATAGTTTTTCGATCTCATTTTTATCCTCAAAATTTTCACGATCTCATTTTTATTCTTCAAAAATTCCAAGTCACATTTTTGTTTTGAAAATTCTCCGGGTCTCATTTGTGTTTTCAAATTTTTCTAGTCTCATTTTAATTTTCACAATAGTTAGAGGTCGTTTTTCATTCTCACCCATTCAATTATCATGGCAAGCGTCAAATGCTAAATTGAATGCTGTGTTTGTTAGGTTAGATTTTTGGTTCAGCTTGATATTGAGCGATCGAGACTTGTTGTGTTATTCATAAGCTAATTTTATTTGAAATGGCAAGGGAAAAGAACCTACTATTCTGTTTGTATTCAATCAACGGACAGCGGATCGTTTTAAAACATGAAAAACACCTTAATGTTCATGCTGATTCATATAAAAACCTAGGTGCAAGCAGTACACCAGATAACAAAACGTTTCCAGGCATCCAGGTGGTGAACTATCGCGGTCGAGCTGTTGTGGTTGTATCTTGTGTAACGAAAGATAAACCTTATCGGTAAGTAGGGCTCCTCTCTACTGCAGACGGAAGAATTGATTATTAAGATTTGTTTAGAAATTTTTCTAACGAACCTAATGCTATTTTAGTGCCCATCCACACAAATTGGTTGGGAAAGATATTTGTAGTAAGGGAGTTTGTACAGTTGAGATAAACAATGACACAATGACTGCGACCTTTTGCAATTTGGGCATACAATGTGTCAAAAAGAAGGACATCGACGAATCGCTGAAGGAACGTGAAAAAATTCGGGTAGATCCTTTCAGAAGTATGATGTTTTTCATTTTGGTGTTTATATTCTAATTGGTTATCCACATTTCAACAAAATTGAATTATTTGCAGAGGGATTTGGCCATGCCTCCCAACCATCGAGTATTGACTTGAATGCGGTTCGGTGAGTAGTTCTGCTATAGATGAAAGAATCGATCACGTAGATTTTTTATATTTCTAGATTGTGCTTTCAAGTATTTCTCAAAGACCCAGATGGTCATAATTTTAATATACCCCTTGAGCCAGTTGTCTCAGATCCAATTTATGACAAAAAAGCAATGTCGGACTTGGTAATTTGTAAATTAAGTAAACCAAGTTGCAATGTTGCTGGTGGTGAGGAAATCATTCTTTTATGTGAAAAGGTAACGATATAAACTTAATTTCATCATATTGTACTACAAATATCAATCACTTGTAAAAAAGGTGGCAAAGGAGGATATTCAAGTTCGAATATTTGAGGAAAATCAAGGTGTTATCGTATGGGAAGGCTTCGGAGAATTTCAGCACACAAACGTCCATAAACAAGTTGTACGTATACAGTGTATAATACAGGGTTTACCAATAAGATGTTTGTTTTTGAATCTTAAATGAAACACACATTTTGTATGAAAATGCTGTGGATTTTTATTGATTTGTAAAGTAGAAGATCTGCCATTTATGAATGAAAAATAATATCCTTAAAATGTCCACCACGAGCACGCTTTCAGACATCGATTCTTTCGTCAATCGATTCTTTTCAATCACATTTTGGCATAATTGAGGTTTAATCTCACCAATAACTGTAACTCTCACTGTTCTGTACCGAACCAGTAGACTTGAATTCATCCACCAAATTCTTGATAGCGGTTTCAGAAGGGCGATTATGACGACCAAAATATCGCGAATTTTACGAAATGTGGTTTTCACACATCGACCATTTTCGTAAAAGGTTTCGATGATTTTAATACGATTTTCTATTGAAATTGAAGACATTTTTACAAATGGCAAAGCTTCGGCTGTACAAATGTCAAAAAACTAAATGTCAGAACTGTCAAAATATCCGAATATGTCCCTATTGAAAAACAAACATCTTATTGGTAACCCCTGTAAAGGGTGAATTTTTAATAGCTTTCGAACTTTTTTTTGAAAAAAAACAGAAAATTAAGAAAAATGCATGAAATCTTTATTTGAATCGATAGAACGGTCCATATAATTTAATGTTTGAAGATAATTTCATGTAGATGTTGGCCGCGACTGCGCCGTAAATGGCTAATCCGTTGGGTCCAATTTTGGCACACTCTCTCCAACATATCGGCCAGTATCTCACGAATAAATTCATGAATATTGTGCTCGAGAGCGTCAATCGTAGCGGGCTTTTCGCTATAAACATGAGCCTTCGTGTAGCCCCACAAAAAATAGTCTAACGGTGTCAAATCACAAGATCTCGGCGGCCAACTGACGGGCCCCAAACGTGAAATAAACTGTTCACCGAAGGCGGCTCTTAATTGGGCCATGGTTTCGCGTGCCGTGTGGCATGTGGCACCGTCATGTTGGAACCACATGTTGACCAAGTCCAATTCTAGCATTTTTGGCAAAAAAAAAGTCTGTCATCATCGAACGGTACCTTACTCCATTGATCATAACGTTGCGGCCTTCATCGTCTTTGAAGAAGAACGGCCCAATGAGGCAGATGCTATTTGCAGTCGAATTTTCTGCAAATAGTACTGGGTACTATTTGCAGTCTAGAACAAAATAGATGTGACTGCATATAGTACTAGGTACTATTTGCAGTTTCACTTCGGTGGCCTTGAGCAATCATTTGGTGGCCACCGAACCAACATAAACATCAATTTGTGTCTACCAAATGTGTGAAAGAATAGAAAAAATCGGATTGGGCGAAAAGATCGAAAAAAAACAATTAGATTGATTAATATTAGATATAAAATACTATGTAGAAATAACAGATTTTTATTCTTGTTATTGTTTTTTAAATCAAGAATGTATATAAATTCAATGGGTGTAGAAGAACGATTGGTGAAAAAAATGAAGAAACGAAAATGCACAATATGCATAACAACATCAATGATTTTTGTTGGTGTGTGAATATAGAGCAGTGCTACTACCATAAATGTTCATCACAACCTAACGGTATTACCGTTATTTTTTTTTGCACGATGACACCGAGCACAGGATCTATGCACAATAAATTTCAGTTTCGGTTCAAATCATGTCGCAACAAGTCGATTTCAAAATTGGAACAGAATTCCAATCATACAATCAGTTTCGCGAACGTTTTGAATTGTATGAACGACAGGAATTTTGTAATTTCGTTGTTGCATCAAGTCAAAAGCTGGTAGTCTCGGAGGATATCACAGCAAACGTTGCGGACGAGCTCCAATACAAATATATTCGGTATACTTGTAAAAAGTATGGCGATTCGCGAAACACAAATCCGATCAATGTAAAACGTCAATCGAAATCTTATCGCGATTTTTGTTCTTGTAGTGTTTAAATTTTTCATTATTTGTTGTTGTTTAAATTTGAAATAGGAGTAAATGATGAGAAAAAAAGACAAAGAAAAAAATGAATGAATGAAATGTTATATCTAACGACGTAGACGTTTTCGTTTTGGCGGCAGCACAATGTTCCCTAACGATTGTGTTGATGAACATGTTGCAGTTCGTTTTGATCGTCGAACTAACGGCATTTTTGAAACAATAACTTGCTGAGTTGATTGTGAGGCGGCCGTTCCGTTTTGTTGTGATTGTGACTGTCGCACACTCTGTGAAACGTCTTGGCGATTCAATACAAGTGCCATTCGTCGTGAACCTAACAATTGCTGTTGTGCTGCGGTCAGCGTTTGTGCTGACGACCTTTGAACAACGGTACCTGCTGTGGATCCTTGTGTTTGTTGTTGTGATACATTGGTTTGTGGTTGTGCATTGGTTTTCGATGGTGCTACATTGTTTGCATTGATGTTTGGCTGTTGCCCAGCTGATCAAAAGAAAAAAAAACATTGAAAAAAAATTAATACTTGAAAACAAACTCTGATTTTATATGAAAATCCGTACCTTCAGAAATGTTTTTCAACAGTTCACATAGCAATTGGTATTTTTGTTCAAATAGCCCTTCTGGCAAATCAGCAATGATAGTACATAACTCGTCGCATTTATTTTTTGCAAGTGGATACTTTTGATTTTGTGTTTTTTTTGCTCGAGTTCGGCTCTGAGAGGTTGTATCAACAATTTCCAGTTGAGGTTCATTATCATGAACGTAATCATACTGCGACAGAATTCGCATGTTCGACTTGAGCCATCTATCGTGGCATATAGTCGGCTCAAAGAGATCAATATTGTTTTGTTGACGAAATGCTATAATGTGTCGGCACGGAAGACGCATGGATTTAAAAAACGCACAATCACATACCATTGCCGTTGTCACAAGTCGTTGGCCACTTCCTCCACTCATAGCAATTATTGGATCAATGGAGATAAATTGAACATTCATGTAATTTTCAACTTCAGCGAAATACTTTTTGAATGCAAAGTCTGTTAATATTTTAGCATATTTTCGGTCGTGAACTTCATAATGTGCTGTGTTTACTGTTCGTCGATTCACATCTTCTGCTGCACGCATGTCCTTTTCAATTCGCATTGATCCGACACTGTTTATCAAATGCTTGAAAAACTGGGGCAGCGACGAATATTTTGTGATCACTGCTTTCAGTTTCTGATTCAGTGACTCGACGCGGTTCGTTGTTGCATTTCCTAGCATCATGTGCTTGGTAATATGAAATCTCACCCATTGCTCAAGTATGTTTCCCCAGTTTTGATCGTAATACTGAATCACTTCTTGGCATCGTGTGTTCACCAATTCATTGTACAATAAATCATATTGTTGTTGCGATTCACAATAAATCATTTGATTGAGAATTCTCAAACAGTTATTTCGTTGAGCCTTTGTGATTTTTCTTTTTATTGTTGTAATCTCTCGTTCGAACGCTTGGGCGACGTGAAAAATGCACAAATGATGTGCAGCACCTGGGAATTGTGCTGCGACTGAATTAAGGTTTGCACAACCTTTATCAGTAAGAGCGACTTCGACTTTGTCGTGATGGGGATTTTCTTCGTTTAAATGCCTGAGCAATGCATTCAATATATTCGCGTTTTCGGTTCTTGCCAAAAACAAACCAACAATTTGGGATTCGCCATTACCATCGATGACCAACAAAATGATGAGCGGCATTCTCCGGTCATTGAGTGAAAAAGTTGCATCGAACAACAACAATTGTGGAAATGAATCAAAGTACTCTTTCATACGTTTATCCTGAAAATAAACACCATCCAATTCGTTTTGTGCGTTGTGATAAACTCTGACGACTGCGCCCTGTATTTTCTTCATTTCATTGACCATTGCTACCAAATCATTTGTGTTGTCTGGTGTTTTGCGCAATTTAGCTAGTGCATTTCTGACATCGCTTCGTTTGACCGGTTGATTGTTTGCACTTGATTCACTCAGTTGATTTTGCAAAAGTAAAGTGTTTGGCTTCACATTTGCCACTTGCGCCATAAACGGAGTAGTTTCAGAGATGGTAAGGCGACGTTGCTTTGGCATTGATTTGAATAAATTTGAATTGCGTTCATGGTTGTGGACTGAAGTCAAATTTATTATGCGCAAAATATATCCACCATCCCTCTGTATTAAGCCAACGGAGAAGAAACTTTTGCAGTCATCACGATAAGATTTCGATTCACGTTTTACATTGATCGGATTTGTGTTTCGCGAATAGCCATACTTTTTACAAGTAAACCGAATATATTTGTATTGGAGCTCGTCCGCAACGTTTGCTGTGATATCCTCCGAGACTACCAGCTTTTGACTTGATGCAACAACGAAATTACAAAATTCCTGTCGTTCATACAATTCAAAACGTTCGCGAAACTGATTGTATGATTGGAATTCTGTTCCAATTTTGAAATCGACTTGTTGCGACATGATTTGAACCGAAACTGAAATTTATTGTGCATAGATCCTGTGCTCGGTGTCATCGTGCAAAAAAAAATAACGGTAATACCGTTAGGTTGTGATGAACATTTATGGTAGTAGCACTGCTCTATATTCACACACCAACAAAAATCATTGATGTTGTTATGCATATTGTGCATTTTCGTTTCTTCATTTTTTTCACCAATCGTTCTTCTACACCCATTGAATTTATATACATTCTTGATTTAAAAAACAATAACAAGAATAAAAATCTGTTATTTCTACATAGTATTTTATATCTAATATTAATCAATCTAATTGTTTTTTTTTTCGATCTTTTCGCCCAATCCGATTTTTTCTATTTTTTCACACATTTGGTAGACACAAATTGATGTTTATGTTGGTTCGGTGGTACCTAGTACTATATGCAGTCACATCTATTTTGTTCTAGACTGCAAATAGTACCCAGTACTATTTGCAGAAAATTCGACTGCAAATAGCATCCGCCGCCCAATGATGCCGCCTGCCCATAAACCGCACCAAACAGTGCATTTTTCGGGATGCATTGGTAGCTCCTGAATTGCCTCTGGCTGCTCTTCACTCCAAACACGGCAATTCTGCTTATTCACGTATCCATGGAGCCAAAAATGAGCATCGTCGCTGACGGCAATTTTCACATTTGACGCATTTTTCACAGAGCACGAATTTTGATAATAAATTTCAATAATTTGCAAGCGCTGTTCGTTTGTAAGTCGATTCATGGTTAAATTATAGACCAAACTGAACAAGATTGACAATGACACAAGACACGAATCACGCGTGATCTGTGAAAAACAGTGCTGCCAAAAAGAAAGTCACTAAAAAATCACCCTTTATATACAGTGGTAGCACTTAAACTATTTATACAATTGATTATTCCAAGGCAATATCGTTCCGAACTCCAAAATATAAGACACTTGATGTTGAGCAACCAGTGAAGGTAAGTTCTTCTTTGTTATCATTGTAAGTATTAGCTCGGCGGTTGCTTATTATTATTCATCGAAGTATTTTAATTCATTTCTTTATTGATATATATACCGATGCTATGAAGAGTAGAGTTTGTTATTTTCATTTAATTTTTTTTTCCAAATTGGACGCTATTGATAAATGATAACTGGAAGGTGCCCTCGGCAAAGTTGTTATTTTACAGTTTTCATCGAGAGGCAATAACAAATTTATTAGACACTAAATAGTGCCCTCGTATAAACAAAATTCTAATATTTTCCTCCTCTTTATGTTTGTTTTATCAATTCAATACATGCTATATAAAGGGTGATTCATTTGAAATTTTCATTTTAAATTTAAATTAAACGCATAAAATTGAATGTTATATTGAAAATTTTATTATGAGTCGAAAGAACAATCTATGCCATTTACTTTGTAAAGATATAATTTCATTTAAATGTTGACCACTAATACGTTTTAAATGGCCCACCCGAAAGGCTAAATTTTCGACAACGCGTTAAAGCATAGCAGTCGGTATCTCGCGAATAACACGAGTAATGTTGGCTTCCAAAGCGTCAATTGAAGCGGGCTTATCCAAAGGTGTGATATCACACGATCTAGGCGGCCAATTCACGGGTCCAAAACGTGAAATCAGCTGCTAGTCGAAATGGGCTCTCAATAAGTTCATTGTTTCACGCGCTGTATGGATTATTGCGCCGTCTTGTTGAGACCAGATATCACAGACATTACGAGCTTGCATTTCAGGCAGCAAAAGTTCAGTAATCATGGTACGATAGCGGTCGCCATTGACAGTAACATTCCGGCCATCCTCATTTTTGAAGAAATAAGGACCAATGAATCCACCGGCCCATAAACCACACCAAACCGTGCATTTCTCTGGATGTAATGGTAGCTCTTGATACTCTTCGGGTTGCTCATCAGCACAAATACGGAAATTTTGTATATTGACGTACCCATTAAGCCAGAAATGAGCCTCATCATTGAACAAAATGTCTCGATAAAACACCGGATTTTGATTGAGCTTATCCAGAGCCATGTTGGACACGTTGTTGCGGTGTAAGTCTTTCCATAATGATTTGACAAACAATACTGAATAAAAATGACAAAAAAGTGATCTGCCAAAATATCCTATTGAAAAAAAACCTCCAAATGAATCACTCTTTATTTCCCTGACATGACATTTGCATTGCTTCTTATGTTCTATGTGTGTGAGCTTCGAATTCCGTTATCTTGTATCAGCTTTGCGCAATTTGTGAACATAGGGTAAAAATAACATACTTTACTCTTGACATCATCGGTAAGAATCAAATCTTCTACATTTCAGTGCTTCATACAATTGCGACGACCTTCGGATAACGCAACTAGCGATGCTTTACCATTTGAGTATCTTCCATTGGATTCAGGTAGGCGCTCATTAATAGCATTACGCAAGGGATTAATGGTAAAGGCAAGTTATGAGGAATTAGGTCGATACTTCACACTTGGTGGACAAATAGTTAATGGCATTATGCCAAGCAACAGTGCAGCTTTGAAAGAGGATGAAAAACCTATTATTGACAGCTATTTGAAAGAATCAGAAGTCGTTGAAAATATGGATATTGTTGACAGCACAGAAAAAACAACAGACTGGCTACAAAAAACTGAGTTCAATGTTTTTAATGAAGTATCAATTTCAAACGCATACACGCCATGCATAAATAATATCAATTACGAGGCAGCTAATCTTAACCCAGCAATATCTCGCATAGAACATAGCGAAACGATGCTGGCACAATGTGAATTGTCATGTGAGGAAGATGAAGAAAAAACATTAAATGAGCTACTTGAGCAAGTTGCCGAGTTAGATGAAATTTATTCAGGATATCAAATCAAACGAATTGTCAAATCAGAAGAAACAAAATTGGGAAGTTGCAATGATGCTAGCTTCGATTTTGATGATAGTGCAACCTATACTAGTTTGCAACGTGCCTTTAAAAATCCAATTGCAATAAGCGATGTTGTCAAAGATTATGATGCTGTCGAACCAATGGTGAAGCCATTGGCACCAGTAATAGATATTAGTCCTTTAAAGCGCAACGATTATGTTTTTGTTGTTGAAGAAAAAAATCTGCCACCGTTGCCACCAAAACGACTTCGCAAGATAACCGCAGAAAATACAGAACACAATGCAAACTTGTTACCAACACCTCCGGAAAATACGCAAAGAGATCACAGGAACGATGAGCCACAAATCATTATCAAGCGCTCCCCAGAGAATCGATCACCATCATCTAGTACAAACAACTTCACACAAACTTCGCCTCAGAAGAAGCTGGGCTTTTTCTCACGAATTTTTCGGCGAAAGATGAAAAGTGATGTGGATTCTAATTCTGGTACCGACTTCCGAAATTCTCCAAATCTTTCGCGTGAAACGAGTATAAAGAATTTTGATGGTTTTGATCGGAACCGCTCGTCGACACGTTCGTGCAGAATGCCATTATCACCAACAAAGAAGAGCAAACCAGTCGGGAGGAGTGTGAGCAGTGTGTCAGGAAAAAGACCACATTTAACAGCAGATATTGTTCATATTCCCTTGAAAGGTGGCGGTCTTAGCTCTGATTCATTACCATTAAGAAGCGGTAGTGGTAACATAATAATATCAGATCACTATTCGAGCAATTTCACAATATCGAATAATTTGGATCGGAAGACGGTGAGCGCATTACAATTAGCTAATCTTCCACTACAGGAGGGAGACTTGGAATTAGTTGCTATTGCTGATGCTCAAAGTTTGAAAAATCTATGCGAGGGCCAATATGGAGTAAGGATGGACGATGATGTTGATTTGTCATGTGCTGAACACTTTGCCTTGTATACTTCTTCTATCGAACCACAATCACCGGCTCAGAGTCAAGTTGATGACAATTCATATTATGCACCCGTTGATCAAGCGGAAGTCTTGCCAAATGCCGAAATTGCCAAACGCTTGGCACTAAGTGGCCAACCAAAGTAATCATGGTGACATAAAAAACATAAGAAACAATCCCTAATTCCCATTTATATTTATTTCATCAACATCTTCGACAGACAGTACAAGCTTTTTTCGCCAAATTTCTTTCATTTAATAACCATACCGTGCATTTTTATCTGTTTTTTTTTTATTTATTACTCTTATAATTTAACTTAAACATTGATGCTTTATATTGATTTTTTGCTTCGTTCTAGATAAAGTTGAGTTAAAACGTAAGCGTTTAAAAATTGGAAATGATCTAAATTTATTTGATATATCGCCGCATGACGGTCGTAAGTTTGTTATGATTTCATTTTATTACACATCATTTTCTAACATTTCTTGGTGATGGGATATAAAAGCAAAACTCTCTATAAAATAGAAAAATATTTAAAATTAATTCATTTGGATTTATCATATATTTAATCCAAAAGTATTTACCGTTAAATTATCGCACCATAGTAGTGGTGTTCTACAATTTGGGTGTTCCACCTTGTCTGCAAAATTGATAAGCATATTTTCAGTTTAAAGAGCGTACAATATATACCACACAATTCAGGCATAGCCTAGGGGATTCAGTCAAATACTGAAGTAATGAATTCTCTTGGGAACAAACGATAAAATTGAATACAAGCCAAAACATCTTAATTTGAATAAATTTTGTTGAATAACGATGAATATTTGAATATCGTTTGACGCTTCTGTCAAATATCGACTGACTGAAATGTCGTTCACATTTCGAAGTGTCATTGAAATGTGACATTTAAAAAAGCATTCAATTTGGTCCAAACTATGACGTATTAATATCATTATTAATATTATTCCCTAAAATATTCTAAGCGTGATTGAAAATGACAATGAATAACAACAACTTGATTCCAGTATGGTTGTTTAGCTGTCTATTATGTGAATGATGATTTAGTATGAATTAATACAACTAGCAACATCGTCAATATTGCGTCATAAACGATTTCGCTGTAATATGAATAATATATCACGGAAAAAAAATGTCATATTTTTTCTCAATTGATATGTTGAAGAGGAACAAACATAAAATAAATGGTCTTACGAACGTAAAACTAACTTTTCCGCACATTTCCCGAAATTACTGATTTGTATTGGATTTATGTTGATTTCTTATCGAATCATCATGCAACTTTTAGAATAAATCACAGAAAATGTCCAGTCATTAAGATGAGATCGAATTTCGAGTCATTACACATCATGTGATTTAAATATAAATTTTAATATAAAAACAAATGAACATTTCAGTTTCTAATTTTTACTTCAACTTTTTCTATTTTTGAATTGGTAATAACAATTATGAATTAGTTCACTCTGATGTGAACTTTCAATTCATGCCAACGAATAATATGATTCCACATTTATGTTATGTATAACTTTCGTTAAAATGTTAATGAGCATTCAAATTGATGAAAAAACACAGATTAGAAAATCACAAATACTTTTGCCACGAAAATTGACAATTTTGTGAGGGAGGTAGTCTTAAATCTCATCAGAAAGACTTGAAATTTTGTGTGACTTATTTATTTCATAAAAAAATAATATCCTGAAAGTTCCAATTCGTTACAATGTGAACTTAAGATAGTCGCCATACAAATTTTCAGTGTTGACCTCGAAAAGACGCCAAAAATGGAACATTTTGCAGGGGAGGTAGTCCTCAATCTAGTCGAAATTACTTGAAATTTTGCATGACTTATTTTTTTTCATAAAAAAATAATATCTTGAAAGTTTCAATAGGATACAAGGTGAGCTTAAGATATTCGCCACACAAATTTTCAGTTTTGACCTCGAAAAGACCTCGAAAATCGAAAAATGTTCAGGGGAGGTAGTCCTCAATCTAATCCGAATGACTTGAAATTTTGCGTGACTCATTTCTTTCATAAAAAAATAATATCCTGGAAGTTTCAATAGGATACAATGTGAACTTAAGATATTCGCTATACAAATTTTCTGTTTTGACCACGAGAAGACCCCGAAAATCGAAAATTTGGCAGGGGAGGTAGTCCTAAATCTCATCGAAATGACTGAAATTTTTCATGACTTATTTTCTTCATAAAAAAAAAAATATTCTGAAAGTTTCTTAATTATATTGAAAAACAGCCCATTTTTTGAATCGACTCCACTAGAGCTACCCGAAAAAATTATCCGATTAGGCTGAAAATTAATAGGTTTCTATTCCTAATAATGTTGAGTGCGTGTGTAAATTTTTGATCAATCCTAATCTCAATTTTTCGAGTATAACCATAAGTGATGGTTATATTAAAGAAAATATAAGATATTTGGCCAAATATTTATTTTATTAAAAATTGAGACAAACTTGTGTCTTCACATTTCGAGTGTTACATTGAAACTGACTAAAAATATGATTTTCATTTTAACAACTGACTAAATTCTAATCGATGGGTCAAAAAGTAAATCTAAAAGAGGAAATATTGAGGTACAGAATCTATTTTAGGCAAGAGTAATAAAAACTATCATAAACATGAGAAAGAACAAACTAAATAAATATGAATGACGGAAATCGTTCATAGTTCAAGTCATTAAGGATAATTAGTCGATGAGGCGTAGATAATTCATTATCGATACACATTTGCATTCTAATACATGAATTGACTCTCAAAATATGGTTAAAATGAAGAATAAAGAATATAAACGGATGTAGCAATGGAATGCAATGTAATTACATGCCGATATTGCTACATGAGTTATCGTGTTAACAAATTTTTGCGTACAACGTACCACACACGGACAAAAATTGCTCCGGGAATGGTTGCAATCGTTTTTTCTAGGTTCAAAACACATAGAAAACTTATTCCGGGCGTTTTGATTTTTTTTGGACCGATCGCAATACTTTTACCACACACTGTGGTGTGTGCGGAAAGGTAAAAAAATGAAGCAAAACATTTCCGAAGCATTTTATTGAAGCGGAACATTGAAAGAAAAATGTGTGTGATAATCTGATAATGTTTCTCTTTCAAAAAACTACTTATCAATGTTGTTCTTTGAGAAAATTTTAATAGTTTGTTTTATTTGAAAAAAACGTAGCCAATCTGTTTGACTTTTATAAATTGCATTTAAAATGTTTCTGTTAAGTAAAACGAATGTTTTAAATTAGCCCGAAAAATGAAACATTTTACATTCGTTTTACTGAACAGAAACATTTTAAATGCAATTTATAAAAGTCAAACAAATTGGCCACTTTTTTTAAATATAACAAACTATTAACATTTTCTCAAAGTGCAACATTGATAAGTATTTTTTTTAAAGAGAGACATTATCACACAGTTTTTTTTTTTTGAATGTTTCGCTTCAATAAAATGCTTCGGAAATGTTTTGCTTCGAATTTTTTTTTATTTTTGTTAATTCATATATACGTCTACTCATTACATTAATCTGTATTCATCAATTTCCACTGTGAAACAGATAGATTTTTTAGATTGATGTTCAGGTAATACGTTTAACCCGTATAGGTAAACAAAAATGAAAAAAAAAAAAATAAAAGAAATGAAGAATCCTCCTAGGGCATAGCGGTAGTAATAAACGGTTACAATGCTAACTTTTAAATTAATTAGAATGATGTATAGCCAAGGTGCAAATTAAAATGTTGGTGCTGGTGGCGCCGTGAACTTTACAATGTTGAACCATTTAGAAATACGGCGAACCACTGAACTATACTATTCCATGTCGCTACCTTGTGTATAGCACACATACTTCGGTTTGCATTGACGTCTTCATTTCCGAGATCCCCTTCAACAAAAACAATTTTTCGATGGGTGGGCCAACTCGAAGTCGATAATTTCGTTGAGCTGTCAAAAGCTTATTTTTCTTTTTCAAGTTGATGCTATTTTCGACAGGCATTCTTTTTGCAGTCAAATTGCGGCACGCAATTTAATGGTATTTCATTTTCATTTCACCATTTTATTGGCCGTCCCCTCTGGAACACCGCGAGCACAATTTCATGATAGGGAATTCATCTTCTTCATGCATGGCGATTTTTCAATTTCTAGAACATTGATTTGTTTTTTGTTAGCAAGTATCCATTCACAGGAGGATTTACCGATAGAATGCCTTTCTACCAATGACAACGAATATTTTTATTATTATTTATCAAATAATCACTTATTCGTGTCAAGCCATAGAGGAAATCTTTACATATTATTCGTCTGCATGGCAACCGCGAGATTGAAATACAGTAGAATATATGAATGGCTGAGAATAATATAATACAACGTATACTTGTTTTCAAATTGAGTGTCCCTCAAAAAATGTACAATGTAAGTGTCCCTGAAAATTGTTTCAGTAAAGGGGTCCCAACTTATTAAATTGGATTTTCGCAGGTGTCACAAATATAAGTCTTAAACATGTTTGGCGAAGACTATCACTTTTCTCTAATCAGTAATGCGAACAGAAATGAAAATTTGGGACACTTTTACCGAAACAATTTTCAGGGACATTTCTATTGATATTTTGTTGAGGGAATCAAAGCACCTGTAAGTCCCGGATCATCAAGAAACAACTTGTTGTGATTATTTGTTGAAATCATATGATTGAATGAGAATGAAAACGAGACTTCATATTTAGCCTCTTGCTCTTTCTTATGAAATTTTCTGTTAGCGAGAGCAAGAGGTGAGATGTGAAGTTTCACTTTGATTCTTACTCAACCATATATGATATTGAAAATGAGCAAAGCTTTACACGCTTTGGTGGAGTTACGGCTCATATTTTCATTTTTGAATTCATTTTGCGTTTGACTTTGTCTATCCAGATGAAAAAAATAGGTTTCTTTATTTTCTGATTCAGTCTTCACATCCATTATGTTTATATTGAAGGTGGATCTCTATTTCAGTTTTTATAATCTATTCAAAATAAAGTAATACAGAGCTGTTTGGGCGTCTTTGGAAAAAATAGTTGACATTTAAATATTAAAATTGGAGAGTGTTTCAGGAAACTTTAAATCGTTTATTTTAAGCTGAGATAATGTTATCATTGTTGAAAATTTCTTATGAAATAATAATTCTTAAGTTTGTTGAAAGATTTATTCAAAAATACTCGATTTGGAATAGTTTTAGTGAGGTTTGGTGATGTATTTCAAGTAAGATAACAAATCACATTAAACAACAACACAACAAACAAACTTTAAAACTATTATAACATTTTAAATAAATGTAAAGCAAAATAAGATACAAAAATGGTTCCTGGTAGTTTTTCAATTTGCAAGACTGTTTCTACGTTGTGGAACGGAATTTTCATGTTCTTGAAATGATTGCTTCAAGAATTTTCACGCGAATCGAGGACAAGCGTCTAACTTGCAAAAATTAAGGCATGCTGAGAATGGTGAGCATTTATTGGTGCTTCAATAAATGTGTGTTGTGTTCCACTTCTCCATAATGAATAAACTTTTCGTTTAAAACTAATATCCTACATTAATGTTTGATAAATAACAGATATTTTGGGTTTGCTTGAACTTATTTTGTTTATGAGTTTTCATTCTACTCTTTCTACTCGCCTACCCATATTCGATCTATATTCTTTTTCTCGAAGTCAAAGAAACCATATATAATAAATCTTCTGAAGTTTATCATTTTATTCAAAATAACATTCTTTCCAATGAAATGAAATGAAATATGGAACTAGCAATGTAAATATTTTTTATATTAAAACATATGGGTGTCTATGCATGAAGCGGTTCAATTTATTTTGCAAAATAAACACGTAGTTTCCAATTGCTATCAAAAATAATTAGAGGTAATAATACTTACAATTGAGAAAAAAAATGTTCCTTCTTAGGAAATAGGGTAGACAACATTTATTGTTTTGATGATAACACTATGCCTTGTGAAAAGTAGTCCCCATCAGTACAATAGAACCGCCGAGAATAATACCCAAACTTCAAACGATTTAAGATAAAAGAGGAACATTAAAATAAATTAGTCGAAAATTCCAAATTTTCCATACAAATTTTATATAGGCAGATGTTGCTTTTTTGACTATATTTTTTTCATATTTCTCATCCAACTTACAATCATACAAAGTTTGAGTGTTATTCTCAGCGGTTCAATTGATGTGTTTGTTTTTCCGTTTGTTTTAATATTTGTTTCAAATTCAATTGTACGCAATAAATTCCTAATCATATTTTTTCAATCCTTATTTTTAAAGGTTGGTTGCAATCACAAAACTTTCTATTATTACCTGATGCAGCGGTAAAACAGGAGCCGGTATCACCAAAATACGTAGATCTCGGAATAATGAGCACATCGCCACCACCTCAACGATATACGCCATCTCATTCACCAAACCCATTGAATCCCACTACAATTCCCCCCAACATACCTATTCAGAGCCTTTTCCCTCAACCACGATTCGATATGATGGGCTATGTGCCTTCAGTGTCGCCGTTGCAACCAAATGCCCACATTCTCAATCAGAAGCAATTCCAAACTCAATCCAATCCAAATCTATTCAACATTCCGAACACCTCTATGGTTAATGCGACTGTCAATTTCTTGAACAACAATCCAACCCAGATCATTCAAAATGGACAATCATTGGCGAATAATAAATTTGGGAATATCAATCATTTGGATAACGCGAACAATGACATTGTCCTTGACAATGTGAGCAATATGAATATCAGTAGTCTGCTTGATTTAGACAATCAACAGCAAATAAACACAAATGAAATCTCTGGAATATCACACGATCTACTGAATGATTTAATTAAAAATCTCGATTACAGTGAGACCGGTGTGAATCAAGCTACTCCGGTTACCATTAATACAATACAAACTCACACTTTTGAAGCCGATGAAGAAAACATGACCGACAGTTTTAAGCAAATCTCAATTGAATAATTCATGATTTTGTTATTGTTTTTGTTCTAGCTTTTAACACATATAAGTTACCAATAAAAATACAATTGCAAATATTTTGAAGAGATACAGTTTGAAATGCATCATCAACTTATGCATTTTTATACAGCGCCAAAAAGATTGTTTCTGAAGTTGACAGGTAAAACTTGCATGGCGCTAAACAAGATGTCGCTTTGATTAATAAGAGGAAATTCCATCCAAAGCGGTACTCAATACATTTTATTGACTTTTACGATTTACAGTCACTTTGTTAAGAAGGAATTCTGTTTCGAAGAACCAAAATTCTTTATAACTTTTGTTTAAAATCATTGTTACTTGAATAGTTGAGTTGCGATTGAACAAAAGCAATGTCAGAAAAAAGTAGCGAAGAATCTAATAAAAAATCAGACAAATTGATCGATTCAAATGAAGACGGTGAAATATTAACATTGTCAGATTTATTAAATGAGCAACGAGAGATTGATGAGGTAAGTGTGCATTCGATTAAAATGAGCTTGAATAAAAAAAATGGCAATCACATTTATATTTGACGGTTGTATCAGGATGTTGCAGCTGTTTTGGGTGGATCTGATGAAAATCACTGCACATATTCCCAAGTATGTTTTGAAAATTTGAAACTGCGTATATTCTAAAAGCTGATTTTTCAAGCTATCCGTGAACAAAATTATATTTGATTTTATAGGGATACATTAAGCGACAGGCATTGTATTCATGTTTGACATGCGTTCCCGAATCAAAGGAACGGGCAGAGAAGCGAGCTGGAGTTTGTTTGGCTTGTTGCTACAGATGTCATGATGGCCACGATTTGGTCGAACTGTACACAAAGAGAAATTTTCGATGCGATTGTGGAACGTCCAAAATTTTGGCCATTAGATGCAAATTGGAGGCCAATAAAATGGAAGACAACGATAAAAATACGTACAATCAAAATTTTTCTGGTGTGTATTGTGTGTGTCATAGACCATATCCAGACGAACAGGATGACGTTCAAGACGAAATGATTCAATGTGTACTCTGTGAAGACTGGTGAGCCTGACTTTATATCTATGGGATAGATGGGATGATTAAATACTAACGTTGCTTTTAATTGAATTTGCAGGTTCCACTTGAGACACTTAAATGCAGAAGTTCCCGATTCAAATGCGTTTGATGAAATGATATGTGATTCGTGTACGCTGAAAAATGGTTTTCTTAACTACTATAGTGGCTACTGTATTAAGCCCAATGATGCTGATGCTGATGATAGCACATCTGCTGCAACGCTGAATACGAACACTGATCTTGATGTCAGTGGTATTGATTATTCAGATTGTACATCGGCCAAAAACAAAGCCGGTAATAGTGAAAAGAAGGATGACAGCCTCAATGCCGAGATAAATCAATGTATACAAGATATAATTGAAATCAACAAAAATAACGTTCAAATGGAAAGTTCAACTAATAAGCGCATATCCTCTTCATCCCCAGCTAATGACATTCCACTAAGCAAAAAAGCGAGATTAGATGAAGGAGCTTCGACGTCGTCATCGTTGTCAAGCACCGACGTCTGTCGAAAGCCGAAAATATCGCTTAGCAAATTCACAGGTGCTTCGTTTTGGCCAATAGAATGGCGAACAAAATTGTGCAAGTGCTCAAGTTGCTTGGACGAGTACAAGCGAAATGATGTTGTATTTTTGCTTGACGATGAAGACACTGTTCATGCATATCAAGAAAAAGGAAAAGCTAAAGCAGAGAACGATACTAACTCGATTCATGATGAAACGATGCGCGCAATTTCTGGAATGGATCACATTCAACAAATCGAAGCGGTTTTGGCATACAACAAGTTGAAGAAGAAACTTACAGAATTTCTAACCTCTTTTGTCAATGATGAACAGGTGGTCACTGCGAAAGATGTTGACACATTCTTTCAAACGATGGGAAAGAAAGACTAGAGCAGAAGACACCTGCGAAGTGATATGACATCATCATCAAAAGTATTTTTTATTTAGATAAGATAAGAAAAGTGTATACGTTCGGCCAATTCACAAGTACAACCAAAAAATAATCATGATCGCACTTTTAAAATACATTGTTGAACAAATGATAAAAATATAAAACACCTCAGAACAAAAGCATATTTTTTCAATGCGGACATAAATGGGAATAAATGCTACCCAATCAATGGGCATCAAGCTCTCATAATATTTATTGTTTTTTGTGTTTATCACTGTGCTGATACACACATACACACATCATACATTTATTTACAATTTACAAACAGCGGTTGCTTCTTCTTTTTCTTCCAAAAGCTCGTTAACAGTTATGTCAAATTTGCTGCGCGCAAAATCGTCGACGACCAATCCTTGAACAATATTCCATTTCTTATTTTCGATTGTAACTGGGAATGAGAAGACTATATCTTTCGGTACTCCATATGATCCATCCGACACTACTCCCATTGATACAAATTTTCCTTTCTCCGTGCCATTCCACCTGCAATTATTCATTGAGATTTCGTTGCATTACCAAATCATATTGACAAAAAAAATTATCTTTGGTCGCATACATACCATGTAGACATATGATCCGATGCCGCTTTGATTGGAAGGTATATATTTTATATTTTTTAATTATTGATATGAAAATAATTATTAATTCATAATAAATTGAAACTATTTAAAAATTACCTTTGGCGGCACTCATGGCAGATGACATCTTGCGAGCAGCAATCACTGCTGCCCCTCTCTTCTGTATTTTTGAAACAAAATCTGTTTGCAAGTAATTGCTGTCACCAACTGCATCGTAGACTGACTTTTCAACGTTGCCCAAATTCACGGTGGCATTTTTAACATCTGGAAATTGAGTGGCTGAGTGATTACCCCATATAATACAGTTCTTGACATGTTCAACTGGAACACCAACTTTGGCCGCGATGTGAGCTTGGGCACGGTTCTGATCCAAACGTGTCATTGCGGTGAAGTTTTCACGTGGAATTGATGGTGCGTAGTGCGAACAAATGAATGCATTTGTATTGGCTGGATTGCCGACAACAAGAACTGGTAGGGAAAAATACATTTTATATTATTTGATTATTAATTTGTAATTAATTATTAATGAATAATAAATTAAAATCATTGAAAATTAACCTTTCACATCTTTTTTTGCATACTTGTCGAGTGCTTCTCCTTGTACCTTAAAAATTTTCACATTTGCTGAAAGTAAATCTTTGCGTTCCATACCCTCTTTACGTGGCATAGCTCCAACCAAAAATGCGGCTGATACATCTTTGAATGCAACATTTGGATCACTAGTTGGAACTACTTGAACCAATAACGGTAAGGCGCAATCCGCCAGCTCCATAACGACACCTTCCAAAACACCTAATATTTTTCATTGAGATTTCATTGCTTTAGTAAACCAAATGAACGAAGAGATTCATTTTATCGCATATATACCCATCATCGGCGGAATGTCCAGCAAGTGCAAAATTAATGGTTGCTCATATCCAAACACATCTCCTTTAGCAATCATATAGAGAAGAGAATATGCGATTTGCCCAGCAGCACCGGTAACAACAACACGAATTGGTTCAGCCTAGAATAAACATAAGAAAATTATGCCGTTTGTTT
Source organism: Obolodiplosis robiniae (assembly GCA_028476595.1). Classification (NCBI taxonomy): domain Eukaryota; kingdom Metazoa; phylum Arthropoda; class Insecta; order Diptera; family Cecidomyiidae; genus Obolodiplosis; species Obolodiplosis robiniae. The sequence goes on along the minus strand of CM052014.1, from coordinate 30,979,647 downwards.
TATATTGAATACTTCTGATTATATACTTCAATGGTAGAGTATTTGTTGACACATTTTGCGTAACAGTAAAATCAATTCAAATCAACGAGGAAAATTGCTGGAAAAAAATTAGGCTTCTGGTTGTTCCTGATGAAAACAACAACCAAATTAAACACTCCAACGGCTAGCGTGTATGTGAAATCGTTAACTAAACAGAGACCCGAACAATATGCTGAATTTAGTTTGCCCACAACATTCGTAATCTACAGATAACCGAATGCGTGGATTATACAACTTTCATTGGTATTGAGTTCCGCCACTCGGGATATTGTATATTGACGACATTCGAATGACATTCTCGTATTTGTTACGTAACTGATATAAGCTTGATTATATGTTCATTGCGACGCAAATGTTACCCTACATAAATTGTTTATGAATTTCGTTAAATCTATCATTATTTTATATGCTCCATTCAAATGTCATTTAATTGATCGTGATTGGAATTAAATAGAATTTTAAGAACTCAATTTAAACGCATAACAAATAAAACAAAATATACGACAAAAATGTGAAATATCATCTAACTTAAATGCTACACAAATCAAATTATGTAAAATTATCACCATTTTCCTAAGTTTCTTCCTGATTTCCACTGTTAATCGCTCGTACGTCAAACTCCAAAGAGCCAAGAATATAGAATACTTGATTTGAAATAATGTCGGAATGGAAATACCTCCGTATGAGTATTTGTATACAAGTGTGTGCGCTATCTGATTGTCACATCTATGTATTCGTGACTATATATTATTGAATACATTATTGTACGACATTTGCAAAAACTGATTCCATTATTAAAAGTGTTTCGTGTTGAAAGTGGGAACCAAACCAATGACACTGTGTGAATTTTGAAAATTTGAATGAATTTAAAAAAAAAAAACTAAGATTTCAACTACTAACTGAATTCATGTTATGCTACATTGTAGGTTTAACATATTATTCTTCCTATTTTCAATTCTGAGCGCTGCACAAAACATTTTCCCATTTAAAAATAAAAGTGACTAAATCATTTGTTGCGACGCTCAAAATCAGCAAGTCCCCCATATAACTTGCTTTATAAAATTAATGAAATTATTTCATAGTAGTGACCATTGATTTTGTGGAGCGCAAATTGTCATTATCAGTTTTGGGATTTGAAACTCAAAAAAAAAAATATAAAAACTTCAAATAACGTATTGTGTTTATTTTGTTTGTTTCGAACAGTTTTCCGGGAGATTTGACAGACCGTTATACAACTGGCTGGTCGTTCACACAATCACAACGATACATCGACTCATCTCAACGAATATTTATAGAAAATCTGTCAGAGAGACGTGAATGTTTGTGTATATGTGAATCGAAAGTTGCAAGTGTGTTGATGTTTTTGTAAGAAGTGAAGTACAACGGCATAGAAAACAGAAGAAAAATTTTGTGGCGAGAGAGAGGAGAGGCAAAAAATATTCTGTAAAATTTATTCGTGATTTGATTTTTGTAGATACAATAAATAGTACATAGATTCTTAAAATCGAAGTGCAAAAGATATGAAAATCGTGTAGTAAGTGAATCATCATTATTGTGGTTATATGCAATTATCTATGGAAAATATGTTAGAAATTGAATATTTTTTGCCAATATTATACTTTCAAAATGGCTTCCATATATACTTATTTTTCTTTATTTTCTTAGTTCAACGTCTTTCGTTTTATTCTTTGCCACAAAAAAATGTAAAACTACCTATTGAATATTTTATTTTTGCAATTGCTTCTAAGCATCACATGAAATCACCATAAATCGAATAAAACATATTTTTTAGCGTTGCTAAATGACACTTACAATTCAATGATCTATAAAAGTTTTTCACAATCACCTTGAATTTCGAAATTTCCCTTTTGTGCGTTTCAATTTCAGAATAAATTGAATTCTGTTGCAACAGTTTAATTTTTTCCGACAATTCCAATAAATTTCCCTTCTAATCACAAACCAGATCGTTGTTGATATTCTTTGCAGAGAGATAAGATATTACTGTCAGTATTTATTAGTGGCAGCGTTTGTCGTCAGTGTTCTATGGCCTTTATTGAGATATTCATTCAAATTGGCTCATTCACTCACTAATGTGTTCTTCCTTTGTTCCCTATTCTCTTCTGATGCAGTGCGTAGCTGAAAGCAGTCGGTGTCATTATCTATGACAAACTGCTCCTTCAAAATTTATTTGTATGTTTTCCTTTTTTTCTATATCTTCATTTAAGGGTATCAAATAAAGGTAATTGAATGATGACCTTTCCTGCATTGTTTTCGTCACAAAACGTATCTAAAGACCATTTTTCACTTGCTATTCGATAGATGGGTGACGTCGATCCAGAGACATTGCTCGAATGGCTATCTATGAGTCAAGGAGATGAACGTGACATGCAATTGATTGCTTTAGAGCAACTGTGCATGTTACTGCTTATGTCCGACAATGTAGATCGGTAAGTGATGGATATGAAATATAATTTTGCATTTTATTTGTTTGATGATGATGTATTTGAACAAATTCTATCTCGTTTTTCCTCTCCTTATCGCAACTAATCAAAATAAAATTCAAAATAGTTGCTTTGAAAACTGCCCACCACGCACATTTGTTCCGGCATTGTGTAAAATTTTCTTAGACGAACTAGCTCCTGAAAATGTGCTCGAAGTAACTGCACGTGCTATCACCTATTACTTGGACGTTTCTGCAGAATGCACGCGTCGCATAGTGGCAATCGATGGAGCAATTCGTGCTATATGCAACCGATTGATTGTCGCCGATTTGACTAGCCGAACTAGCCGTGATTTAGCTGAACAATGTATAAAAGTGTTAGAGCTAGTGTGTACCCGTGAAGCTGGTGCGGTATTTGAAGGTGGTGGTCTGAATTCAGTTCTTTCATTCATTCGTGATTGTGGCTCACAAGTCCACAAAGATACACTCCATTCGGCAATGTCAGTTGTCTCACGTTTATGTACAAAAGTTGAACCGCAAAGTGCAACAATCAATGGATATGTAGAGAGTTTGAGCAAGTTGCTACAGCATGATGATCCGATGGTAGCCGACGGTGCACTTAAGTGCTTCGCATCAGTTGCCGATCGATTTATACGGAAAGTTGTAGATCCACAGCCTTTAGCTGAATATGGTATGAAGCTGATGGATAGTATACCTTACCTACTACTAATCATTCTATTATTTATTGTGATATAATCAATTAGATCAATTCTACTAAATTCGTATGTTCAAATACTTTTTATTATTCTTCAGGATTAGTAAAGGAGCTACTAAAACGACTAGGTAATGCAGCAGGCCAGTCAGCTCCATCTACATCAGCGGGAAGTACGCAAGAATCAGCTGCAGCTTCGCTGACACCCAAATCTCAAACAGCACCCGAAAACGGTAGATCCGTTCAATCAATTTCAACAACGATATCGCTGCTATCAACACTATGCCGTGGTTCACCAGCTATAACCCATGTAAAATACATCATGTTTTCATTTTAAGAAATATTTGTATCATCGATTGAACATATTTTGTTTTCTTATTGATAGGATCTATTGCGCTCGAATTTACGTGAGGCACTAGAACGTGCGTTGAAGGGCGATGAACGATGTATATTAGATTGCATGCGCTTGGCCGATCTATTGCTTATCCTTTTATTCGAAGGAAGAGAAGCATTAAACCGCGTGGGCTATTCACAAAGTCAGTTCACACCTCGATTGAGACGCACAGACTCAACTCACGAACGAACCCATCGTCAATTAATCGACTGCATAAGGAGTAAAGATAGCGAAGCGTTAATTGAAGCCATTGAAATGGGAGGTATTGATGTGAATTGCATGGATGATGTTGGCCAAACATTATTGAATTGGTCATCGGCATTCGGTACCTTTGAAATGGTAGAATATTTATGTGAAAAGGGAGCCGACGTAAATAAGGGACAACGCAGCTCCTCTCTACACTATGCAGCCTGCTTCGGTCGACCAAGTATTGCAAAAATCCTTCTCAAGCATGGCGCCAACCCGGATTTGCGAGATGAAGATGGAAAAACTCCATTGGACAAAGCACGTGAACGTGTTGATGAAGGTCACAGAGAAGTAGTTTCAATTTTGCAATCTCCAGGTGAATGGATGTCAGCTGGTCGATCTGATCAAAAGTTAAATATATTCGATGGCACCAGTGAACCACGCGGCGATTCGGAAATGGCTCCAATCTACTTAAAATTCTTTCTGCCTTTGTTTTGCAAAACATTTCAAAGCACCATGCTGAGCAGCATTCGAAAATCCAGCTTAGGTGTGCAAAAGTTTAAATGCAATTAGACAAACAAACATAATGAATCTTCATGAATCACTTGTTTATCTTTTAATCTAGGATTGATAAAGAAGATGATACAATATGCACAACCAGGCACTCTCTTACAATTATATTCTGCTCAGAAAGATAATTTTGGCATTTTACTCGTTGAGGTTGTTGCAAATGTGCTCGATGTAGAGGTAAGTCAATGTTGATTTATTAATATAATCGAAAACAAAGACAAATTGAATCCGATATCCTGGTATCAAACAAGATAATATTTTCGGTTTTTATTATCAACGTCTTAAAATGAACACAATATTTTTTGATTAATTTTATTGCTTACCAAAAACGATATGTATATGAATAAAACAAAAATAAAAAATTAGATCAGCTACAATTGGCCTGAACAGCCGAAAAACCATTCATATGGAGCGTCCTTGGTGCTAAACGTGAAACAACAGCGTGCATTGAATGCACAACTTATTTCACCACCAAGCAAATTATCGGTAAAAGAAAATAGTTTTTCAGACCACAAAGGTCAAAGTTCATTGTGTTTTCCTATTTTTCAATTCGAAATGTAATCAAAACATACGAATCAAAAACACGGTTCTGGTGTCAAACATTTTTCACGCCCACCCTATTTTCGTCTAACTCAATGAAATTCATCTAATTGCAGTTTGCCTATGCTTTTGATGTGATAACAAAATTGTTTATTTTTGTTTATTTATGAAATTAATTGAAAAAACACATATTTGCCCGAATTTTGTACTTCGTTTGAAGCAATCATTCACATTCTGTGTTAGCTTCATTCATATGTGAAAAACAGTTTATGCATTGTATTTTGGCAGTGTCCAAAATTGAAAAGGACTCCGCTGAAAAAATGATCATCAATTTTCGATGAAGAGTTAGGAGTTTGATGAAATCCGTTTGAAAAAATATACGTCAAATATATGGGTTTTGAATGCGCTGCTTTATTAGATTACATTATTGTTGAAGCAAGCTTGAGCAAAACAGTTTAAAATACAAGAGTGTATAGAAGTTTTGGTCTGGACTCTGATCACTACTTGGTATCCAGCAAACTGTGCATTAGCAAGAGCGGCTTAAGAAGCTATCAGAAGTCAACAAAAAGAGTGAAAGTGGAAAGATTGCGTGATGTGATAGTAGAGAGAGAGTTTTAAGCAAAATTAGGGGAACAATTTGCGCAAATCGAAGTGAATGAAGCGTCTGATATTGAGTATGAATGGAATTTGTTTAAGGAAGTGATTGTAGAAGTAGCAAAAGAGTGTTGTGGCATGTTTGTACTCAAGAATGGGAGAAAGAAGACTGAATGGTGGAATGAAGATATTAGAATTGCTGTGAAAGAAAAGGGAATGACATGGATCCGCTGGTTGCGATGGGCGAAGTTTGGGCAGGATCTAGAAGTTGCTAGACAACAGAGGAACAAGGTATTCTGGTCAAGGGCTAAGAACATTAGGAATGGTGACAAGAAACATGCTCCTGGAGCTGTTTTGGACAAGTCGGGTAATGTAGTGATGGGCAGAAAGAATGTGTTGAAACGATGGAAGGAATATTTTGATGAATTGATGAATGTCGAAAATGCCGATTTGGTGAATGAGAATGTGGCTGGGAATGTGTATGAAGAGAGTTTGGAAGAGATTAGCATGGATGAAATTCAAAATGCAATTGATAAGTTGAGTTGGGGTAAGGCTGCGGGTGTGGATGAGATTCGGAATGAATATTTGATTAGCAGTGGTTTGGTAGGTGTTCGCTGGCTATATCGCATCTTTAATTTAGCTTGGTTTTTAATTTAGTCCCTGAAGAATGGGGTGGCGCAGTCATTTCACCACTTCATAAGAAAGGCATTAATAGAGATTGCAACAACTATCGAGGAATTTCTCTATTGAGCGTTGTCATTGAAGTATAGAGTGCAATTTTGGAAAAGAGAACAAGAGCTATTGTCGAATCGCTCTTGGATGAAAATCAATCGGGTTTTCACCCAATGCGCGGCTGCCAAGATCAAATTTTTTGCATCAGACAAATAATGGAGAAATTCCTTGAAAGAAATAGGGAACTTTACTTCTGTTTCGAGGATTTGCAGAAAGCATATGACTGCATTCCCAAATCTAAGTTGTGGTCAATATGAATTTGAATTTGAATTTATTAACCAAACAGATTTCTCCTAAAGGTTACAGTGATTTCATATAACAATTTATACATATAACAATAGAGTAACAACATGAGTGAGAAAGTCCATTAACCTGTGAGCCGAAAAAGACATCGTCATGCCTAACGCAATCGGAACGAGCCTCTAACCCTCTTCAGCTGACTACTCAACTCAAAATAGCTTTAATAATTACTTAAACTCTAATGAAATAAAACACACACTTTGATATCACAAGGTTTTATAGTATTCGTGGGCTAGCTTCCTAATCTGATTTATGCTTAGATTGAAATCGATTAGATAATGCAATTGATTATATATGCGGGACATTCTAACAATTGGTTGATGTAGACCATAATTTGTCTTCTGGAAATCAACATAAATGGCGTTGTGTTGAAGACGAACATTGATTCTTGTATTGAAATTTACCAACCTCAAAAGCTGGGGGACATCAATTTCACCAGAGAGCAACTTAGCAAAGAAGGTTACATCAGCAACTATTCTTCTCGTAGCCAGCAGTGGCAAATTTAATAATTGGAGTCTGTCCCTATATGGCGGCAATACATAATTGACTCTTCGAAACATACCGCGAAGTGCAAAAATTAAAATTTTTCTTTGAATCGATTCCAAACGCTTCACGTGAACTTCGTATGACGGTGCCCATACCACTGAGGCATATTCAATTGTCGAGCGAACAATTGCACAGAACAACGTTTTGACAGTGTATGGGTCTTTGAAATCACTAGCACAGCGTTTAATGATTCCGAGAAGCGCTAAGCCTTTCGCAATTATATTGTCAATGTGCTCACTGAATAATAAATTCGGATCAAAAACGACACCCAAATCTTTCACCAGTCTCGGACGTTCCAAAACGCCGTCATTTATGGAGTAATCGAAGATCATCAAACTCTTCTTCTTCCTAATTGTGAAAGCCGTGCATTTACTCTCGTTCAGAAGCAAGTTATTATCATCTGGTGTGAATGGTTATCTTCTCAACGTGATTCAAAGTTTGTACGCAAACAGTAAAGCAGCAGTGGGAGTGGATGGAGTTTTGAGTGAATGGTTGAAGTACGTAATGGTCTGCGACAGGGCTGTACAATTTCACCTCTTCTATTCATTATTTATACGGACAGTCCGATCAAATCAGCCAATTTAAGAGGAAGAGTAGCTTTGGGGGGCAATATTATCTCTGCACTTGCTTGAGCAGATGATCTGGTACTGTTTGGCAATTCTGAAGAGGAGCTGCAAAATAGTATCAAAGATTTGGAAGAGGCTTGTACGATCTTCGGAATGACCATTACCGGCACAAAAACTCAAGTTATGCATGTGGGCAAAACTCGATAGCCAATTCATTGCACATTGAGTGCCAACTTGTTGGAACAAGTTTCCCAATTCAAATATTTGGGTTGCATCTTTTCGGAAGATGGCAAGTTAATAAAGAGTTCGAACAGCGTAGGGTTAATGGAAATAAAGAAGTAGCCCAACTTAGATCACACGTTTTCAATAAACGTGAATTGAGTACAAGAACAAAGATGTTGATTCACGGGTCAATCTTCAGACCAACTATTCTATATGGTAGCGAGAGCTGGGTAGATTCTGAGAATTTATTTCGTGATTTGGAAGTGTCTGATATGAAAGTGTTGAGAATGGTTTCGGGAGTCTCGCATCGCGATCAGTGGGAAAACCGAATCCGAAATGAGGCGATTCGGGGGGATTTAAACGTCGATTCGGTAGGAGAGCAAGCAAGAAAATCCAGACTGAGATGGTTTGGTCATGTCAAACGCATAGGAGAGGAGCGATTACCGAAACGGATTCTGTTCGCCAAAGCTGATGGGCTGAGAGGTAGGGTTAGACCACGTCGACGTTATTTAGATTCGCTTAAATATAATTTGAATGCGAGGGGATATGAATGGTGTAATGAAACTCAAAACCTGGCTCTCGATCGGGGTCTGTGGAGAGATATTGTTAAGGGTATGAAAGGCTTTTTGTTTCGTCAAACAGACCAGACGCTGAAAGGCAATAAAGATCTATAAATGTTTGTTGTTGTTGCTTTTTTAGATATCGTTTTCTAATAAAATGTTTGTTGGTTGTATCATTTAGTTTAATGCTTTTGTAATCGCATCTAAATACATCGCTTCGAATTAATCAAATACATGTTAATTAATTCAATATTTTTTTAATATCAATGATAGGATGATGAAGATGGGCATTTTGTTGTGCTTAACATACTGGAGGAAATTATGTTGAAAACTGGCAATGAGTTTCTAGATAATTTTGCACGTCTTGGCGTTTTCTCAAAAGTACAAGCCCTTATGGATGATGAGTCCGAAAACGAAAGCTTGGCTATAAAGTTAGCAAATGATTCAGAGCTAGCACAATTGTTATCATCACCGTCCACATCAACAGTCGTCACCGAAGAAATAACCGGAAAAGGTGAACGATACACATTTTTTTTTTGAAGAAACGATTAAAGTTATTAGATAAAATCATAAAAAAATATGATATTCTGTTTATTTGAGTGGAAGAGTTTTGCATTGATTCCCTTCGATTCACATAGATTCAATTTTCTTATATTTAGTAATTATAATAATTTTTATAGACTGATTTTTCAAATACAAACAATTCGTTCTATATAAATGCTTCCTGAGCAAATCAAAGGAAGCAAGAATGTTTATAACCGAAGAGAATAACTTTTCTCGTCAAATATTACATTCAATTCGTAATTTAGATGAGCGTGTGGATGCAAAAGAAATTTTGCAAGGCAAAGCGTATCATTGGCATGATTGGAATATTTGTCGTGGTCGTGATTGCTTATACGTGTGGTCTGACTTCGCTGCTCTAGAGCTATCGAATGGAAGTAATGGATGGTTCCGTTTCATACTCGATGGAAAATTAGCGACAATGTATTCAAGCGGTAGCCCTGAAAATGGAAACGACAACTCAGGTATGTCGTTACTTAAGCTTCGCTTGGAATGAAATTTCATAGTTGGTCAATACCAAGTAATCTTCGTCTCACATGCGGTTAATTTTCTGATTAAGATTCATATACTCATACATATTTTTAATTTTGCATTACGCATACATATTTTTTACCAATGATACCCGCGGGGAATAATATGTATCTTCTCGTTAGATACCCACTCCTTATTATTTTATTTTTATTTAGCGTTAATTTATGATATAAACGAATTTTTTTACAGTCTTTATTTAAAAAAATCATTAGTATTTCTGTCGTTGAGAAGGCAAGGGGAGCATATCTGTGTCATTTCAGAACATACTAGCCTCTCCATTTCAGCGGCAGATTTAGTGTTTACGTCATTTTTGACCCTGCATTCTTTGAGTGTTTAACGTCATTTTTGACCCTGCATTCTTTGAGTGTTTAACGTCGTTTTTTCGTTTATGAAGTCGTTGATCTGATATATAATCAAACTGGTATTTACGTAACAATTTGTGGGTGCGAAACATGGTGCTGGCTCTTTTTACTGTTCACATTTTAGCAAAAAATTTTAGTGTTAATGACCCTAGAAATCAAAGAAATGTCATGTAATCAAATCACGAAGAAACACACAATTTTTTATCGCTGGGGTATCGAATAAACAATTTCCGAGTTTCATCTCTTTTTGCCTATGTCATTCGAATTCTTAGTGGCCAAGGCACTACGAAAATGCAATAGAACCACAGCGCCCCAAGCGGATCCCAGTATAAGCATGCATTTCAGTGCTTGTGTCAGCAAATCTCGGCATGCTTATACTGGGATTCGCTTGGGGCGTTTTCAAGCAAATATTTAAATACACAAATGCCGTAGTGCCTTGTTAGTGGCCCACGAGGCCAGATCTGAATAGCAATCATAGCTGACAACGTCAAAACACACCGAAAAAATAAGTGGCGCCATAGCGTGGCCTGTGTCAGTTTGACACTGATTTTACGGTGTGTTATGACGCGAATGACTCTGTCAGTTGTCATTGTTATTCAGATCTGACATAAACATTAACTTATTGATGACCGTTCGCCATGGTGCTGTCAGTTCGCCGGTAGTTCTGACATGATTCGCATGGAGGCACACCGACGAATAATCGCCTCGATTCGAATCAATTTTAATGTAAATATATACTGATATTCTCATCTGCGCGAGTTCCAGGAATCGTCTGTTATTTAACGAACCCTTTTGTAAATACCTGTCACGTTCTTCCTATTTTCATTTTTGTATTTTTGTATTATTCTCAGGAAAAGGCCGAGCATTGGAATCCATTACAAGTGAAGGTGAGAATAAACAATTGTGAAATAGAACGAAGACTGCGAAGTGACGCAAATTCAATCAATTCACTTTCAACTTATTTAAAACCAGTCAATAATCGTGCTCCGTATGGGATCCGGCTCTTCTTTGGCTGATAGTTCAACTGTTATTGAGTTGGCTCAGAAAATAAATACAAGCATAAATGACATATCATAAACCAAGTTTTAAGTAACTTTGACGTTTGACAGAATGACGCATGGTTCGTGTTGGGTTATGCATGTTTATATTGACTGAGCCGGCTCAATAGCAGCTGAGCTATCAGCTTATGAGGATCCCGTTCTAGGATCTTATTCTAATCTGGAGGCACGAGACATGACTGTCAAAAACGAATGTATGTTGAAAAACTGTAAACCAAATGAACCCTCGATTTTCCTTGAAATTGAATGAAATGGTCGAATCTCCCACCTCTCAAAAGAAAGTAAAAGAACTCATAAGTAAAAAAGTGAATGTCAATATATTCAAACATTTCAAAAATCCATTAATTGCTTTGTTAATATACGAATATTGTCCATATGTTGTACGTTGTACGCAAAGATTTGTTAACACAATAACTCAAAAAAATTAGATTAGAATTTAACGTACATTAGGGTGTTTCTAGTGAGAAAAAAGAAAAAAATGGTAGCTTTCAAAATAAAGAGCAAAAAATTCTGTATCAATTGATGGTATTCACACAACGTAGCGATTAGTATTCAGACTTACCGAAGCAAAAAACACTCAAAGACAAACTTGACTGTTACCCAATTCATTTCTATAGCAAGTTTTCAATAAACTAGATTTTTTTGCATTCCTGATTCGAGAAGTTGTCATAAACTCTGAATATCAATCGCGTAGAATACGGAGTGTATATCAAACAGTACCTCATTTCGATACTTACAAAAAAACACTCCAATTTCGTACTCCTGGTGTTTGAGGGCTTGCTTTTGTTTGTAGTGCAAGTGAGAAACTACTTACTCTTGATTTGGCTTTATTTCTCTCAAATTGCTGTAAATTTGTATAAGAGAAAGACGTCTGCTCGGGCTGGAGTTTAAAACAGAAGTGAATTTTTTATTCAAAGTGATTCTTAAGCCAAGTTCTTGGTTTTCAATACAATGATGTCATGTATGATCTAATTTCCTTTATTATCCGACGTACGTGACTTTCTTCAAATCAACAAGAGCGGCGTGAATTAGCCGTCTTGGTTGGAATACAAAGTTGCGCGCGTTCGGTAATTAAACTACAATGTTGCTATGTAGTAAGTAGCAGGTGACAAATGCGAGAACCGTTTGCCAATCGATTTTCCATGGTTGAACTACTTGTTAAGTAGTCGATTGGCACGCAAAGGAACGAAATAATCGATTTTCTCAAATTATGCTTGAGTTTGACAAATGGTTAGAGTGCAAAATGATCTCATTTTTCTGTATGCTGATCTCACTCATTTCATGATATCAGGAATGAGTCACTTTGCATTCGCATTCCAAACACCTGGCATAAAGCCTCTACCACACAAACTAGAAGTAGCGGAAATAACAAACTGTTACAATATTAATTTTCGAATTGATTATAATGCTCGATGCTTAGTGCTGATTTACGACTGGTCTATAGTTGTAATTCATAACACTGCAGTATTAAAATACCGAATACTTTATACTACTTTTTTGTTAGTATTATCATGAATGATAATACTTAATACTCAGTATTATATCAGTATTAAGTATTAACAATACTTCAAAATACTCGAGTATTATCATTGGCTATAATACCAGTATTATGAAAATCCAAGACTGGTATTATAATCGGTATTAATATTCGCTATGGCGAAGTATAACCATAGCGAATATTATGATTGATTATAATAACAGCATTTGGGTTTTCATAATACCGGTATTATGATAAATCATAATACTCGAGTATTTTGAAGTATTACAAATATTTAATACTAATACTTAATACTCAGTCTCGGTGGTCGCAGTAATGTCTCCGGAATCGGAATCCCAAATAGCTCACAGTGTCCTTGAAAACACAAATTTATTAATTAAAAAAAGCATTGTCGCAATTGTCATTTAATTAATATATACCTTTTATGAGAATGCATTTTGCAGCGACTATGTCGCGTTGCCAAACAGTTTTATGTACACTTGGATGTTCACCGGCAACATCGTCTACAACCATCTCCTCTTGGAATTCGTTTGGTTGCTCAGCGGCAACATCGTCTACTTCCATCTCCTCTTGGAATTCGTTTGGTTGCTCAGCGGCATCATCGTCTACTTCCATCTCATCTGGAAATACAATTGGTGGTCCATCGAACACATTTTCCATTTCACCAATCACAGGGTACACTAGCCAGTTTTTGCGGTATATAACCTTTGGCAGTAAAGATCCTGCGTTGCGTTGTTTTGGATTGCGATTTCCGAGGTTTGCTCTCAAAAGCTTCATCAATCGTTTGCCTTTCTGAGTTACGATAATCGATGGCAGCAACGCCAGATTGTTTGGATGGAAATCTGGACACAGTTTGAAGGTATGGCTCCGTGTTCTTCGGTCAAAACTTCGAAAACATTCCGCACAGGTTTGGGAGGTGTAATATTCATCGGTTGGTATAACGATACAATTGCCACGCTTTTTCAGTGCATTGATGGTTTTTCTCGATCCAGGGCATCTCACGTGCTTCTTGATGCGAATTGGTGAATCTGGTGGTGTCTCAAAAGCTCCAAAATAAACAATTGATGGCTCATAATTTACCATCTTGCCTACTGCCTTATCACTGGCTCTAATTGTTTCGATGTACTTGTCGAGTTGGAGTCGTGTATACTTTGCTGTTGCATACACCTCCATTCCTCGTTTCAGCATTTTCAACCTATGCTGAATGTAACATCACCAATGTGTCCCGAGCGGCGATGGCATCACTGGATACAAGTGGCGGTCGTTGCAATCATTGTTTTCTTCGATATTGAAATATTTCGTCCATCGTTTCGATTTGCAGTTTCGCACTTTTTCCTTAGCATTCCAATGGAAGCGTTTGCTGCTTATATTCAAGTTGACCTATGAAATGAAACAAACAAAATGCAATATTAGTATTAATAAAATAATTTTGAAGATTTACCCACCTCTTTACCGGTGGCGATGTTTCGGCGCACAGCCGCCTGCCACTTTTTTAATCCCGGGTCCACGCCGACTTCATTCACGATCTCACCAGCATTGATTTTGCGAATGATCTCCTGCATATCGACTGGCTTGAACTCCGACTTTTTCACGTCGAACAATATCGACACCGCCACGCCATCAGATAGAATGCGAAATTCGTGGTTGATTTTACGCAAATAGAAGATTTGATTCCAATACCAAGCTTTTATCAGTGATAAACTCTTTGAATGTATTTTGATTTCCTTTTGCATTTTTGCATTTATTGTCAATTGGATAGTGCGTTCGCCTTAGATTGCAAATTGGTATGACGGCCAAATTTTTGATTTTCGGTTGACTGTTTGCGCTATCATTTTGTTCTGACTGTTCATGTTCTTCTCGTTGTCGCTGATTTATATTGAATTCGTCGATATCACGTTGCATTGCAATCCACATTGGCAGCGATTTGAACCAATGATCTTCGTGAATGTCGAAATGTTTTCCATTTCCCAACAACTAATAGCACGTAACATTTCAAGAAGGATATCACGACTTGCTCTTCTTAATGCACCGTTAATAGTTCGAGGAATGTCGTCTCGTCCATTTACTGCTAAATTGACAGCATTTTTGATATCGATTTTATCCAATTGTTGGACCTCATCAAAAAGAGCATTCAAGTTGTGTTCGTACACTTTCAATGCCAGATATTTGTAGACGCGTTTCTTCCGATGCGTATTTAAGTTCGTCGTGACATTCGTTTTGTATGTGTCAATCAAATCGTTGAAATCATTTCCAAAATAATCGTTATTTGGCCATTCAAAACGATGTTCGTCATGGAGATTTGTCACAAAATCACGGAATTCAGGAATCATAGAGTTTTTGGTGATGTTTTTCTTAAGAACAGCAAAAAAACAATCTCGTATGACTCTTTCACCATTTTGATTGAAGAATTCCGTGTTATTTTCTTCGTTGCTTGCAGACTTTTGGTGGTGATATCATCGATGACTATTCTTCGATATTTAGGTCTAGGAATCGAAGGAAGTGCACATTTGATTGTAACGATTCCATTGACCCCATCATCATCATCGTTGTTTTCATTGTTGGCATTATTTTTCGATGGCTTCTTTCTTTGCCGCATAGTTCATACTTTCGAATACACCTGTTAAAAACACAAACGAAATGAATAAATTTGTGAAAAATTCACCGTTAACAAGATATTATCAATATGAATCGAAGCACATCTTACTTGTTCAAAATTCACATCCTTTCTGAATTCTCACTCGTTTGAATTCGGCAATGCAATCAAAAATCTCCGGGTGATGAAATTCACTTTATCTTAAGTCAGCAATATGTAATCCCGTTCATCGAATGATGCGAAAAATCCTAACACACAAACAAAAATTGAATAAATGACTCCGTTAAAACGCACCGTTATCGGTGAAGCACACTTACTTGTTCAAACAACACACTCTTTGTGGATTCTCGCTTGTTTGAATTCGGCAATACAATTCAAAAATGCCGAATGATGAAATTCACCGCATCATTGACATTCTGTATCGATATCCAAACGAAAATCAAAACAAAATTAATCTCTTTTGTTGATTTGTGCCATTTTGTCGGTTAAATCGCTGATGTCATAGCAACAATTGAATTCTTTGACGAAATACAAACAGGATAAAATGTTCTTTTACCTTGGCATTTCAATAAATTTGCTTACGAATGACACAACAAATCTCGATCGCTCAAAATCAAGCTGAAACAATAATCGTGTTTTTTGCTTCGGGAAGTCTGAATACGAATCGCAATGGTGTGTGGAAGCCATCAATTGATGCAGAAATTTTTGCTCTTTATTTTGAAAGCTACCATTTTTTCAATTTAAAATATGAAAAACACCTTAACGTACATGAACGCACAAATTGGTCTTCATTAGGAATAGAAACCTATTAATTTTCATCTCAATGGGATCACGTCTTCGGGTAGGTCAAGTCGGATCTAATCAAAAAATGGGTTGTTCTTCGCTATAATTAAGAAATATTTGTACGGGGACTGTGTTCAG
This sequence comes from Obolodiplosis robiniae, assembly GCA_028476595.1. Classification (NCBI taxonomy): domain Eukaryota; kingdom Metazoa; phylum Arthropoda; class Insecta; order Diptera; family Cecidomyiidae; genus Obolodiplosis; species Obolodiplosis robiniae. Next base: position 30,963,722 of record CM052014.1, on the reverse strand, counting down.
TTCACATTGTATCGTAATGAAACTTCCAGAAAATTATTTTGCTATGGAAAAAAATAAGTCATACAAAATGTAAAGTCATTCCGATAAGATTTGGGAAATATTTGTATGGAAATTCAAGGTTCAACGTAAACGTCAAATGAATTTGAATCTTATTGCTCCATGTAATAAGGTTCATTTTTGAAATATATAACACCATTCACGCGCAAAATCTTCAAATTGTCTCTCTGATACTCTGAGAAAACGTTTGTAGGGATTTGGGAAAAAAAAAGTTACGGTCTCTTATTAAAAGAATCTATATTTTCTCGAGTTTTTGTAGTATTTCTTAATACTTAAATAATATCACAAAGTGAACATCGACAATGGCTAATAATTCTCGTCTCGCTATTGATGAGTTTGAACCAAATACTAATACATTCGCAGGCATGGCTCGGCTGATACATAGTTTTAATTATTCCTAAATATCATCGTAATGACTTGAAATGTTGTGTAACTTACTGTCAAAGTTACATGATGGATGATACGATAAGAAATAAACATAATTTGTGAACCCGTAGATTGACGGGAAATGTGCGGAAAAGTTAGTTTTACGTATGTAAGGCCATTTATTTTTCTTTTGATTTTATCCCAAATTAATACGCGGCATGCATGAAATTCGTGTAGTCCTTGTTGCTAAGTATACTTTATTCTTGTTTTAGTTATTTAGACTCGGTTTATGATGTTTTGCTTTACATTTCATATGGAAATATGCATTTTTTTTTTTAATCTATTCTAGTAATTTCAAATTGTATGTGACTCAAATTTATATTGCTTGTTCCTGTTTAGAAAATCGTGGAGAATTTTTGGAAAAATTGCAGCGCGCCAGACATGGTGTGCGCGCTGGTAGTGTATCGCAAACTATTTTATCTAATGTGAGTGGCTTACGCATTGTTGTTGGAAATTGGCTGTTGAGCTGCCAAAAGGAGGGTCAACTACACATAAATAATACAGAAAGTCAGCAAGTGACCATTCTACAAGATGATTTGCCCGGTTTTATATTTGAGAGTAATCGAGCCACAAAGCACACATTCAGAGCTGAATCAAATCTTGGGCCTGACTTTACCGCCGGATGGTCAACACAACGAAAGAAAAAAAATCGTTCAAAAACCGAAGCACAAAAAGTTCAAGTGAAGCACAAGGCTCGTGATTTGTACAATCGTTACTTTAAAGCTGCACAAGCTGTGCCACGTGGTGCTGTTGCCAAACTATCACAAATCGTTGATTTAATCGAGCAATCAATGAACGAACAATGTTCGTATTGCAATAATCTAAATAAAATAACTGATTGGCAAACGAAATTGCGCAAATCATTCAATGACTTGGCTGACCTATTACATGATGAAGATGGTGTTGTAAGTGCCTACGAAATGCATAGCTCGGGCTTGGTCCAAGCTTTGTTATCTGTGCTTTCGAAAAATGCATGGGAAAATGATATGCCATGGGATAAAATTAATAAATATCATAAGCAACGAATCGCTATATTCAAACAATGCATTTTAAACAATTCTCAAAGCGATACAGCGTCAATGCTCGTTCAAAAGTTAGTGGCTGTTCTTGAGAGCACTGAGAAGTTGCCTGTCTACATCTACGATGGACATGGTTCGGGATATGGACTGCAAATCCTTACGAAACGTTTGCGTTTCCGCTTAGAGCGATCGCCTTGCGAAACAACATTGTTCGACCGAACCGGGCGTTCACTTAAAATGGAACCTTTGGCCACAGTTGGTCAATTAGCTAGATACCTAATGCGAACAGTAGCTAAACAATGGTTTGACATGGAGCGATCAACATTTATTTTCCTCAAAAAACTCAGAGAAGAAGAAATTGTGTTCAAGCAACAGTACGATTTTGATGAAAATGGCCTAATCTTCTTCATTGGATCGAATGGCAAAACCTCCGAATGGGTGAATCCAGGCCAATATGGATTGGTGAATATCAGCAGCTCAGAAGGAAAACATTTGCCGTATGGGAGGCTTGAAGATATTCTGTCTCGAGACTGTGTCAGCGTTAACTGTCATACAAAAGACAATAAGAACGCATGGTTTGCTATTGATCTAGGTGTATTCATCGTACCCACAGCGTACACATTAAGGTAAGAAAATGTATAATATTTTTTGGCTTTTAAACAGATACGAGCTATTCCTGGCGTTCGTTGCTATATAGTTTTGCGTTTAGGGCTATAGTAATAAATTTTGTTTGTGATGATAATTATTATGATTGGATAATAATAAATAACATTATTATGATTTCATTAATTTATCATAATAAAATCGTAATCATTTTGTCAGAGTTACATCATAATAATTATCATGATTTATCATATGAATTTATTGGGTTCAATCAGTATAATTATTAAGATTTCAATAAAAATAATCATTATGGTTCGTTCAACATATTTATTAGGATTTATCATGATAATTATAACGATTCAACGTGAAATTTTTTAAAACAAATCATGAAAATTATTATAATGCGATCTTTATAATTATTACGATCGAAATCGAAAAACATGCAGTTTTTCCACAAAACTCATCAGAAACAACAAGAAAAGAAAATAAGAAAATATGCGGAACAACGACTTGTTTTTCGATTTCGATCGTAATAATTATAAAGATCGCATCATAATAATATTCCTGATTTGTTTTAATAATTTTCAGGTTGAATCGTAATAACTATCATGATAAATCCTAATAAATATGCTGAACGAACTATATAATTATATAATTATATATATTATATAATTATTTTGATTGAAATCTTATTATTTTTCGTGATTGAACCGGATAAATTAATATGATAATAGGTGTACCGGCAAGTTTCCGCGGTTTAAACAGATGGCGTAACTAGATTATTAGTCCATCGATCCACATTTCCGAACATTCACTGGAAAGCTACTGTCATAAGGCACAAATGTCAGTATAAGTTATTTAGTTGAAGCGTAAACAACAATACTTTTTTATTCACTGAATATGTGGAGTTTCGTGGCAAGCAAAATGTTTCTGCGGGGGCTGTTTTTTGTTAAGGGGAAAAAGTGGGACAATGACCGTTCTTGTTCGTGATTCTTTTGTAGGCACTAGAGGCAATATTTAGCCTTCGATCAACACTGACTTGGATGAAAAAAGAGTGATAGCGTTAAAGCGAGAGCTCTATAATACACCTGATGCAAGAAATCTCGGAAATTGCTCACTTTTAGGAATTTTTCATGGCTGAGTATCCAAATTTTGGTCAGAAACAGTACAGAATCTCATGAAAAAATAGAGTATTTATTATTCAGTTGCACTCAAGGCTTGACATGCCAATAAAGTAGATTTTAAGCGTTTTTTCTGATTTTCTGGGGAAAATTTGCACCAAAATATCCGCTCCCAAACTGTAAGCACCCCTGAAAAAGTACTTAAATGACCAGTGCGGGAGCTGGTTTCCTCCCCGCTGCCATCCTTTGGCATGAGGCTTTCAGAATTTTTCCCACTTAGATTGATCGAATATCTGCATGGAAAAATATGAGCTTACTATTTATGAACATTAAAAAAACGACCCTTCCCTTAGAAAGGAGATACCAGCCTCCCATGGTATCGGGGAGAATTTATCTCGGGCCTGAAGGAAAGCTTAAAGTTGTAGCTAGTGATGGACTGTATTGCGAAGTATAGAATTGTAACCATTTTTCCTCAATACAGCATTGATTTTTGAAAAAAAAAACGTGGCAACTTACCGGTACACCTATTAAATCATCATAATTATTCGATGTAACTCTGATAACATTGTAACAATTTTATTATGATAATTTAATAAAATCATAATAATGGTATTAGCATCCAATTCTAAACGGTTTTATTCAAAATGCTTATTATTATTAATTTATCATAATAATTTTTAATTACGTGCAAAACAATACGTTGCTACAACATTAAAGCAAAAACAACAAGAGTTTATTAACCAACGATTCCTTTCAGCGTATGGACTATTTTGCGAAACGATTAGCCCATGACAATACTCCTCCACAAGCCCCCATCAAAAGCCAAATTTGAGTTTCATCCCACCATTCCTACCCTCCTCTGAGTGGGTACTCATGTCATAATTAACTGAATTCAAATAACGTTTACCTCTACTGCTCGGCCCATCAAGCACGACGAACAGAATCTGTTTCGGTAATCGCTCACCTCCTATGCGTTTAAAATCGCCAAATCATCTCAGTCTGGTTTTTCTGGCTGCCTCCCACGAATCAACGTTTAGATCCCCCCCGAATCGCCTTATATCGAATTCTATTTTCCCACTGATCCGACAAGAGACTCCCAAAACCATTTGCAACACTTTCATATCAGCCACTTCCAAATCATGAATTATATTTTCTCAATCAACCCAGCTCTCGGGGGTCACAGCAAACACATTTCTCTAACAATCGAACAATTCAATGAGTCCCAACATTGCGAATGGTTAAACGGCTAATACAAAATGATACACTTACACCCGCACTCGCGATGACAGCAGTTCTGTACGGAACTAACAATACAACCAAATACTATCTATTGTATTCATGAGTACTGTCCAGTGGCTTGCTTTAATTTTCTTACTCAAATATCACAAAAGATAGGGTTGAAATCCCTATGACACCACAGTCACTGTAATACAGTGTGTGTAGTGTGTACTCGAATGTAATGTTTCCAGGAAAACGTGAAAATATATAATTTCACACACGAAATTTTTTCAATAACAAATAGTCATCATGATGACATCTAAATAACGCTGTTGGCTCATTATAAGGATATTACCTATAGTATTCATATAATAAAGTTATCGGATTGGATCTCGATAATTATAAATTTCGGATCCTAATAAGTTATTAAGATGAAATGTGTTTTTACATCAAAATAGCTCAATTCAAATATTGCAATGAAATCATAAAATTGGAGTGAATTTGGTGTAAAAATGTGCACTTCCTGTCGAAAAATCCAGATTCATTTGTGGTGAAAAGTGTCGCTTATGTTTCATATTTTCAACGTTTCATGACGTTTAGACAGCAATAAAAATTCGCCCGCAACTGAATTTTATCATTTCGAATGGAAGTGCACATTTTAATATCATTTTGACACTCAATTATCTTGATTTCTGTGCAATATCAAATAAGGTTATCTTTAAAGTTTATTAAAGTTCTGAAAGAACGTTGAGTGATTTTGAACCACTTTTTAAATATTCTGAACCAATTTTTATGAGTGCATGATGATCATCTCTTGATAGTTATTAAGATTGAATCTTGATAAGTTAATTATATGATTATTTTTGCATTTTTTAATTTTTCCAATTTTAAAACAAGAATATTTCTCAATGATTCATATAAATATTTTTCAATATATTTTTCTCAAATAGACATGCTCGAGGATATGGCCGATCAGCTTTGCGTCATTGGTTGTTGCAAGCTTCAAAGGATACAGTGAATTGGGTTACACTAGTTACACATAACGATGACAGAAGTTTAACCGAACCTGGAAGCACATGTACATGGGCGATTTTCTGTCCGTCAGAGGAGACCGGAGGTTATCGACACATACGAATTCAACAAAATGGACGAAATGCATCGAATCAAACTCATTATTTGAGTTTAAGTGGTTTTGAAATTTATGGTCGGGTAGTATCCGTTTGTGAAGACATGGGGAAAACGGCCATTAAAGAGGCAGAAGCGAAAATTCGCCGTGAGAGAAGGCAAGTTCGATCGCAATTAAAGCACATCACAACTGGGGCAAGAGTTGTACGCGGTGTTGATTGGCAATGGGATGATCAAGATGGTACGGGCGATAACAGAATTGGAACTGTCACCGGCGAGATTCACAACGGTGAGTTGTTCTGTTATTGAGTGTAGTGTTGAAGAGCAAGATAACGGAAATCTTTTGATACTTAGGTTGGATCGATGTGAAGTGGGAACATGGTGTGCGAAACTCATATCGTATGGGCGCTGAAGGAAAATATGACTTGAAGTTGGTTAATTGTGATAACTTGCCACTACCTGAAGCCGGATGTTCTTCATCACAAACAACCACTCTACCTACGTCGACAAAAAAAATCGAGAAATCGAGTGTTTTGGTGAATCGAAAATCAAGTTCGACATCAAGTCTTCCAGAAGCAACAGAACACTTGAACATTAGCTCGGTTGCATCGACTGATCAAGCTTCATCGGCTGACAACCTAACATGGAAACAGGCAGTTGAAACAATTGCCGAAAATGTGCTTACATCAGCCAAATCGGATATTGTGTCTGGAAGAGACGACAAACCAAATAACCAGCCTGAAGTATCAGCGGTACATGCATTGCGAGAGCTAGAACATCATCATGATCTGTCGTTAATTAATCACACGCAAAATGCTACAACATCATCTGATTTGGCCACCATTACAGAAAACTATACGCTGGGTAGTGAAAGCATGAAATGTAATGTCCCGTCAAGCAGTACATTTGCCCGTGGTTCAACCCATTCAGAAGATAAATTGACCAATATCGAAGCAAACAACAAAATGAATACCAGTAATTCGGTGAATTCAATAAGCAAAACATTTTTGGGAAGCTTACGTGGCTGCACTGCCAGCCGAGTGTCCCAAATATCGTCAGAGGCGTTGGATGTGATTGATAAAATGCGAGAAATTCGCAACAGTACAAATAATATCATATCATCAGAAATCTTACAAGTTCCATCAAATGCTCATTTGGTAACATCTGCTCAGGTAAAATTACCATCAGCGCAGAAGCACACAACCAATTCGACATCTGAAAACATGGAAAAGCTTCGTGGGAAATTCAAAACAAATCAAGGATTGAAACCAAATAAAAGACAAATTGTGACTGTTGATGGGAGCTGCACACCGAGCACAACGGCTTCAGTTCCAATTGTTGCTAACTTGGTCCAAACCGTTTCAACTGCGGTAATGTGCAATCCATCAGCTGCACAACAGTCGGAGATTGAGACCACAAGCACTGCGCAAGATGAGAATAATGCAGCAAAAAGTTGCGAAGAAGTCGTTGGAAATCCGATGAGCATGAGTGAACCGAATTTAGCAACGTCCAATGAAACCACAAGCCAGATTGTACCTGTTTCAAACCCCGGATTATTGGAAACTTTTGCCGCGTTAGCTTCTAGACGACGCACATCTGGAAGTGGGTTTCAAACTAATAATCAGGTAAATGATTTTTTTTTTCATTCACTACAAAAATAATAATCAGTGGAAATTAATGATGTCTTTTTTTGTTCCAGCCAATTCATTCTCTGAACCAAACAAATACATCCAATGTGAACACGAATCAACAGCAAAGCAGCTTTTTTCCACGAGGACCCAATTCTGTATCAAGTTTAGTGAAAATGGCTCTTTCGAGCAATTTTCATACTGGCTTACTTAGCACAGCCCAGAGCTATCCAAGTTTAACGTCATCGGCCACCAGCACAAGTACCAACATTTTGAATAGTTGCTCGCGCGTTACATCCGCTGCCTCAGGCCAAGCAACATCTATCAATCCAACACTTACAATGAGCTTAACATCGACATCTAGTGACAGTGAGCAGGTTTCGTTCGAAGACTTTTTAGACAGCTGTCGTGGTGGACCAACGCTTCTGGGAGAATTAGATGACGAAGAGGGAATGGAAGATTCCAATGAAGATGAAGATAATGATGAGGAATTTGAAGACGTTGGAAGTACACTGTTGCAAGTGATGGTATCACGAAACTTATTGAGTTTCATGGACGACGAAACACTTGAAAACCGATTGGTGGCTGCTGGAAAACGCAAATCATGGGATGATGAATTCGTTTTGAAACGTCAATTCTCTGCATTGATTCCAGCTTTTGACCCCCGTCCGGGTAGAACAAATCAACCGCAAACCTCTGACTTGGATATCCCACCGCCTGGATCAGGAAGTGACAGTAAATCATCACCAATACCTCCTATCGTTCAACCAACGCTAGTTCTGAGCTTACGAGGTCCAAATATGAGTGGTGTTGCTGATGTTGAGATACCGCTATCCAATCCAGATTGGACAATATTCCGTGCCGTTCAAGAGCTTATCCAACAAAGTACAATGAGTAAACAGGATAAGATGCGTAAAATCTGGGAGCCAACATATACAATTATTTACAAGAAAACAAACAGAGGAGACGAATTTGGAATGGAAGAGGATAAAACAACGCCAGTTGTATCGATAATGTCCCCAGGGCAGAGCAGCTCTTCAACCCTATCACCTAATTCTCCAATAACATCTAGCCGAAATCAATGTTCAATCGATGATGTACTACAACTGCTGACACAAATGAACGCAATTAATGATGATTCAGCGTCATTCAACACATCAATACCTTCAGAAACTCCATTGTACGAGCTTAGTTCGGACCTGTTCATGAGCAAAAAACTTACCAACAAATTGCAGCAACAAATTCAAGATCCATTAGTTTTATCAAGCCACAGTTTGCCGTCATGGTGTGAAAATTTGAATCAATCTTGCCCATATTTGTTCCCCTTCGAAACTCGCCAGCTGTACTTTAACTGTACCGCATTTGGCGCCTCGCGTAGCATTGTGTGGCTTCAATCGCAACGTGACGTGACATTGGAAAGACAACGCATGCTCGGATTGAGTCCACGCCGTGACGAACAACACGAATTCCATGTGGGTCGTTTAAAGCACGAACGTGTCAAAGTCCCACGGAACAAAAATTTACTTGAATGGGCAATGCAAGTAATGAAAGTACATTCGAATCGAAAAACAGTTCTTGAAGTCGAATTTTTGGGCGAAGAAGGAACTGGTCTTGGTCCAACACTTGAATTCTATGCTCTCGTTGCAGCTGAACTGCAACGCTCCGACTTGGCTATGTGGTTACATGATGATGAAATCAAGACAAATCAAAGCGATGAATTTCACTTGGTAGAAGGTGCAAAACCAGTTGGATATTATGTTCAACGTGCCAATGGTTTATTTCCAGCACCATTACCACAACATTCGGAACAATGCGAACTCGTTTCAAAATACTTTTGGTTTTTGGGTGTATTCTTAGCAAAAGTGCTTCAAGATGGCCGATTAGTGGACTTGCCACTATCCAAAAGTTTTCTACAATTACTCTGTCACAATAAAATTCTTTCGGACACAAGAAAGTTGACGGCATTGAATAAAACATGTAGTGAAGATATCATGGTGTCCAGTGTTATGTCAGAGGAAAGTGAAATTGATGTGTCCGACACTTATCTAAAGCATCAACTTCAAACCTTGAACCAAACCGCTTGGTACGAAGGAATATTGACACAATCGAATCTCGAGGAAATCGATCCGATTCGTGCCAAATTTTTGCAAGATTTACAAGAATTTGCTCGCAAAAAACAAGTCATAGAGCAGAATGACACGATAGATAAACACGAAAAAGAACGACAAATTAGTAATTTAAAACTCGAAACATACTCGGGATCAGTTACAATCGAAGATTTGTCATTGACATTCATTTATTTGCCAAGCTCAAGTGTTTACGGTTATACTGCAGTGGATTTAATCGAGAATGGATCAAATATTGATGTTACCATTGAAAATCTTGAAGAATATTGTGATTTAACGCTGAAATTCAGTCTAGAGAAAGGAATCGCGAAGCAATTGGATGCTTTCCATCATGGATTCTCTCAAGTTTTCCCGGTTAATAAATTGGCTGCTTTCACGCCACATGAAGCACGTATGATGATATGCGGTGAGCAAAATATTAATTGGACACGCGAAGACTTACTCAACTATACTGAACCAAAATTGGGATACACCAAAGAAAGGTTGGTAATTTTATCCTTTTAATAGTTTTTACATTAAGTAATCTCTTTTTCTCTTTTGTGGTTTTGTTCGTCACAGTCCTGGTTTCTTACGTTTTGTAAATGTGTTAGTCAAAATGAATAGCCAAGAGCGAAAGCTGTTCTTACAGTTTACGACAGGATGCAGTTCGCTCCCACCAGGTGGTCTAGCTAATTTACACCCACGTCTTACAATTGTGCGCAAGGTCGATGCAGACGCTGGCAGCTATCCTTCAGTGAATACGTGTGTTCATTATCTCAAATTGCCCGACTATCCCAACGAGGAAACTTTACGCGAAAGACTACTAATGGCAACCAAAGAAAAAGGATTTCACCTAAACTAAAGTAGTGCAAGAAAATGAATACCCGAAAATCTTTCAAATCTTGTCTAGGACAAAGTTGAAGGATGAGTAATAATAATAGTTCGGAAGGAAGAATAAAGAAATAATGCGATATAAATTTCCTACCTTTGATCTTTTTCATTTTTTCTTATCATATATTTTCTAAGTAAAACCCAAAAAGATATTGCGTGCTTGAATCATGGTTTTTTCACCTCTCCCCTTTCTCCCTCACTTGCATAGCAATTGTGAGATTACTATCAATTCCCATTGTGTTGATTCTATAGTTGAAAGCAAACAACAGGCAAAACCATAGAAATATAAAAATTCAGCTATTTAAATAGAACAATATTCGAACAATCCCAAATAAGTAAAACTGAAACAACTCTATTTAATTTTAGGTTTTAGAATTCTGAATTGAAAATGAAAAATTGGTCTTGTTGAATAAAAAAAATGCATTGGGGAGTTCATGGTCGAAATTTGAACAACTAGTTGTATGATTACACGATTATTTGGTTATACTGAAGAATTAAATTAATACAACTTTTAATATGTTAAAACGAAAAAGAAACATAATTGACGGAAAGGAAACGTAGATTATCTTTATAATCGTAAGCAAAGTGGTTGATGGAGATGTTAGCTTAAATTATTTTCCGTCTTTTTAGAACATTATAAAAAAATTCAAAGAACAATTTATGTTGAAATTCATACTAATAAAGGACATTTCAAACCGAATATTTTGTGCTCCTAGAGTAATTTTATTTGGTCAAGAATCATTGATAAACGAAGCGGCTGGAAGACAACTATACTAACTTTTCGCTAACTAGATAAAATATTTTCTTCTCGAGTAAGCGAAAATTCGCTGAAGCAACTAAATAGATTTGAGTTTAGAGAAGTTGATTTGAGTTTAGAGAATAATTTGAAGCCCCAAAATGGGAATATGTTGAAAAAAAATCGAATTTTGCAAAAATAAAACAATTTCAGGATATTTTTGATTTACATTGCATTTCTCTCATCTTCGAAACTCTCCAAGTGTGAAGTAACTACACCAATAGCTACTAACGATTCTTTATAGTTCTGCAAACAGTGAGCACATAGCTCCAAAATATACGCTTTAATGCAAAAAATAGCAACAATATCCTATATTTGGTACATAATGGTATTTTTTATTTTCTTTTAAATTATTTTTACTTATGAATTTTACAAATACATTCCATTTACTAGAAAGTCTGCATCATGTGCATATCCTTTACCACGTCTAACGCGTTTCCGAATAGCCGTTGTTCGACAGCTAACGACCATTACCAGACCAATTGTTATCAGCATGCCTGGATTAAAAATCAAATACTATCACAAAATAATTTTTAAAATACTCAGGCAACATACCTAAGGCTAAAGAGACCACTGCACCTCCTGGCCGATCAGCTACTCCATCATGATCCAAAAACTCAACTTGTGGACCCGAGTGAATTATTTTCATTTTCTGTATATATGCATCCTTTGTGAATGTTGGCTGTGTTTCGGGCAGTTGCTTATTTCCAAATTTATTCACTTTTCGGTGCTTCTTCTTCCTTTTGGGGGGCTCAGTTGTTGTTTCCTCTCCATCATCATTATTATATTCTGAGTCCTCTATAGATTTTGAATCGATTTTACTCTGAGCTGATAGATTTTTGCCATCTTTTTTTCGATCAGTTACAAGTACGTTTTTTATCACACTCATTGCATTCTTTTCAGGTAAGACTTCTTCGTTAAAGTGATTTTGATGATTGCCACTCGGTTTATTTGGCACATTTGATAACGGCGGACCAATTATTGGCCAATTGTATTGCTGCTGTGCTTGATCAGGCATATCATCGTTCTTCTGCATGAGATCAGGTTGAATTTGATGGTAGCTCAAATATTTCTGATGAAATTGTGACGAAAACTGTGGCATGTCAATGATACTTGCATCACTAGCACCATTCCAACCAAAACCACGATAGCTATCCTTAACCATCGGAAAAGATTGCGATGATAAATCTGATTGAAGCTGAGGAAGCTGTTGCATGTTGTCCGGAACATGATGTCCATTATTATGAATGAATGCCAATTTGTTTGCCTCTGCTAGCAAAAAGCAAACGATAATAATTCTCATCAATTTAAATGGATATCTTTATAAATCATCATAGTCCATAGTTACCGTTCGAAAACTGTTGAATAGTATTCAAATCAGATGGTTCGATCAAGTTTGGCCATTGGGGAGCAGTCAAAGGATCTTCACGATTTTTGCCAATGGATGTCTAAAAGTATAATTATATGCTTCGTAAAACCGAGTTAAAAATAAATATTGGTAGTACTCGTTGAAACTCGCTCAAAATTTACAAAATAACTAATGCAATATTATTATTCATCATGCAACTTTGAGAATAAATCACAGAAAATTTGAAGTCATTACGATGAGATCGAATTTCGAGTCATTACACATCATGTGATTTAAATTTCAATTTTAATATAAAAACAAATAAACATCTCAGTTCCTAATTCTTACTTCAACGTTCTCTATTTTTGAATTGGTAATAACAATTACGAATTCATTCACTCTGATGTGAACTTTCAATTCATGCCAACGATAGATATGGTTCCACATTTATGTTATGTATAACAGTATAACTGTCGGTAATAGCATGAGCATTCAAACTGATGAAAAAACACAGATTAGAAAATCACAAATACTTCATCCAATTTATTGATTTGAATATTGACCCCGAAAATTGAAAATTTTTTGAGGGAGCTGGATTTAAATCTCATCAGAATGAATTGGAAAACATAGAAAATAATATTCTGACAGTTCCAATAGGAAACAATGTGAACTTAAGATATCCGCCATACAATTTTTCAGTTTTGACCCCGAAAAGACTCCAAAAATCCGAAATTTTGCAGGGGAGGTAGTCCTAAATCTAGTCGGTATGACTTGAAATTTTGCATGACTCATTTTATTCATAAAAAAATAATATACAATATTCAAAGTTTCAATTCGTTACAATGTGAACTTGAGAAAGTCGGCATACAAATGTTCAGTTTTGACCTCGAAAAGGTCCCAAAAAACGAAAATTTTACAGGGGAGGTAGTCCTAAATCCCATTGAAATGACTTGAAATTTTGCACGAATCATTTTTTTCATGAAAAAATAATATTCTTTAAGTTTCAATTCGTTACAATGTAAACTTGAGATATCTGCCATACAAATCTTTCGTTTCGACCCCGAGAAGACCCCGAAAATCGAAAATTTTACAGGGGAGGTAGTCCTGAATCTCATTGGAATGACTTGAAATTTTGCATGACCCATTTTTTTCATAAAAAAATTATATTCTGAAAGTTTCATAATGATACAATGCGAAATAGTCATAGTCCCCATACAAATTTTTCGTAATTATATTGAAAAACAGCCCATTTTTTGATTCCACTCCACTAGAGCTACCCGAAAAAATTATCCGATTAGGCTGAAAATTAATAGGTTTCTATTCCTAATGAAGACAAATGTGTGTGTAAATTTTTGGTCAATTCTCAAATTAATTTTTTGAGTTATCGTGTTGACAAATTTTTGCGTACAACGGACAACGGACAACGTACAACGGACAACGTACCACACACGGACAAAAAATTGCTCCGGGAATGGTTGCAATCGTTTTTTCTAGGTTCTAAACGCATAGAAAACTTATTCCGAGCGTTTTGAATTTTTTGGACCGATCGCAATACTTTTACCACACACAGATGGACTGTTTTTCAATATAGTTCAGAAAAATTTGTATGGGGAGCACGTCTAGCTCGCATTGTATCCGGAATTTTTATGAAAAAAAAAATAAGTTACGCAAAATTTCAAGTCATTCCGATGAGATTTGGGACTACCTCCTTACAAAATCTTCGATTTTCGAGGTCTTTTCGGGGTCGAAACAAAACATTTTTATGGCGACTAGCTTAAGTTCACAATGCATCGAATTGAAACTTTTAGAATATTATTTTTTATGATAACAATAAGTTATTCAAAATTTCAAGTCATTCCGATGAAATTTGAGACTACCTATCAAGCAAAATTTTCGATTTTCGGGGTCTATTCGGGATCGAAATGAAAAATTTGCATGGCGCCCATCCTAATTTCACATTGTATCCAATTGAAACTTTCAGGATATTATTTTTTTATGAAAAAATAGGTCATACCAAATTTCAAGTCATTCCGATGAGATTTACGTCTACCGCCCCGTAAAATTTTCGATTTTCGGTGTCTTCTCGAGGTCGAAACGAAAAATGTGTATGGCGACTATCTTAAGTTCACATTGTATCCAATTGAAACTTTCAGGATATTATTTTCTTAAGAAAAAAATGAGCCATGCAAAATTTCTAGTCATTCCGATGAGATTTATGAGGTGTAAGGGTTCCGATGAGATTTAGGACTACCTCCTCTGCTTTCGATTTTCGGTTTTTTTTTAGTCAGAACGAAACATTGGTTTGGCGAAAATCTTAAATTCACATTGTATCGATTTGAAATTTTCTGGATTATAATTTTTTATAAATGAAATTGATAATAAAAATCTTCAAGTCTTTCCGATGAGATTTGGGAAATTTTTATATGGCAGCGTTGGAGCAGCTGTTCACTTGTAAAAAATCGTCCTGCAACGTCTCTCGGTTTCAATTCGTATGGCACCCAATTTCCTTTCTTTTGGATCATTCCAAATGCTTTCAAACGTTGCGAAGCGGCTGCTTGAGTCACTCCTAATAATTCTGCAAGTTCTTCTTGCGTTTGATACAGTCTGCATCGAGTAATTCCACCAATACATCATCTTCGAACTTTTTTGGTGCTCCGGATCGTTCTTTGTCATCCACATCAAAATTACCACTTCTAAAGCATTAACCAATTGACATTTACTAAAATTAATACCTTATGAAAGTTGCTTTCCAATGAATATTTGGAAAAGATGGAACATGGAATGATATACTATTTAAGCTATCTGTTGAAAAACGCTACGGACTAATTTATTTTCCCAATATGAGTTTCCCTAAAATGTGGTCACAGGACCGAATTGCTTGGAGCGCAAATGTGTAACATAATTGATGTTCAATTTACTTCGTGTCATAATGAAACATTCAGGATCTGTTTTGTGCGGAAATTTAGATAAACACCATTCTAAGACATACCGAATATTTATTTTTCGTTGAAAATTTAGACGTTTGGAGGTGAGCTAGTTGGAATCTTATATTAACGATTTGAATCTTTGTTCGATCCGTTTTTTGCAGAAGAAAGAGAAATCTGTAAGCCAGTGGTCTATGCTTTGAATAAGGGGGCACGTAAGAGACAAAAAAGCATATGATGTTTTTGCATGCATTCATCGCTTTCATATTCCTAGAAAAAACTTACGTTTGAATTTGTTCGAACATTTGTGATTATTGGCTGCCCACGTACATTGGTCGTTTGTTTTGGGGTAGCTTTTGGTGCGTACGTAATTGATTGACACTGGAAAAAATTAATGTCATTTAAACTTAGGAAAATCACGCAAGATGGTTAACCTTACCTCTAATCCTTCATCACTTCCATCGTCACATTGTGGTATACCGTTGCACACGTTGTACACAGCTATGCAATCGCCAGAATGGCATTGAAACTCAAATCGACCACAGTGTGAAGTTGCATTTTTCATTGGAGCTTTAATTGCTGACATACAGCCGATTCAAAAGAACGAGAAGAAACAAATTTAAAACAATGAATGTCGATATTTACATTGTTAAAGTTGTCGGAAAAGCGGTTATTTCTCTAATGATATTTTAATGACTGGCTTTTTAATTGGTCAAGTTAAATAATGATACGGGTTTTATTGCAAAAAACATGTTTTTGGCAAAATTCATTTTTATTATTCAACATAGTTCCCTTCAAGGGCGATATACCGATTATAGCGATCTTCCAACTTTTCGATACCATTTTTGTAGTACTCCTTCGGTTTTGCCTCAAAATTGGCTTCAGTTTAGGCGATTAGTGTTGAATTTCTTTTTGGAGAGCATTCTCTTGAGGTCTGCGAACAGAAAATAGTCGCTGGGGGCCAAATCTGGAGAATACTGTGGGTGGGGAAGCAATTCGAAGCCCAATTCATGTATTTTTGCCATCGTTTTCAGTGATCAACACGTTGTTGTTTTTGGTCGATTGTGAGCTCGAGCGGCGACCACTTTGCACAGAGCTTCCGCATGTCCAAATATTCGTGAATAATATGATGTACACGTTCCTTTATCTTCAGAGTGTCAGCTATCTCGCTCAACTTCACTTTACGGTCATTCAAAATTATTTTGTGGATTTTTTTGACGTTTTCTGGTGTAACCACCTCTTTTGGGCGTCCACTGCGTTGTGCATCGTCTGTGTCTGCACGGCCACGTTTAAATTCACGAAACCAATATTTTATAGTTGATTCTGCTGGTGCAGTGTCCGGGTAACATTTATCAAGCCATTGTTTGGTTTGCACAGTATTTTTTCCCATAAAAAAGCAGTGATGAATTAACACACGAAATCCGTTCTAATCCATGTTTTTTTCAATAACAAAAGTGGCTTCACTCAAAACGCAATAGCTCACGAACTAATCGTCCGATTGCTGTCAAATTTTGACACGAATCGTTTGAAGGTTGGTACTAACTGAAAACCATATGGATTTAATACTACTAACGCCATCTTTATGTCAGGATGAAGACTTATCTTCCGAACTGTTAGTATGGTATAAATTTCAAACTTATCGGTAAAAACATCAATACCATCACACCAAATCGGAACAAAACCAAAACGGTGTTACTCCACTTGGGGTGTTACTCTATTATACATAGCTAGAGTAATGAGCTCATATATTTGCTTGTGTTTGATAAACGTACGCAATGAACTATGCAGTTCCCAGATTCAACCCAAAATCCCAAAAAAATATATACATTTTATGGCATTAGATGGAATCAGAATTACTACTGTATGGTTACGGATTATTCACTTAATACGATTATTACTCTAGCTCTGCTCTGCTTCTTGATGGCATGGCTGATTCGAAAATTTTATTTGTCCTTCATCTGTAGACTTGAAATTTCTCTCGATATCTTTTTTCGATAAAAAAACCAGAATCCCAAAGTTATATAACGATACGATACAAAAATACCTCCAAAACGAGTTTAGGGACTATCTTGAGTTCACATTGTATTTATTTATTTATTTATTACGAAACCTACATTTATGCCAATACGTGTTCAAAGCAAGCTCAGAACATGCTGGTCAGAGACCCAATGCGGCATAAATTCCGCCCATGCGTTTTTGCAAAGAGAGTACAGTCAGGGAAGGGATGTTATTAAAGTTAAGCTTTTATACCAAAAGAAGAATTGGATCCGGAAAACCATGGCAAAACCGGCCTGGCTCTGGAGAGCCAGGGGAAAATACAATAATAATTTTTGCAATTAAATTACGTTATCATCAATGAATATGCAAATGAAAATGTTCATTTCATGTCATCCATTTGTATTGGATTTATGTTTATTTCCTATCGAATCATCATGCAACTTTGAGAATAAATCACAGAAAATTTCAAGTCATTACGATGAGATCGAATTTCAAGTCATTACACATCATATAATTTAAATTTAAATTTTAATAAAAAAAAAACGAATAAACATCTCAGTTTCTAAATTTTACTTCAACGAGCGTTCGCTGGTTTTGAATTTGTAAAAACAATTACAAATTAGTTCACTCTGATCTGAAATTTCAATTCATGCCAACGATAGATATGGTTCCACATTTATGTTATGTATAACTTTCGTTAAAAAGTTAATGAGTATTCAAATTGATGAAAAAACACAGATTAGAGAATCAAAAATACTTCATCCAATTTAATGACAAAGTTTGAATTTTCACCACGAAAATTGAAAATTTTGTTGGGGAGGAAGTCTTTTGCGTGACTTAATTAATAATATCCTGAAAGTTTCAATAGGATACAAGGTGAACTTAAGATATTCGCCATACAAATTTTCAGATTTGACATTGAAAAGAGCACGAAAATCGAAAATTTTGCAGGAGAGGTAGTTCTAGATCTAATCGGAATGACTTGAAATGTTGTATGGCTTATAAAAAAATAATATCCTGAAAGTTTCATTATGATACAATGCGAACTAGACATAGTCCCCATACAAATTTCTCGTAATTATATTGAAAAACAGCCCATATTTTGATTTGACTCCACTAGAGCTACCCGAAAAAATTATCCGATTAGGCTGAAAATTGATAGGTTTCTACTCCTAATGAAGACCAATGTGTGTGTACATTTTTGATCAATTCTAATCTCAATTTTTTGAGTTATCGTGTTAAAAAAATTTCGCGTACAACGTACAACGGACAACGGAAAACGTACCACACACGGACAATAAATTGTTCCGGGAATGGTTGCAATCGTTTTTTCTAGGTTCAAAACGCTTATTCCGGGCATTTTGTATTTTTTGGACCAATCGCAATACCTTTACCACACACAGTGGTGTGTGCGGAAAAATAAAAATGAAAAATAATATACTAGTACTAAATTATAACTAATTAATTGGTAAGAAATTACATGACATCAATCCGAGAATTCGCGATATGAGTAAATTTAAGATGATAAATACGATTTATTGACCGGCACGCAACAGATGCTTCAAGCTATTTTTAAACGATAGCAAAGATTTCGAATTTCTATTGAAATTTACACGAAGGTCATCGGGATACCGCGACGAATCACCGTTTTTTACGAACATGTGATTCAAATACCCGGGTGAACAATTTGACAACTGCTTGAACATCAAGATCGCCAAATGCAGTTTAGCTCTGCTCTCAGGGGTCAATCCATTCAGAAGCTCACGATATTCAGTTACATGATCATTACATTTTAATCCGTAAATGTATCTGTTGTATTTGAAACTTTCAGATCCTCATTTTTTATAAATAAAATAAGTCAAATAAAATTTCAAGTCATTCCGAGGAGATTCATGACTACCTCCCATTCAGAAATTTCATATTCTCATGTTTTCACAGAAAAAATAGTAACACTTTTAACACATTCAAGTCAATTCGATGAAATTTAGGAAATATTTAAATGGCAGCTATGTTCTTAGAACGTGACAGTGTATGTGCAAAGTTTAACGTAAATGTCAAATGAATTTGATTCTTATTGCTCCATGCAATAATGATCATTTTTGAAAGAAAAAACACCATTCTCATGCAGAATCTTCAAATTGTCTATCTCTCTCTCACTCGATACTCTGAAAAAACGTTTGTAGAGATTTGAGAGAATATGTTGTGCCGTTTTTTATTTCATTTCAAAAAATCTATATTTTGACTTTTATATTTTTTTTTGTCTCAAAATTGAATGGGTGAGAATGAAAACCGACCTCTAACTATTTTGAAAATTAAAATGAGACTAGAAAAATTTGAAAACAAAAATGAGACCCGGAAAATTTTCAAAACAAAAATGTGACTTGGAATTTTTGAAGAATAAAAATGAGATCGTGAAAATTTTGAGGATAAAAATGAGATCGAAAAACTATTAAAATATGAATGTAGAAATGAGACCAGAAAATTTTGAGAGTAAAAATGAGCCCGGAAAATTTGAAGATAAAAATGAGACAGTGAAAAATTGTGGGTCTCATTTTTATGCTTAATTTTTTTCTGGTCTCATTTGAATTTTCATTTTTTTCTAGTCTCATTTTAATTCTTACAATAGTTAGAGGTCGGTTTTCATTCTCACCCATTCAATTGAAGACGAAGTCACTGGTTTGTAGACGAAAATAGCCGCTATTTCGGATATAATAATAAAAGATAATATCAACAATTGATTCAGTACAAAATACTACCTTTAACTGTTGTAACTGTAGTGAATGCTGCTGTTGTTAAATCATTCCATGGTAATTTTGCAATAGCGGTTTTGGAAGATTTCGATTTCAAGCTTTTTAATTCGATTTCGTTCTGAGATAGCGTTGATGTTGTAGGTAAATTAATTGAATTTTTCGATGAACCTGCTGGTTGCGTCACTTGTTTCTCAATCGAAAACACTGCACTAGTATAGTTCGCATGCTTAGTGAATTTGCATCGGAAATTTTGTGCCGGGCCACAGTGGAAAAGAAAGCATGATGCCTGGCCCTAACGAAATACATGTGAAAATTTGGGAATGTTTCGATGTACAAATATAAATAAATTATTCGACTTAATAAAATACCAACCTTTTCTTCAAACACAAAAACATCACAGTTTTCCGTTTCACAGCATAAATGCAGGCATTCAATTTTTTCTAATGCATCAACGCTAACTAAAAAATGCGCACCCAGATTGCGAGATTCTTCAGTTTTAATAATCATGTCACTTTTTATGTCAAACTTTCCTGAAAATAAATCAGAAGTAGAAAGGAAAATGAAAATTCAATTTCGAATTAAAATAATAATGAAGGTATAAAGACGAAGTTTTTACCCAAACAATTGGCAATATCCTTTCGTTTCACCAAATTCATGCTTATAATCAGGCGACATTGCAAGAAAACCAAAATCAAAATCACTTTTTCATAGAATTTACTGAATTTTAACATATCGATTTCTCTGTGTTAAAATTGTAAATGATACAAGCGAACATATGGTACAGTGAGATAGGCATTTGCTTCTTTATTGCCGCACAAATTGGATTATATTATTTGATGTACTGAAGAATTGAATAAATTATTTACTTCTGAGTCAAATTTGAATGATAGGATTTGCTTGGAGTTGAGGAGTAGCAACTAAATCAAAAACACAATTTGGTTTAAGGAGACGTGGCTTCTTTATCTTGAAATAATTGTGTTAATGATGTGTTTTATGGTACAGCTTATTTTCTGTCAGTGTTTGGTTTTCTTTATTATTGTAACAATCGATCGATATTCTTTCAGAGCCATTTCTTCTAGTCTTTGTTCTATTCAATTCATCTATTCGTCTCCTTTTCACTCAAACTATATTATGATTGAATCAATGAATCCAGTATGTTGTCGCCCAGTGCGCAGAATCAATGTTTTATTTCAGAAAACAGGTGCGATTCTGCAAATTATTATTTTTGATTTCTCCAAGTTGCTTTATCTACATAGAACAAATGATGCACTCGAATTCATCGTGGAACAAAGTGAGACGGATGGTGTCGAACGATTTGTATGGTAGCATAACACGGGCATGGAAAAACAGCATTGTTGTACAGTGTAAATTTTGGAAAGCGCATTGAGTTATCAGATTACACCATCAACCATTCCATGTTTGAGCTAACTCGGTTAAACAGTGCTCATTGTAATATTAAATCGAATTGCCTGGTTAACTATTAAGATTTTAATCATTCGATCTTTGCATTTTTTTATGGAATAAGAGAAGATTTTTTGGTGAAAGTAACACTAAAAACCGGAATAAAAAGCGACACTCTTATGCGTAAGTGAGGATTGTAGAGAATTTTTTTTAAGAATCTGTGCATCGATTTATTAACTCTTAGTGTGTGTTAGGTGTGTGCAAGAGGCTAATGGATAACGGCGTTTTCTAAATTTTAGTTCTTTTAAGCTAGTGTTTTTACTTTTTTATTATGTATTGCAATCAGCCCAAAAAATTCAAAACCCTCGGATTATGCGTTTTAGACCTAAAAAAACCATTGCAAGTGCAACCATTCCCGGAAGAAAGTTGTTGTCCTTATGTGGTACGTTTTCCGTTCTAAGCGAAAATTTGTTAGAACGATAACTCAAAAAGTTTAAGATTATAATTGATCATACATGAACACGCAAATAGGTCTTCATTGTGAATAGAATCCCGTTAATTTTCAGCTCATTCAGATAATATGTTCGGAGAGATCAATTGGGGTCTATTAATTTAATGGAGGGCTTATCAATAAAATTAAGAAACATGTGTATGGGGACAATGTTTATTCCACATTTTATCATCTTGAAATTTACAGAATCTTATTCATCTATTGAAATAAATGGTCTTACATTTGCCGAGAGCTTACGGGCTTGCGGAATTTTCATTCATTGTTACGAATTTTCATTGGATTTATGTTTATTTCTTATCGTATCATATATCATATGTAATTTTGAGAATAAGTCACAAAATTTCAAGTCATTACGATGATATTTTGTTTAATTAATACTACGAATCAGCCCGTCATGTTTGAGAATGTATTGCTATTTGGTTTTAACTCACCAATAGCCAGCCAGTCGGGAAATATTGTTGGTGTTCATTTTGAAATATACATACTATATGTTTTAGTATTGAAAAACACTACAATAACTTGTGAAAATATATATACTTGAAATGAAATAAAAAACCACAAAACATTTTATTTTTCCTCACACAACTTTTATGCACACAGTGGTATTGCGAGCGGTTCAAAAAACGCTCGGAATGAGTTTTCAATGTGTTTTGAACCTAAAAAAATCGATTGCAACCATTCTCGGAGCGATATGTTGCCCGTTGTTCGTTGTACGCAAAAATTTGAAATACGATAACTCAAAACATTTTTAATTCAAATTGATCATTGAATGCGCAAATACGTTTTCATTGGGAGTAGAAACATGTTAATTTTCAGCTGATTCGGATGATGTCGTCGGGTAGCTCAATTGGTGTCTAATCATTGAATGGGTGTTTTTTCAATGTAATTACGAAATATTTGTATGGGGCCCATGTTGATTTTACATCTTATCATTGATGATTGAACAATTCAAAATACTAATAGTTTACGAAAAAAAACTAGGCAGCTATGTTCGCAGAACAAAACAGTGTAAAGTTCAAGGTTTAACATAAGTTTCAAGTGAATTTGAATCTTATTGCTCCAACCCAGCGGGCAAATTGTTCGGATATAAATACCAAACCTGAAATCCAAGTAAATCGACATGTTTATCCGAATATTTTTCATATAATAAAGTAGCTTTTTTGTTCCACGTTCCGAAAGTAGGTTTGACCGCTCGGTAAACATCTTATCTTATTGTTCAAAATCTATAAAAGTTGGGAAAAATGTTAGGAGTTTGTCCTGACTGAAAACCAATGAATCTATTTGAATGTTTGGGTTATTGTATGGAGAAAATATGTGCTTACACACTCACGTGGACAGCCTTCAATGTATATTGTAGTATTTGCATTAAATTGGTGTTGAAGATAGCTTAAAACATGCCACGAAGGCCGATAAATTGAATTTCTTTGAACAACCAATGTAGCTCAACCATTCATCTTACAGGAAACAAAGACAAAATAAAAAATTGTTACAGAGAAGACAAGAAATTTGCGATACATGCTGAAAATTCTTGTTCACAAGATTTGACGGTTCGAATGAAAAATGACCTCTTAAATAGGGCAATTCACATGTTTGCACATTTGTAACCTAAATTAAAGTAACCAAACATCCAAGCAACCATCTCATCTCCAAATAAAACATTTTTAATTTCAAAATAAATCAAAAAGTAAAAAGACCAGCCGCAAATCTCTCGCCATCCCCATCCCCCAATGGACAGAATTCAACGACGAAACAGGCAAAGACAGCCAATATCAACAACCCCACTGATCCCCGCACACAAACACCGAATTCGACGCGCCTAGCAGCCAATGACATCCGGAATTTTTGCACAACAACCGCCTAATTTCAACAACAAGCAACAGTTCACCAGTAAACCCCAATTTTTCGCTACCTAACAACCGCTCCCAAACAACCTCCGCCCCAACACAATGCATTCCAAAACTGAAAAATACGATTCACATCTATTATCAGAACGTACGTGGACTCCGGACAAAAAATGAAACATTTTACTTGTCATCGTCAGCAGTTGATTACTACTTTATGCTCTTGACCGAAACATGGCTGAATGTATCTCATCTCGATTCCGAGTATTTTGATAGGACCTATTCAGTCTACCGTAATGACCGTAATCCAATCAATAGCTCACACGCAAGAGGTGGCGGAGTTCTCATTGCTTCAAAACCACCAATCCGCTGCGAACGACTTTTGGCTGATCAGTATTTGAACATTATTTTGTCAATCAATGTTTTATAATTTATTGCGCTTACATTCCACCCATAGAAATATACCAGAGTCATTTGAATGCGATCAACTCAATCGAATTTAACCCCGGTATCAACGTTATAATCGCGGGTGACTTCAATTTACCTGGGATATCATGGCTACCTCACAATGACAACACACACTACCTACCCGTAAACGTATCCAGTGCCGAATGTAATGTAATGGATTCTACCAATTGAATAATGTCCCAAACGATTCCGGTAATGTCCTCTATTTACTTTTCTACACTGACCCGAATACCACCAGAACTATCAAATCAACGAACCCGCTAACCAAAATCGACACATTCCACTACCCATACGAACTATTCATCGAGTGCCTTGATTACTGTAATGATTGCCCATCATCCGCCTATAGCGCGTATTCATTTCATAAAGCCAACTTTGACACCCTGAATGAAGTATTCAAGAGATCATCTTTCACATCTACTATTGATACTTCATCACCTATCAATTCAATCGTAGACACCTTTTATGATTTACTTCATTCCGCTTTTCTACAGTTTATTCTCCGTGTCCTTATCAAATCCAATAATAATCCACCGTGGTTTAACCGGAGACTAACGAAACTTAAAAATAGAAAAACCAAGTTGCACAAGAAAGTAAAAGAATCATTTTCCCGCTTCAACTCAATCTCTTTTGAATCTCTACGTTCCGAGTACAACGCAGTTAAAGATGAATTTGAGACGCTTCAAAACTTCTTATATCAAAATTATTTGCTTGATATCGAATCCACTCTCAAAGCAGATCAGAAAAATTTTAGGAAGTATGTGTCTCTAAAACGGAAGAACAACGCCCTCCCCTCCATTATGTCATTCAATAGTAAAACATCATCATTAAGCGCCGGAACAGCTGATCTATTCGCCGAATTCTTTAACAGCTTATACGAAAACGACAATGACGACTCTCCAATCGATCACTATTTCACCGACTACCAGCCGTACTCTCAACGCATCACTATCTCCATCGATGAGGTATATGACGCTCTGCTAAACATCGACGCAAGTAAGGGCCCAGGTCCAGATGGCGTCCACCCGATTATATTGAAGAAATGTACCCGTTCTCCTCTCCACTACAATTCATCTTCAACAAGTCACTGACAACGCGTTCCCAACTAAATGGAAACACGCATCAATAACGCCAATATTTAAATCAGGATCGCGATCGAGTATCTCCAGCTACCGAGGAATAGCTAAATTACCAACAATCGGAAAATTCTCGAGTATGCTTGCTTAGTCTGGCAACCGCACTATTAAGTGCATATCGACAGAATCGAGACCATTCAGAAAAAAATCACTCGTTTTGCTCTTCGCTACTTGGATTGGGATGATAACAGCAATCCCTGCCCAACATACAAAACCAGATGCGATTTAATTGCAATCGAACCTCTTCACCGCCGTAGAATTACCATGAACATTTTCTTCCTTTACGATCTCATGAATGGATTCATAGACGCTCCAGAGCTCCGAAGCAAAATCACGTTTAATCAGCCAAACAGGAATCTTCGCAGTAATCAACTTCTTCGAATTTGTTCACACCGCACGAACTACGATAAATTTCCAATAAATATTAACCATTTAAGAGGATATGAAAAAATCTTGCAGAAATGCAGAACTGCTTTTAAAAAAAATTTACTAGATTCCGAACAAAATTCTGGATATGGATCTTCAAGATCGATTGGAAAAGTTCCCGGGTCTTGAAGTGGGCTTTAGTTGATTCTCAAGATTGATCAGACTACCTCCGGAAACAAGTCTGGTTCCGTAAGCGAATACAAAACACAACATAATTCTTTTAAGAGCTGTTTTTGTTTTTGTCAATATATACAAAATAGAAATAAATGGTCTTACGTACGTAAAACTAACTTTACCGCACATTTCCCGAAATTGTTCGGGTTTACGGTTTTTTCATTGATTGCTACGCATTTTTTTTTGATTTATGTTGATTTCCATCGAGTTATCCGAATATTACTCCGACACGTTATTTAACAGTAATTTGTAATTTCAATCCGGTATTACTTCTCCGATTACATTTGTTATATACATACATATATATTATACATGGAAATATTATTTGTTATATATTATACATACATACATATACAGTACAGGCCAAAAATATGGATACAGCAACAGATATTTCGTTTTTCCAACTTTGTCATCATATTTTCATAATAAATTGATATTGTTTCGCTTTATTTTTGTTCTTTAATGTAAATCTGAGATTTTTGAATCATTCTGAACAAAATCTATGGCAATAAAATGAAATAATTACTTCTAATTGTCTTTTTCCATGCGCAATAAGATTATTGCGAATCTGTGGCAATTAAAAATATCATTTTTCTTGTTGATTCCAACGAATATTTCTGCTTGTTTTGAATTTGCCACGTTTTTCTTTGACAATTGATATGATTTTGAATGATTTGCAACGACATGGTCTGCATCACACCACCTGAATAACGGTAAATTAGATGAAAAAAGTATCAATCAAACGTCAATAACGATCAAAATATCAGTGGTAAATTAGTTTCTGTGCTGCAAAATGGCAAGAAAAAATGAAATAAGTCCAGAAAAACGCTCACAAATTGAAATATTAAAAAAAACTGGCAAATCATACGCCAAAATCGCCAAAATATTAAAAATTTCGAGGAGTGGTGTGCAGAAATGTTGGCAAAGATTCATTGAAACTGGCAGTAACATGAACAGAGCTGGACGCGGACGACCACGAAAGACATCTAAGAGAGATGACAACCATATTTTATTGATTTCCAAGGCAAACCGATTCAAATCAGCGTCAGATATTCGAGTTGAAATCAATCAAACATTGGCCGCTCCAATTTCCTTGAATACTGTCAAACGGCGACTGCGAGAAAATGGAATGGTTGGACGAATAGCTGCGAAAAAACCACTCTTGCGACTGATAAACAAACGGAAACATTTAAAATTTGCCAAAGAACACAAAGATTGGTCGATTGCTCAATGGAAATCAGTGCTTTGGTCAGATGAGTCCAAATTTCAACTTTTTGGCAGTAATCGGCGTCAATTCGTCCGTAGAAAACCAGGTGAACGGCTCAATTCCGATTGTATTGCGCCAACTATAAGACACGGCGGCGGTTCTGTGATGGTTTGGGGCTGTTTTTCGTATGATGGAGTCGGCCAACTCAAGTAAATTGATGGAAAAATGACAAAAGAGTCATACCACAGCACTTTTAAATGCCATGCGATTCCATCTGAAAATCAATTGATCGGTCGTGGATTTATTTTCCAGCAGGATAATGATCCAAAACACACTTCTGGATTGTGCTCCACTTATTTACGAAATAAACAAGACCTTGGTGTGCTTCAAGTCATGGAATGGCCGCCACAATCACCAGATATCAACCCAAACGAACTTCTGTGGGACGAACTCGATCGCCGTGTGAAAGATTTGCGACCAAAAGGCCTTGTACATCTCTGGAAATGTCTAAAAGATGCTTGGCAAAACATACAAGTGGAAACACTGCATAAACTTGTTGAAAGATTGCCCAAAATATGCGCTGCAATCATCAAAGCCAGAGGTGGCCATTTTGAAGAAAATCGTCTTAAGTAATATTTTATCATTTTTGATTTGTACAAGTCATTTAATTTACACAAAATGAATATAGAAAAGTCACTAGAAGTGAATTCGAAAACATATGTGGCTTCAAAATGTAGATAAAGACATTTGATTTCGTTTTAAAGACAAAAAAATGACTTTTTCTTGGTGTATCCATATTTTTGGCCTCTACTGTATGTATATATATAACAAATGTAATCGGAGAAGTA
Source organism: Obolodiplosis robiniae (assembly GCA_028476595.1). Classification (NCBI taxonomy): domain Eukaryota; kingdom Metazoa; phylum Arthropoda; class Insecta; order Diptera; family Cecidomyiidae; genus Obolodiplosis; species Obolodiplosis robiniae. The sequence goes on along the minus strand of CM052014.1, from coordinate 30,935,701 downwards.
ATACCGGATTGAAATTACAAATTACTGTTAAATAACGTGTCGGAGTAATATTCGGATTACAAAAGGAGATTACATAATTCGATTGAAAAACGACACGTTATTTAATAGCTCTCAAAATTGCTGCCGGACTCTGAACTTAATTTAGTCATACAAAGTTTTCGTTTCGACCTCGAAAATCGAAAATTTTACAGTACCCTTACACCTCGTAAATCTCATCGGAATGACTTGAAATTTTGCATGACTAATTTGTTTCATAGACTTGTTTCGAATGATTTTATTATAATATTACTTCTAATATTATATAATAAAATCATTCATGAAAATTTTAGCTACAAAGTGCATCAAGAATCGAGTATTCTTGATTCAGTTTGTTACGAAAATCTGTTTTGTATCTCTTTGGTACAAACGTGTGAATAGTTTCGTTTCTGTACTTAGCTTTTCGGAGGATATCTTTCCGCCTGACAGATTCAAATAATATCCTGAAAGTTTCAATTCGATACAATGTGAAATTAAGAAAGTCGCCATAAACATTTTCAGTTTTGATCTCGAAAAGACCGTGAAAATCGAAAATTTTGCAGTGGAGGTTATCCTATATCTCATCGGAATGACTTGAAATTGTGTATGAATGTATGCTGAAAACAGCCCATTTTTTGAATCGACTCCACTAAAGCTACCCGGAAAAATTATCCGATTAGACTGAAAATTGATAGGTTTCTATCAAGGGGACCGTGCTATTCGAGACATTTTAATCATATCTATTCTACAGCGCCATCAATACTATTGATGTGATATTTCAATCGTTTCAATGACTCATTTGTTTTTATTATCTGTGTCAATAAAAATTTTGTTCGTATTACAATGGATCTAAATTGAGTTCACCGATGTAAAATAAGATGGCGCGGTCAATTGGCATACTCTCGAATAGCTCTCCAATCACATACAAGCACGGTCCGCTTGGTTTCTATTCCTAATGAAGACCAATGTGTGTGTAAATTTTTGACCAATTCTAATATCAATTTTTTGAGCTATCGTGTTAGCAAATTTTTGCGTACAACGGACAACGTACCACACACGGACAAAAAATTGCTCCGGGAATGTTTGCAATCGTTTTTTCTAGGTTCAAAACGCATAGAAAACTTATTCCGGGCGTGTTGAATTTTTTGGACCGATCGCAATACCTTTACCGCACACAGTGGTGTGTGCGGAAAAGTAAAAATTTCTCTTCAAAATGATGCAATAGTTCTCTTTGCTCTATATCATATTGGACCAAACATGCATCAGCTCCGAATTACCTATTCCACAGAACTGACCTGATCGGAATCCTATGGCATTGGGACTTTCGAGCAGATCGATGTTTGGTACAATATGTTCTGAAGAAAATGATGGACATCGGTGTTTTTCCGGACCAGACCATCAGAAATGCCCGAAAAATCAATACTAGGATTATGATGATTATATTATTTCAAGTTAATTAAACCATAATAACGTTATTAGGATCCAATCCTAAAAACGATATTGATCGAAATCATTATTATTATTAATTTATCATCATAATTTTTTTTAACTATAATTGGGTGAGAAATGTTTCGCCTAAAGTTTCCATTGTTCCGAATGGTGAGTCGAAAGGCTCTTCAGATAAGTAATGCCAACAAACTCTCAGGACTAAGAAAAATGTAAAAAACGTTTACATTGAATGTATAATGTATATTATACTAGTGTTTATATTTTGTTTTTCATGCGCAAACTCACCAACATATACGAATGTATTTGAGGCGTTCGAACTGTAAAGCGCGCCATACAAAAAAGATTCGAACACTGTTTTTATGTAATCGCCATCTATTCAGTAGAAGTAATCAAGAGATAATAAAAAGAGAATACAAGCGATAGAATTAAAATCAAGAATACAAACTGAATCAAACTTACAATGTACAATATTTTGTAAATAGCGCGCATGAGTATGGAAAATAAGCAGTGACAAATTTCGGGTTCATTGACAATTTTACTTTTCAGAATACACTATTGTTTGCTTAAAGGTATTGCGATCGATCCAAAGAATTCATAACATTCGGAATGAGTTTTCTATGCGTTTTGGACACACACAATAAATGATTGCAACCATTTCTGGAGTAATTTGTTGCCCGTATGTGGTGCGTTGGACGTTGGACGTTGTCCGTTGTCCGTTGTTCATTCTACTCAAAAATTTGTTAGCACGATAACTCAGATAAAAATCGAACGTACAGAACAAACAAATTGGTCTTGATAAAGAATAGAAACCTATTAATTTTCAGCTCAATCGGATAGTGTTTCGCTTAGTTGGAGTTACTTACATTCCCACACATGTCCCAAAAGTCAACGGGTTTATGGGCTTTGTTTATTTCTCATCTATCATCATATTACTTTGAAAGTCTCATCTTTTCATGGAAACAAATAACACAAAATTTCAAGTCATTACGATGAGATATAGGATTAATTGGAAAAAAACGAAAAACGTCATAAAAATCCCGAAAATCTTCATAATTTTTCCGAAAATCGTGATAAAACCCCAAAAATCATAATAAATTTTCCCGAAAAGCGCCATAAGCGAGACAGAAACTACATTTATTTGCCGTTGTTGGTGTTGACTTTGAAATATTATTTTGTAGTGAAATAAAAGACAGCACAAGTTTTTTTCTCAAATCCCCACAAACGATTGAGAAAGAGAGAGAGAATTTGAAGATTCTGCGTGAGTATGGTACTATTTGTTTCAAAAATGAACCTTATTTCATGGAGTAATAAGATTCAAATTTATTTGACGTTTACGCTGAACCTTGAACTTTACACTTTTTCGTTCGAAGAACATAGCTGCCATATAAATATTTCCCAAATCTCATCGGAATTACTTGAAATTTCGTCTGATTTTTTTTTTCATAAAAAAGTAATATTCTGAAATTTTCAGTTCGATATAATTGTTAATGTTAACTTAAGACAGCCGCCATACACATTTTTGTTTGAACCCCAAAAATCGAAAATTTTGTTGGGGAGTTGGTCGTCAATCTCATCGAAATCATTTGTATGACTTATTTTATTCATGAAAATGATAGTTTCATTATGATTGTTAAGTATTGCTATAATTCAATAAGTAAATCTGCCAAATTAGTACATTCAACATTCCCAAATCAATCACAACCAACTTCATGTTGATATTGTACATAGTATAAATAAGAGTGACAGAATAAAGGAAATACACTTTTTTATCAGACTCGATACATTTCAAATGGTGACAACTGCAGAAAAAAATCAATTTATAAGTTGTATTTAAATCGATTGTAATTTTTTTTTCATTTGGCGAAATCATACGAAAATTGTCAAAATGGGTAAGCCCGAAGAGAACGAGTCAACGAAAGTCACTGTGTTCCAAGCGACACAGATGCCAGAATTCGATTCGAATTCATGTAAATGGAACGAATGGTTAGAGCGTTTGGAGATACATTTTGTGGAAATAGGCGCTACCGAAGACAAAGAGAAGGTTTCAACATTGTTGAAAATTGTTGGATCGAAACCATACACGTTGTTGAGAGCACTTTGTGATCCGGTTTTACCGGTTAAAAAAACCTACAAGGAACTGTGTGATTTATTGAACACACATTATATGCCGCCGGTGATAATTTACCGAGAGAGATTGAATTTTTATGCAGCAAAGAAAAATTCAGATGAATCGGTGACTGCATGGTATGCGCGTGTTAAGTCGTTGGCACTTTTGTGCAAATTTTCCAATTTGGATGAGCACATTCGCGATAAATTTGTTGTTGGAATGTCGACGGACGAAAAGGTGTTCGACAAATTATGCGAAGAGGACGAAAAGTTGACGTTGACGGACGCTTTGAAAAAGGCATTGATTCAAGAAACCAAAGCGAAGTCGAAACAAAGCAGCGAGGTGAATTTCATCCGGAATGCGAGAGGTCAACAGGGGCAACGCAAGTCGAACGGTACAAACAACGGTGCGAAAAATAGATCCGGGAAGGGTGATGGTGCGTCGCGGCAGAAAAGTGCGTGCAAACACTGCGGTTGGAGGTCACATGAGTCGAGTAGCTGTAAATTTAAAGACGTTAATTGCAACTCATGTGGTAAAAAAGGGCACATGGCTTCCTTGTGTTTTTCCAAGGACAAAGGGACAACCAATTTCATAAGTTCATCGAATTCTTTTCAAAAAAATTGTAATTTTTGTCATAATGCTAATAATTGTTCGAATTTTTCTAATTTAGCAGCGCAATCTGAGTCGGCGGTGAATTGTCTGGATAAAAATTATGGCGTTTTCATGGTTTCGGACGATCAAGCCTCGGATTCGCATTGTCTCGCACTTAGCATTAACGGAATTCGTTTCGAAGTGAAGTGTGATACCGGTTCTCCATGTTCTTTGATGCCTTTGACGATTTTTGAGCGGTATTTCGATCGTAAGCTTGTTAAGCGGAATCATAACGGGTATAACGATTACGGGGGTCATTCGATAGATATTGTTGGTGAGTTTTTAGCTTCTATAACTTACAAGGGTCATACTAGAACCGTTAGTTTTGTGATTACCAATGTCGATCGACCAATTTTAGTGGGTGATGACTTTCTCAAAGCATTTAATTTTAAACTTATGCAAGTGAATTCTATTGTTTCATCGGGAAAAGCTTGTGTAATTGATCGAATTAAATCGGAATTTTCCGATGTTTTCAAAAGTGAGCTAGGCACTCATTCGATTAGTAAAGTACATTTAGAGCTAAAAGAGGGTACGGCACCAATTTTTTTTAAGCCACGTCCAGTACCGTTAGCATGGAAACCGAAGATTGAAAACAAATTAAGTGAATTAGTTGAGCTTGGTATGCTCGAACCGGTCAATGATTCAGACTGGGGTACACCGATTGTGCCAATTTTAAAGCCATCGGGCGATTTAAGAGTTTGTGGCGATTACAAAGTGACTTTAAATAAATTTTTATTAGATGTTAAATATCCGTTGCCACGCATTGAAGTGATTTTCGCTGCTTTGCAGGGTGGACAGTTGTTCACAAAACTCGATCTATCCAACGCGTACAATCAGTTGGAATAAGATGAACAGTCACAATTGCTGGGTACATGGAGTACACATAAAGGTTTATACAAAACTTTACGTTTGCCGTTCGGTGTCAAAGTAGCTGGTGCTATTTTTCAAAAAACGATTGAAAATTTGTTAAGGGGTATCTTAAATTGTATGAATTTTATGGACGATATTGTCGTGACTGGCCCCGACTTTTTAAGTCATGTTAATACACTCACATTAGTATTGGATAAATTGCAATCAGCCGGTTTGCGTTTAAATTTAGATAAATGCGAGTTTTTCAAAGAGCAAATTTCTTATTTAGGTCACAACATAAATAGTGAAGGTATGAAGAAAAATGATAGCAACGTGCAAAGCGTACTCAACGCACCTGTACCCAAAGACGTGTTTGAGGTCCGTGCATTTTTAGACATGGCGAATTATTATTCTAAATTTATACCGGATTTTGCTAGAAAAATGGAGCCGCTGTATCGTTTATTGCGAAAAGATGTGAAATTTCACATGTCCAATGAGTGTAAAAAGGCATACAAATTGCTGAAAGAGGAGATTGCATCGGATAGGGTGTTAGTGCATTTTGATCCACGCAAACCGATCATTTTAACGACTGACGCTTGCGACACAGCTGTTGCCGGTATTTGTTCACACGAATTTCCCGATAAATCGCTTAAACCGATCGCATTTGTTTCTCGCTCTTTGACACAAGCCGAACGTAATTACAGCACCATTCATAAAGAGGCACTTGCCATTATTTTTAGTGTGACGAAATTGTACCAATACTTGGTTGGTCATAAGTTTGTTTAACAAACGGATCATAAGCCGCTCATTTCCATTTTTGGCGAAAATAAAGGTATACCGTTAATGGCTGCTGCAAGAATTCAGAGATGGTCTTTCATTTTGTCAGGTTTCGATTATACTATTCGATATATTAAGGGAGAGATTAATTATGCTGATTCGTTGTCGCGTATGCCACAAGTTTCTGATTCAGATCTCGGAGAACCAAGCGCTGATCCAACTTACATGTACTACGTCGATTTTGAAAACGCTTTGCAACTTAATTTTAAAACAATTGCTATCGAAACTCGTCGTGATCCGATTTTATCAAAGTTATTGGACGCAATTCACGAGGGGACTGTGCGACAATTGAGTGACGCGAATTTTATTCCTTTTCATAGCAAGTCCGATGAATTGTCCATTGAATCAGGGTGCATTTTGTGGGGTTACCGCACTGTGGTGCCGACAAAATTGCGAAATCAAATTTTGATTGAATTGCATAAGTCACATTTAGGCATTGTAAAAACCAAATCACTCGCTCGCTCATATATTTGGTGGCCTGAAATAGATGGTAACATTGAAACCATGATTCGAAAATGTCAATCGTGTCAATTGACACAAGTAAGCCCTGAAAAATCTGCATTAATTCCATGGCAACCAGCTACACAAGCATGGTCACGAATTCATATCGATTATGCCGGTCCGATTCATAAATTTTATTTATTGGTCGTTGTCGATTCATTTTCAAAGTGGACTGAGGCATTTAAAACCAAAGAGATGACGTCAGAATTCACTGTAAGCAAGCTCAGAGAGACGTTTTGTAGATACGGTTTAGTGGATTATATTGTGAGCGACAATGGACGCCAATTTACCTCTGATGATTTTGCGGAATTCACTAAAATGAATAACATTTCTCATATTTTCACTGCTCCGGGACATCCCGCAACTAACGGGCAGGCTGAAAATTTTGTGAAGACTTTAAAAAAGGCCATTCAAGCTAATTTGAAAGAAGTTAAGCCCGATAAATTCGATATTATTTTAAATCGATTCTTGATTGATTATCGCACGACTAGGCATTGCACTACTGGTGATTCACCAGCTAAATTAATGTTTGGACGTGAAATTAAAACGCGTTTTAGTGCATTAAAACCGCCTAACACCCAAAATAAAATCATTAAAAGTCAAGAAACGACTATCAAGAATGCTAAGGGTAAAAGAAATAGTCAGTTTGAAATTGGTCGGAAGGTATTTGTTCGCGATTATACGAATCCAAACAAAGCTGCTTGGGTTCCGGCTACTATCGGTGGAAAGTTTGGTCCGCGTAATTATGGTTGCGTGCTAACTCATAATGGGAGGGTGATTAAGCGTCATTTAGACCAAATCCGAAATTCGGACGATAGCGAAAATTCCGTTGAAGCTGATAATTGTGATACAGTTTCGAATGAGTTAGAGGACACAAGGCAACAAGATGTAATCACTGATCAAGAAACTTCCCAATCGAGCTGAGAACGATTCGGAAGGTGAAGACAGTCAATTTTCAACTCCAGTCAGTTCGAGACCGACTCGCGATTGTGCAACTAATGCAATGAAAAACATAAAGGAACAACGTCGTTTGCATTTAATTTGATCTCGGATTTTTAACGTAACTCAATCAGCAATCGAAGTTCCTACTAATTGTTATTTCAGTTTTTTTTTTCGATTTGATTATTAATTTAGAATTCTTGAAGTCTAATTTATTTAGTAATTTAAATTAAAAATTATTTCGATGTTTGAAGGAGCTTTAGGGGGAAGTTGTTAAGTATTGCTATAATTCAATAAGTAAATCTGCCAAATTAGTACATTCAACATTCCCAAATCAATCATAGCCAACTTCATGTTGATATTGTACATAGTATAAATAAGAGTGACAGAATAAAGGAAAAACACTTTTTTATCAGACTCGATACATTTCAATGATACAATGCGAACTAGACATAGTCCCCATACAAATGTTTCTGAATTATTGTATATTGAAAAACAACCCATTTATTGATTCGACTCCACTAGAGCTACCCGAAGAAATCATCCGATTAAGCTGAAAATTATTGCGTTTCTATTCCTAATGAAAACCAATATAAGCGTTAATTTTCGTTCAATTCTAATCTCAATTTTTTGAGTTATCGTTTGAGAGAGCGATTCCAAAGCTCACAATTCCACTCGACACTAAAATGACGTCACATGTACTTAGAGGAATCAAAATAAATGTATTCTTACACACATACTTAAGTATTATAATACTAGAGTGTACACTTATAATAGACTAGTTGCGAAACGGTTGAAAAGAAAACCAGCATATGGCCGACCTTAAAGACCATTTGACATCTTGTCAAATGAAAGAAAAATAGTATTACTAAGTTGTGTTTATTTCTTATCCTTTCATCATGTAACTTTGAAAATAGGTCACAAAACATTTCAAGTCATTACGATGAGATTCGGGACTTTCCAAACAACGAATCAGCCGTACCATGTTTGCGAATGTATTCGTATTTGGTTCTAACTCACCAATAGTGAAACGAAAACTATAAAAATTGAAAAACATCTTCTAGTCTTTCTTGTTTACATGTTGAATATTTCATTTTTATATACTTATATTTTGCTGCATGTTGTTTGTAATATTCCGAGGTGTCTTCTCGTTCCGCAAGCGAATAACAAAACACAAAATTATTGATATCAAATTTTGTGCTGGAATACATGGATCGACAATGCAATTAGTGAACCAACGAAAAATGTGCGGAACAAATTATGAATTTTATAATTCTTCCCTTTATCATGTTCTTTATCATGTTTTCCATTGCATCACTTTTAATTCTTGTTTACTTGTTGCATTGATGTATATATTTAAAAAGAAAACTGAATAACAAATATTTTTCACATTTCGTATAAGTTTGGTAGGACTTTTACATATATTTTGCATAGACTGAAACAACGGAATATCACCGAATTTCGTTTATATTGCAAATTAACATATTTTAATTGTATTTGGGGTGCTAAGGGCCTTGTATGTGTGTTGAATATGTCAAAAAAGTGAATTGAGCCTGTTTATAGGCGCAAATTTTCATTTGAATCGTCACATCTCGTAAACCAGAATTTTCCCATATGCTTTATACAGCCGTTGGGCTACTTTCCGAAATAGTTGGCCAAATGTGTCTAGCTAAAGTGAACTTCTTTGTGTTTTTTCCTCATATCACTCTCTTAAATTACCCAAAGTGGAACTTTAATGTTTATTAATAAGGTAGATGGCTATTAGCTTGAATAGCTCTCCAACAATACATCCAAGTTATCTGTGAGTAGAATGACTTTGCCATAATGGCCGTTTGAATAATAATCAAACTTTAAATGCAGGCCCTGGCCAAAAGGTACCCTCCAGGCAAGCTGTCATAACTTTTGAACTGCTCGTCCGATTTTAATAATTGAGATACTGTTGGAAGCGTCTTGATGAGTGCAGTTGGGAGATGCTGCCCCCAAATATTTTCATAATTGAGATATTAATTCTGCCCCCAAAGAGCGGTTAGGGTTGAACAGCTGTGGGTGAAATTGCGGTCAATTTTTCAAGCTCCCATTACTAGTAAAGAGAGGTCGATTTCCTAGGCCTACGGCCCAAGGGCTTTCCACTTACCGATCAATATTGGACCTCTGTTACAAAATTTCGAAATCTCCTGTATATAGGCTTGTGAATTTTTCACTCGGGTGCAGATGCTTCACTCGCGCAGACTACTCTGAAAATCTATACTCGGGGAACTAATCATAAACTGAGCTGTCGTTGAAGATCACCGCCGATTTGGTTCGTTCAAAATGCGAAATGAATGTTCACCACATTCGCGGTGCGTTCACCAAAAAACTGTGGCGTAATTTGATATTGTGAATATTGATTAAGAATTATGAACGCATCATCTGTGATGCTGTTCAATGACAGCTCAATATATGGGTAGTTCCCCGCGCGAAGGTTTTCAGAGTACCATCTACCGTGATTTGGAACCAGGGAAAACAAATATTATCTTTTAAATATTAAATTTACATTTGCTAAAGATAAAATCCTAAAAATATTGATTATTTGATGCTCTATCTGAATAATTTGAAGTTTTACAGTGTTTTTGATTGTTTCAATTGATTTTTGATTTGTTGTGCTCTTTCACTCAAATGGGAGGCGATACCAACATTCACACTTGCAGTAGGGAGAATTGTGTTCCAACTGCAGTTGCTGGGCCTAAAACCGCTTGTGAAAGCTGCCGTAAACCATGTTACGTATTTGTTTTGTTATGGATTCGAGAAATGTGGAAACGGCGTAAAAATTAAAATAAATAATGGAAATTACATCGCATTGGATCCACTTTCAATCTGTTTCACATGTGCAAACTGCGATAGTGTGCTTCTCAACAATGCTGTCAATGATATGACGGAGGCGGCCAGTGAAAGTTCAACTGCGAAATACACCAACCAGACCGGCAACAAACTCAATCTCTGATTTGAAATCACAAGTTAAGAATCTGAGCAACCAAATTGGTTCAGTTATCCGTTTGCTTGATGATCAGGTGATTGAAGTAACTGGTATCAAAGAAATATGCACAGACACAAATTTGCTCGTTAAAACGCTTGATAACAAATCGAATGAACAGCACAATATGCTGAATACTATTCATGAGCAACAGAAATAAAAGCAAACGAATTCAACTGAGACTCCGAAACGTTCACACTTCAATGTGTTAAATTCCGATGTAAATTTTCCGGAGCTACAAAATGGTAATAAAAGAAAACGTGTGAATACGCCGCCAAAGGTTTCGTTCTTCAGCTGTTCGCAGTTCTAAAGAAAACGTAAAATTTTCAAATCAAATGCGATGACGGATGATTTTATTTATTTATTTATTTATTTATGGCAAATGTTGATTGATATGAGCGCCCTTACAACTAAATATACATTGCATTTATAACATAATTTTAGATATAACTCTGAAAAATGTACAGTCTACTTTTTGATTTTCTTTGTTTTATGTTTCTTCTTAATTATTTTTAATTTTTGTTCATTAAAAAGAGTATTTCCAATTTTCCTTTTGAAGGAATTTACATTCTTTTTATTTTTTTATTGGAGATGGAATATTATTGTATGAATCAATGCCCCTATTATAGAATGATAGAGTGCCCCATTTATTTTTTGATTTGATTTTGTGTATATTTTTGGCCTGTCTAGTCATGTAATCGTGAATGTTATTTTTAAATTTTATTTCAATATCGCATTTTAGGTTTTTGTTAATGATTTTATAAAAAATTGTTTTTAATTCAAGATTTCAAGACCCTTTCAAATTCTAGAATATTGTGTTCATTATATATATACGCAGTAGAAATATTGCCCACTCTATATTTATTATAAAATAAATTCCCTAGACATTTGTTTTGTAGGATACTAATTTTTTTTTATGTTTTCCCTGTTTGTACCACTCCAAACAGTGAGTAAGTAAATGACATTTGAATGGAAAAATGTATAGTACATCATTTTTTTTTACGTTATCGCTACAGACAAAAGAGATTCTCCTAGATTTTCCCAGGTACTTTATTTCATTAGTAATTGTGATTTCCGTATGGTTTAAATATGTGGTTGGGAAATTTTTGTATTCCTCGCGGTTAGCATTGTAAATGAGCATCTTTGTCTTGCCCGCATGTAGAACAAGTAAATTGTTCCTGAGCCAGTTACTAATGATAAGCATGTCCTTTGTAATCATTTGATGAGAGAAGCCACATTATCCGAAATAAAAGTTAACGAAGAATCGTCAGCATAAAGCTGCAATGAGCCGTTCAAATCTAATTCAGAGAAATCATTTATATAGATTAGAAACAAAAGAGGTCCGAGTTTTGAGCCCTGTGCCACCCCGAATTCGGTCTTTTTTACCCCGCTAAAGATGTTATTTATTTGCACCATTTGTTCCCTATTATTGATATAGCTCCCGAAGTGTTCGAGTGTTTTGCCTCTCACTCCGATTTGCTCGAGTTTTTTCATTAAAATAATTCTGTCCACGCAATCAAAGGCTTTAGAGACGTCCAAAAAAACTTTGGTGAAATGTAAAAATTTCCGATTCAATCCTGTTCGCAGAGTTGTAACGGTTTTAAATAATTGAGTTGTATTTTGTTATTTGTCTTTATTAGCAACTGATATGCTCCACGGTTCGACATCGAATGAATATAATACCGAAGCCGTCGCTGCCGCTCAACATCAATGACATTTCAATGTGGTCACACAGCTACTATGGACTCTCTTACATTTGGTTCACATTCCAATACTTAACCTATTACACCCCAACCAATTTACTGTCTACCGTTGTGACAGATCGGTAAATGTGGGCAGAGTTCGGGTGGTGTTGCGGTGTTGATACATTCCTCAATCAGTGCAAAAACAATTTGCCATGTACTTATTAGAAATGAATAGCAATGCTAGATCAATAAGTTATAAAGCAAAATGCAAAAAACTAAATATCCAACCGTTGAGACTGAGAAGAGATATGGCTGATGCACTATTTGCATATGATGTGTACACATCTGACGTAAATAATCCAAATATTAGTGCAAATTTTGTTCCTCTTAATCCATATTACAGGTTGAGAGATGTAACTTTACTTGATGAGCCAATGTTGGCAGAAATATCAGAATTATAATAGGTGTTTCGGAAAGTTCGGTTTTTGTGTTTTTTACGCATTTATTTAAATAACAAAATGAATGAATTCAATAATCAAAGTATTTGCCATCGTTAGATAGGACTTTTTCCCATTTTTTTGGCAATTCATGGATTCCGTCCCAGTACCACTTCTCATCTTTTGAGGCTAACCATCCATGAAGCCAATTTTTCACTGCTTCGTACGAAGTGAAGTGTTGTTCGGAAAGTCCGTGCTGCATCGATCGGAATAAGTAGTAGTCTGATGGAGCAAGGTCTGGTGAATACGGCGCGTGGGGTAGTACGTCCCATTTGATGTTTTCCAAATAGTTTTTCACCGGTTGTGCAATATGAGGCCGAGCATTGTCATGAAGCAAAATCACTTTATGTGTTCGATCACCCCATTCTGATCGTTTTCGCTTCAATGCTTGGTTCAATTTGATTAGTTGTTGTCGGTAGCGATCAGAAGTAATCGTTTCACCAGGTTTTAGCAACTCATAATACACAGGTCCTCTCTGATCCCACCAAATGCACAGCAAAGTCTTCTTCCCATGAATATTGCGTACTGGTTGTGATGTTGATGGTTGGCCTGGGTCTGCCCATGATTTTTTGCGCTTGGGATTGTCGAAAAAGATTCACTTTTCATCGCCAGTAACAATTCGATGCAAAAAAGACTTTAATTTGAACCGATCAAGCAAAATTTCGCAGATGGTTTTTCGTCTTTCGATGTCTCTTTCTTTCAATTGATAAGGCACCCATTTTCCTTCTTTTTCGATCTTTCCCAATGCATGTAAACGTTCAGAAACGGTGGATTGGGAAACATCCAATGTTTCTGCCAATTGTTTCAATGTTTGAGTTGAGTCTTCGTCCAATAATGCTTGCAATTCTGCATCTTCAAACTTTTTTGGCCGTCCCGATCGTTCTCTGTCTTCAACATCAGAATCACCTTGTTTGAAGCGCCGATACCATTCTCTGCCATATAAATATTTCCCAAATCTCATCGTATTGATTTTAAATTTTATAATTATATAGTAAAACATATTAAATATACAAATGATCCTCATAAGTACTTCCGAAATCTATTTTGTTAGAGATTATTATTAAAGTATACGATTTCAAGACATTCTGATAAGAACACAATGCTGCAGAGTTTTTGCTCCAATTTTCTATTGCTCATTTTGTGTTAGCATAGGGCCTCCCTGTTCCAAAAAGCCCAAGAGTTTGACCGATTCTAGCAGCATTCTCGAGATATGGCCCAAAATGTGAAAAAAGTCAATTTTTGCTACTTCTTACGGAAACCGTATGAGATACCCAGGTAAAAGGTTTGGAAAGGTGGCAATCGTGCGCAAATTTTAAGTGCTTACACGCCATCGTTAGTTCACATGTGTGGCTGCTATGGGGTCATTTAAATCTTATATCAATGACTTGCAATTTTATGATAGTCTATTTTTTTCATCAAAACATTATAACCTGAAAGTTGCATAATGATTAAAGCTCCCATCGACTTTTGGCGAAAAAGCCTGAGTTTTTGGACTAAAATGAATGAAAAGCCTGACCTTTTTTTTCATTCTAAATGCCAATAAATATGACTTTATTTAATATTAATTGATATTCACATTGAAATATGCATAAACGTAAACATTAAATTGGTTTCTATGCACTGGTAGCACTTCGTCCTTCTTTTGCAATAGCGTACCTATCCACCGAATGGATCTGGAATAAATAAAAATACAATTTTAGTTGCTAATGATTTAACTATCAATTAGGTATCCTAACCTTTTCGAGCAAACTGCTGTTTTCTTTGATGAGTTTGTGAAATTCCTCGCAGTCTAATGTAATGTTGTGCTTTACCAAAAGCCAAGATTTCAGAGTAGCGTTGGAAAGAAAACTTTTTCTGTCAGTCCAGTAATTTTTTATCAGCGAAAATAGTCGTTCACAGACACACAAGATTCGGTCACATAATTTTATATTTTTTCTCATCTTTTTGGTATGCGAATAAAAATTTTACATGGAATTTTGTAATTGGCAGAAAATCCTGACAAGCCTGACTTGAAATGAAAAAACCAAACCAGCCTGACCAGGCCTTGGCTGACCTTTTTTGCCCGAAAAAGCCTGACGGTCAGGCCAAAAGCCCGACCCATGGGAGCTTTAATAATGATAATATGTGAATTAAACATAGTCATCATGCAAATGTTTCGTAAATATATTGAAAACACCCCATTCAATGCCCAGACCCCAATTGAACTATCCGAAGGCATTTTATGAATGAGCTCATAATTGAGAGGTTTCTATTCCTAATGAAGAACATTATGTGCGTTCATGTTCAATCAATTCTAATCTCAATTTTTTGTGTTATCGTGTTAACAAATGTTTGCGTACAATAGACAACGGATAAAAAATCGCTCCAGAAAGTTTGCAATCGTTCTTTTTGTGTCCAATAGGGATAGAAAACTCAACGTGATGACAAGAACAGAAACCGTTCAGTGCTGCCACTGACATTGCTGCGGTGGTTTTTGCAGCACAATACAGACGAGCGCGCGACTTGACACTTGTGTATTGCCCGCAGTGCAACGGACGAGATAGCTCTTTGCTCGCAGTGCAAATTAGCGCGAAATGTGACATTAACCGCGGAACCGTCTAACTGAAAACATTAAATAGTGTGTTTTGCTCGCAGTGCAAACCATAATGGTTTTTTATGTCGTATATTTGAAATCCAAACAATATGTTGCCTTAAACGAGGAATGGATTGAAAATCCAGGAGTGCGAGCAACATCGAAAATGTTTATTTCGGCGAATAAATACGCTGTGGATCGCTTCGATATTGAAACCGGGTATTACATACACAAAACCAAAGATTTGATGTACATTGGATTCATTTGCTGTAAATGTGGTTCACATGATGCCGCGGAGGCTTACATAAAACAAAAAAGAAAGTTGCCGCCTGTTCAGTATAAAACATGTGAAAAAACCGACAAACTCTCCACCGCTCACCACCAACAGTTCATGGCGCCACCAACTACTATATCCGCATTTTCACTGTAATGTCACCACGTTGAGAAAACCTATTTCGACCATTTTGATTTATTTTGCATAGATCGCAAAACTTTTACGCAAACAGTGTGGCGGGAAAGTTACAAGTATTTCAAAGTGAACATAAACAATAGCCAATAGTTCCCGTCTCACACAGAGAGAAAGAAATTCAGATTTTCTGTTATGTATGTGTTATACAGATGTCCTCTCCGAACCGAAGTTCAATAAAACCAAACACAAGTTTTTTTTTTTGCAAGTATTTAAATTTGGGTGCGTTCTCAAAACTCTTCATACATAAATATTCAGATTTGACAATTCCAAAAATTTGTATATGGCGAGTTCGGGTAAACGCGACCAATTTAAAATACGTGCAAAGAAAACTTCTGTTTGGTTTTACCGAGCTTCGGTTCGGTTTTGACATTTCTCTAAGACATGCATAGAAAATCTGAATTTCTTTCTCTCTGTGCACTATTGGTGAGTGGTTAAAATTAATCCTCAATCTCATCGTAGTGACTTGAAATTTTGTGTGACTTAATTTCAAAGTAACATGATGGTACGATAAAAAATAAACATACTCCAATATTTACTAATTAAAGTAAGACCATTTATTTATGTGTCCGTTTCGTTGTATTTAAGCTACAGTCTATGTATACTTGTGATCTCTTGATATTACTGTACACTTTATAGATTGATGCGAGCGCTAAAGATTGTACATCGCTCTTATTCAGTTATTCGCCTCGCCATCATTCACTCTTCATTACAAAAAAATTATTTATTCTTATAGACATCAAAGTGTTTTTATGTTGTTTACTTCCATTCAGTTTCATATTTTTCTCTTCATCTTATTAAAGGTTTTATTTTGATCGCTTCTGTCTTTTTCTTTTCGAGCGTAAATTTCGCAATGGATAGACGAAAGAAAAAGAACAGCTCACACACAATACAATATTATTTCATTGAGTTTATGAAATATATAATGCTAATGGATGGGTAAAGACGTATATACGGTCATTGAGAACTGGTATGCAGTCAGTGAACGCGCACCGCAAAAGAAAAAGACTCAAATCAAACGAAAGAAACGCAAAAGGGAACAGTCGTTACTATTGAGCTTATGGCATGTAGATTTCAGCATATTCTTTTACTAGTTCAGTCCGACTTTATCAGTGTATTCTGCAACACATATTCGAAAATCCATTGTAGAAAAGTTCAACTCTACGTTTATTCCACAAAATTCGTTTTCTTTCTTATATTAAAGTATTTATTCATCTTATTTATTTCCTGTATTTATGATTATATTTTCGCATAAAATCATTGAAATGTGAATATATTATGAACCACATTAATATAATTTGAATTTGCCGTTAGTAAACAGGTTGTATATATCTTTTTGAAGTGTGGAAGAAATGTATGCTTTCAATTGTTATTCGTTGGTTCATATATCGGATATGTGTGCAGTGTACATTTTTAATGAAATAAAAAGATTTGATGTATTGGTGTTCGTTTGAAGTGTAAAAGCAGAAAAAAGTTAAACATATTTTTAACAAAATGTATATAATATTTTTCTATTGGTGTGCGGCTCTAAATAGTATTTGAATGCATTAGGAACAATTTGAAAAAATAATGCTCGATTTCAATCAAACTTTTTTCGATTCACCCATCAAAGTTGTAGATCTTGTCAACGCTAAGGGTTTATCGGCGTGTAATAATCATAGCCAAAAACGAATATCAACTTATACTAGTTCGGGATAAAATTCGTATTTGCTATTACTAGTACTGATGGAACGAATTTTATAGGATATCGAACACCAATAAATCAAGAAAACTATTTTGCTCTTTACAACAAAGCTAATACACTAGTTTCAAACTCTTCTGATGTGATGAAAGCACATGTAGATTCAAAAAAGCTCCTTAAAATTTCTTTATTTAATTTTCCAAATGAATATAATGCTTCAAGGAAAACTGAAACACTTGCATCGTTATAAATAAAAGGAATGACTCATTTTATTGAGAAGCAAACGTTTATATCCCCAACGTGGACACTCTGAACATCGTCTTTATTTGGAATTGGCTAATGATGTTCAATGATTGTGTATAATATATGTTTCAAATACGAAGTTGCTGACTGTGCGCTTGTTGTTTGATTTTTGGTGTCGATGTGCCGTGCCATTAGAATGCCGTGCCATTAGAATGAATTATGATTAAAGTGTAATATCAATATTCATTGCGTGCGCGCATAACAATAACTTGACTCTTGCGATTACAGTGTTTGGTGCAGTAGTTAAAAAACACATATTGTGAAAATATTTTAAAACTAGAAGTCTTCTAGTAGAAGACAATACTTGACGAGTCGGAAAAATCAATGCGTGCAGCTAATGTGAATGCAAACGAATTTACAGTCATTACAATATAAGCATTTTTCGCTATCGCGAGAAAAAATTTCGAGTTGTAACTCTTTTAATTTATGTAGTTTTTTCACAACCGCTATTGTTGATAATCGTGATATAAATTGCTTTTAAATTTGTTGAAGCGATTCATTGCTGGTATCGCAGTTTTTTCTTTAATTGTCTGGGTTAAATCGCACTCACTACACCGTTAATATAAAACAATGCGACGCAATCGCAACTAGTAGCATTTTTATTGAAGGGAATGATTTTAAATGCTCAAGAATAATAGCATATTATTTCATAGGTGTTAAATTTTGTAATAATTATTCGATTTCTTATTCATTTATTACTTTCGCCATGTTTATTCATTTATTCGTTATTCATTCTTATTCACGAATAAGTTGTAATAATTATTCATTTATTCGCGAATAAGAAGTGAATAAGAAGACGAATAAGAAGTGAATAAGAAGTGAATAAGAAAATGAATAAGAAATGAATAACAAAACGAATAAGAAACGAAAGAAAATTGAATAAGAAGTAATAATTATTCTTATTCGCGAATAAATGAATAATTATTACAACTTATTCGTGAATAAGAATGAATAACGAATAAATGAATAAACATGGCGAAAGTAATAAATGAATAAGAAATCGAATAATTATTACAAAATCTTACAAAAGCACAAAAAACGAATAACGAATAAAAACTTTTATTCGTTATTATTTATTCGTTACACCTATGTATTATTCAGTTGTTTGTTAAGTATTCTAATGACCTTTCGTAAATCGTAGTCTCAAATGAAAAATCAATACTTTTTATTTGAGACTTCGAAAAAAACATATCAAATCTAGACTTATTGGGAGTATAACCTAAAACGTGGCTTTTTTGCAAAAAATACAGCTTTATTTCAAAACATTAATCAAATAACATGTTATTCAAAGTACTGTCCACTGTGGTGGCAGCACATATAAGTGACAAATGACAAGTTGAAAAAAAAGGGATTGATTACAGTTGTTGATTTCAACAGCTCATAATAGATCACGCCCTTCTGATGCCACCAAATACAGGCTTTGCCGTTGATTTGGCTGGTTGTCCGGGCTTCACATGTGATTTTTTGCGCTTGGGGTTGTCGTAATGGATCCATTTTTCATCACCAGTAACAATGCGATGCAAAAACGGCTTCTTTTTGTGCCGTTCAAGCAGCATTTCGGACATGCAAAATCGGCGTTCGACTTCTCTTGGCTTCAATTCATATGGGACCCAATTTCCTTGCTTTTAAATGAATCCGGCCGCTTTCGAACGTTTTGAAATTGCTGCTTGAGTAACTCCCAATGATTTTGCAAGTTCTTTTTGCGTTTGACATGAATCCTCATCCAGCAATGCTTCCAATTCTTGATCGTGCAAACCACATCTTACACACACTATTCGATATGGAATATTTGGAATAGGTTTCTGACAACAAACGTTGACATTCAGCAGCAATTTTCTTCTGGTTAAAGTACAAAAGCATTGTTTCCCGCAAATGCTGTTTTGTTGGCACATAATTCGACATTTTAACCGTAATAATAAAAAAAATGGTGTGAAAAGTTGTATTCACTTTGACAGACGAAATATAATAGAATTTTTGACGCTATTTAAGATATAATAGCTGTCACTGTCAAAAAAATTACATCCGTGATAGATATGAAGATACAGATGGCCACGTTTTAAATTATACTCCCAATATATAAATAAGAAATTGTGAACAAATGATGAAGTGATAGAAAATGATTTGGTTTTTCAATTAATATGTTCAGTTTACCATGGTTGCAAAAACATCTTCGTGAATCGAGGACATCAAGAATGGTTATGAGCGAAGAAAAACTTTTATTGCTTTTTGGACTGATTTCATTTAAATTTTTAACGGACATAAATATCTGTCAGATTGAGAATAAAAAATTAAATCACATACAATGGAATTATTTAATCAGCTATGCCGCATCGGAAAATGCATTTTAGTACGGTGGTGTGAATTTATGGAGCAAAATGTTATATACAATGATGCTCCAAGTTACTTCAGTTCATTCTTTCTCTCTCTCTCTCTTATGTGTTCTGTGTATAGTGTTCGGTATTCGGCCCATATCAAGTCGTAACACTCATCATCTAAATCATCATCAATAAAATCGTTTCCCAGATTCTCTACATCTTTTCCACACAACTACATGCATAACACATAGAAGAGCCAGTATTTTACTTCTCTTTTGATGTGCATACAGAAATTTGACACAGAAATTGATACATATGATCTAAGCAACAAACAGAACTCGTATTTTTAAAATGAATCGGTAAAAATATTTATGACCCTCATAGATTTTATTTTAATTCCCAATGAAAAAAGTTAAAAGAAAAAGGCTCCATGAACTAAAATGCGTTAACTGGGGAAATAGTTAGGAATGCAGCTACCGCATGTTCCACAATGTTATTAGGCTAATGATGAGCTAAAGCTTCGTAGAACATGCTGTATTTTTATCTCTTACCATTTGCCTGGAAAATGTATTTATCATCATGAATAAAAACTTTTTTTTGAGAGTCATGAATATTCTTACCGATTCAAATTAGTATGAGCATTGAGCATACATTTCGAGATAACAAAAAGAAAAACACCATTTCTCTTTCACATATCTTCGATGGATGTGGTACTGACTCGTGAATACACTTGCCGCTTTGTGCATAATGCTGCTTTGTATTTTTTTCCCCAACAAGTGTCTATCTATGGCCAACCAAGCTCCTTTGTGGCTATCTCACTTTGAGTTCGTGAATATTTCTTCGAGATCCTTTCCAAAATTGAGTTATCCTCTCCAATATTGTTTACTAATCGGAAAAAGAAGGCGTTTGAATGTAATTTCTAATGAGTACATGGGAGGAGGAAACAATTATGACTATCTTTTATCTAAATATGGATCTTTGTTTCGTTTGGTATTTCCGGAAATTGTTCATATGAAATTTCTCCCGAACTCCAAACTATTTTTCACTGATCAATTTTCATTGGAATAGTTTCGAGCACCGTTCCGTAAGTTTCCGACTGAACATCTGGAATAATGTTTGGAATTTCTTTGATGTTTCCGCCGTTCGCATGTCGCTGATAAAACATAGTTAACGGTTGTTTTAATTTGCATAGATTTTAAGAAAATAATCAAACGCTCATCCAACTATCAGTTTATGACATTGGGGATCGAAAAAAGTTCGAAAAAAAAATATCAGCATGGAAAAAAGTTCGTCGTTTTTTCTTAAAATTAAAAACATTAATTTGGATTGATTTGCTTCAATTTCATAGGAATAAGTTATGGAATTTCAAACGTTTCTCTAAAGATTGTTTTAAAATATCTCCAAAATGTTTTGCGATTCTGAAAACATTGTCCATTGGTGTGTGTTAATTGTATTAGAAAAACATCAAATAGGAGTGTAAGTGATCATCACTGATTGAATTGATCAACCATAATTTATTTGTTCATTTATTATGTGAGGTTTCAAATAAACCTCTGAGTCAGCAATTACATTGAATGAATTCATTGATTGCACATAGAATGATCCGAATTTTGCTTTTTTTAAACCGGTTTTAAAGACAATTTGACAAACGATTTCTTCAATCATTGCATGTACTTTCAAATAACAGTTTTATGTCAAAATAATTGACAGTCTAGTTAGCCACCCCTATTTAAATTCGATATATTATTTCATTAAAGCAATAAAAAATTCATACAATCGATTCTTTGCAATACTATTGCAAAATTGATAAATTCATAATTTGTTTTCCCTTAGGTTTGTGTAATTCAAATAAACATAA
Organism: Obolodiplosis robiniae; assembly: GCA_028476595.1. Classification (NCBI taxonomy): domain Eukaryota; kingdom Metazoa; phylum Arthropoda; class Insecta; order Diptera; family Cecidomyiidae; genus Obolodiplosis; species Obolodiplosis robiniae. The sequence continues at coordinate 30,913,966 of CM052014.1, read as the reverse complement.
ATAGTGAATCTGGACAAAGAATTTCTGCGACTATTTTTTGCACAAACAATTCATTCAACGAATCTTCATAATTTCACAAGAAAAAATTCCAAAGCTTGAAATGCAGTGCAGCTTACATTCACTTAATGATTGCGAGCGCTCGCCCAATCGGACGAATTTACGCGTTAATTTTACGGAAAAGGGTGAAGCAGTGAAAGAGCGCCGTGAGAAGTTCCTCACTGCCAAATATGGATCACATCAGATGAGCTTGATTCGAAAGCGTTTGGCTGTAGAAATGTGGTTATACGATGAACTTCAAAAACTGTTTGATCCACCTGTAAGCTAAGTATACATATTGGAATTTTCATCATTTCAAGTAAGCTACAACCGTTAAATATTTTAATTTTTAGTCCGAAGCTATTGACGTCGACATTGATGGTTTGTGTTTGTTTGCAAAGTGATACATTATGGAATTCTTCCTTATAAACTTTTTAACTTGCAGAAATTCTCGACATGGATTCAGATGACTGTAGAATAAGCCACCTGAGAGTAAGTCGAATCGCATAATCGAATTCAAATTCCCATTGCAACTAATCGTTTGTTTTGATCCGTAGCGGATGCTGTCGGATTGTAAGAGGCCTCAACAAGACATATCGGTGTGATTTTTATAGATGCATTTTTCATCTTCGATTGATGATCTTGACCAATTGTTCTTATGATTTTCCCATTTAAACTTGCAGAAATTTATTGGAGATCTTCTGGACAGGGCCAAAACTCTTTAATTAAATATGATTAATGTTTAAGTTTGTGAGTTAAGACGGAAATGAAAACGATTAAAAATTAATTTACGAAAGATAATTTTTATTGCAAATACACATAAGGGACTTTAATTGAATTGTTAGTGCTACTGCTGCGATTAAACATTAATTGTACTTTTTCATGAATTCAATATATAGCAAAATCAAACGTAGATGTAATATTTAAATTTAAAAAAAGGTCTTAGGGGGTTAATTTATATTAAACGAATGAATTGTTAGAAAACTCTCACTTCTCTCGAAAATCATATATTGCATTGCAAGTAAAAAAAATAAAAATTGACGACCGTTTTGAGTTACAAATACCTTATAAGATAAACTAGAAACACTAACAAATAATCAAATAATTGTATAGCCCTGTAATGTTATTGCAAAAATCCAATTGTGTTTGATTTTATTTTCTAATAAATATTTAGTATACTATGACTTCGGAACATGTCAAAGTTTAGTTGGCAAAATTTTTTTTGTTGAGAAAACATTTCAGGGCAACTTTTTTCCAAGAGTTTCAGCATTAAACGCATGAAAACTATGCGACGCACAACGCTCTCTCCCGGATTTCAATATAAACTTGACAACGTTATCAGTCACAATAAAGCTATAACCATCTGAAGTGGAACAGCATATATTAATGTTAATTCATTCATTCAGATGCTAAGCCACAAAATTAGTCACATTCAAAAAAATAACATTCAAGTTTATTTCAACTCAGAGTAATATTCTCACAAAGTTACATCGTAGACAGTTAATATGACGGATAAACCGGAACATTCAAAGAAAAGGACAGATTTGGCATCAATACCAACAAAGCAATACATTGACCAGACAGTAGCACCAATATTACTTGAAGGTTTGAAGGCGCTTGCGAAGGAACGTCCACCAGATCCGATTGGATACTTGGCAGATTACTTGATAAAGCACAAGACTAACAATGGAGAGCAGCATCGAGAAGAACAAACAGAAAGCGAAACAAATTAAGAAAGTCCATTCATTAAAAAGATAAAAAACAATTAATAAACACCGATCAAAATAATAAAACAACCAATTTCATTTCTCTATAGATAATCTATTTGAAAACTTACAATTTCAAAAAAAGCTATGTTTTTTTACTATCCATAATTTTTTCAATAAACAAAATACCTATATGACGTTCAGTCTCTCTACCAATAGGGATGGTCTCACGAGCCCTAACCTAATGACAAATTCATTATTAATTATTATTACTCCTGTCAGTTCTACAGAACAATTGATTTTGTACACGACATACTTCTAAGTAACTTTAATTCTAAGTGTTAGTCAGAAAATCGATGATAATATAAAAACCAATAAAATAGCTTAAAATAAGAATTATATAATTAGATATAATAAGAATTTTTGACACAACGCGCAGAAATCGATAAAATTAGATTTAGAATATGACCGAGTTGTTGATTGATCCAAACATCCGTGTTTGGGTTTTCTTACCCATCATTGTGATCACATTTTTGGTCGGAATCATTCGACACTATGCATCTATATTGATTTCATCACAGAAAAAAGTTGAACTCACCCAAATTCAGGATAGGTATGATATATTAATATTGCCTAAAATGTGTTTTATTTATCAAACAATTCAGTAATTTGTTTTGCTTTATTCTATTTTGTAGTCAAGCCATGATTCGAGCACGACTACTGCGAGAAAATGGCAAATACTTAACTGCTCAGTCATTCGCCATGCGTCGGCATTACTTCAACAATGCGGATAATGGATATTTCAAAACACAAAAACGTCAGCCAGTCAGCCCCAATTCAACCGCGATGCTTTCTGATATGGTTAAAGGGAATTTCATTAATGTTCTTCCTATGGTATTCATTGGTGGATGGATAAACTGGATGTTTTCTGGCTTCGTAACGACAAAAGTTCCATTCCCATTGACTCTTAGGTAACAGTGATTGCAATAAAGTTATGTTATTATTCAATTCGCTTACGTACTTTCATACGCTTTTACAAACGGATGTTCACGAAAGGTTCAAACCAATGCTACAACGTGGAGTTGAATTGGTTAGTTTGGATGCAGCCTGGGTATCTAGCGCATCTTGGTATTTTTTGAATGTATTTGGATTGAGGAGCATTTATACATTGGTTTTAGGAGAAAATAATGGTACATTGGATATACTATTAATATAATTATAACTTTTGTAAATATAAATTGCAATAATAAATCACGAGTAATTTCAGCTGCTGATCAAACGTCTGCAATGCAGGATCAAATGTCAGCCGGTGCAGCTGGTATGCCGCAGGATCCAAAAGCCGCTTTCAAGGCCGAGTGGGAAGCGCTAGAAATAACTGAATATGAGAATGAATTGCAAAATGTTGATTCAGATGTTTATAGTGCAATAAGTGAAAGTCTGTAGTCCTAAAAATTATTAATTATTTTACGCATTGAACATGCATTTTGTTTCATTTCAGTGTATGTAACGCATATAATAGGCACATAATAAAAATCATAACAAATATAAACGATTCACATGTACGAATTGAGTTTTTTTTATTGCAGAAAATGTGTGTGTGTGTGTGTGTGTGTGTGTGTGTGTGTATATATATCTTTCTTTCGTCTCAATCAGCACAAGACGTTAATTGAAGTCATACTTGGCTATGCATACAAAAGTCCAATTTTAAATATATATCAGTGCCGTGAAGAGGCGAGTATGTACATTTAAAATAACAAAGACAGTCTCGCCTCTCCATCTCAATGATATATATGTAATTGCATTAATATTAAGCTTTTCGTTTCGCTACCGTACATTCATAGACTGCTACAAGTTAGTTTTAAGGTTAGCGATGTTTTATAATTGTTAACTTAAAACTACTGATCAGCATCTATATGGCTCTGGTGAATTCGATGGAGATCGCCGGCGTGAACGATATGGTGGATCAGCGCGAGTACTCCGTCCTTTGTAAACTCCTGGTGTTGGCTCATGAGGCCTCCGTGTTATAGAATAGTCGACTCGTATTCGGCGATAGTCAATTTCCATTCCCGAACACGATTCTTTTGCATCTTTCGCGTCTCGCAAATGTTTGAAATATACGAAACAGAATCCACGTGATCGGCCGGTCTGGAAAAAACATCAAAAAAAGTTCCAATAAATTCTTGCTAACTTTGGTAACGCACTTCGCATATGAACCCTAACCTTTGTGTCAAATATGACGTTGATTCGCTTGATTTTTCCATATTTTGAGAAAATTTCATGGATTTTATCTTCAGTTGTGTTAGCGCTAAGTCCAAAAACTCCTAAACATTTTGACTTTGGTGGCGGTTTCACCTATCAAACCAACAAAATCAATTTGGATATTATCTAAGTGCTAAATGAGTAAAAAGAAAATCATTTACCTGAGAACGCCGTTGTTGTCTATCTTCGTTGCTTGATGCACTAGAATGTTGCCGAAGGTTGCGATTACGATTACTTCAAAATCGAATTAAAATTCATTCAATATAATCACATCAAATTCCTTTTATTATCAAAATGTCAATTTGCTTACTTTGAACTATTATCTGACGCCCTACTTGATGAACTACTGCTGGATTGTGACCGACTCATTTCGGGACTATATCGCTTTTACACTACAAATAATAGAAATTTTACATATTTTTACCAACTAAGTTTTATTATTTTATTTAAATTAATAAATCACAAAATAAACGGAGATTACAGCCAAATTTGTTTACACAGAAAATCAAAATTTGTTTACATCTAACGTTTACATCGTTGCTTTTGTATGCATTCCTTCCGTAGCATTTTCACATTACGGTTTAAAAGAGAAAAATTCAATCAAAAAGAAATAGCGAAAGAAAGGCAAGTGATAGCAAAGCACTCGATTCAGTGGGACATACGAAAATATAGTGTTCCGTTTTACTTTATAATACGCATGCGCTAAATCAATAAAAAGTCAAAAAACATTTATGTAAGGGAATGTAATCGATTAATTTTGCAGGTCTCTGTAATTTGGCTTTAATCTACAATAAAGTTAAAATATTGATGTAAACAATTGTGGCTGTTCAGTGCTATCGAAAAATAAGTATGGTAACGATTGATCGACTGTATATCTGGTCTACGACGATTTTGTTGCTATTTACATTTTCAAATGGTGAATTGTTGATATCCCTTGGTCGCACAAATGTTAACGAATGGTTTTCGAAGAAGATCGAACCAAAAATGTTCAATTTAACACACCATCCAGAAAAATTTGAATATCGATTTTCACTGAAAAACTATCCCGACTTGCCTTCATGGATACGGTTCATGTACAGCAACGAATACAACTCGGGGTTTCTGTATGGAACACCACCTGAGCAACTCAGTGGACATGAAGTATGGATCACTTTCCTATTATTTTCTTTCTCTCTCTCTGCGTCTTCCTATTAACAAACTTTACCACAACAAACTACTACTTTTAGATTCTATTGGACGTAATTGCATTAAATAAATTGAATTATCAAATGCAACACTATGTTCTCTCGTTGGACATTGCTCGTAAAGCAACCTATGCAGTGAATACAGTTCAGATGAAGATTGATAACTTGAATTGGGTGCATTTAACCGATCCTGGTCGCATAGAAGATTTGAAAAATATTTTCCGGCTTGATTTGTGGCCAGAAAGTAAAAATGATTTGCATATTTCATTCATGGAGTCAGCAATCAATATGGGTGGAAGATTGCCAATTCAACCTCAGCAAACTGAAGGGATTATTGTACATCTGTCATCACATACAGCGTTTTCACAGCATCTTCTTGACTTACAAGAAGAAGTGAAGCCGTTGTATAAAATCACAACATGCACATTCAAACGAACATCGGTGCAAACAATCTTTGAAAATGTTGGATTTAAATTGGACTGGTGTGCATTTCATATCAAAACTGATGATAGCAAATCTGTTAAAAAGACTCATCAAAAAGATCGAAAGATCCTACGCGATTATGAACCACTGTGGGATACAATGTCTGTTTACGAAATTCCGCAAAGGAGATACATTGATGAATTTGCAATCTCCATTGCATTGCCTGGCGTAGTTTTTGCAATACTTGCTGCCATATTGTCGTTCGTCCTATGCTTTCAACATGAAAAATTGTAAGTTGTTGCATTTATGAAGCCCTCAAACAAAACCGTGATACAAGATATGATGTTATCATTCATCCCTCCCGGGTTTGCTCTTATATGCATCATTTTTATTCTCTTTATAATTTTGACAAATATTTTATCATCTTTTGTTTCCGTTCAGAGTTCCGTTTCATAACAGTTTCACACTAAGAAATTCTCATAAATATGTTTTATAAAAAAATCTCATGGTTCACATTTTTTCATAATTTTCCGGAAAATAAATCAAGTTAGAATTTCTTAAAATAAAGAAAAGATAAGAAAAGACATTACTTGATAGAAAGAAACTTATTGAAACGTTTTTGAAGTTCAATATTTGAAATTGCATGATACTCTTGCTTTTTTGGAAATTAGTTATTTTTTTAGACATTCTTTGAACAAAGGCGGCTTTTGATAGCCGCATATATCAAATTGATCAGAAGTAGAGTTTCTTAGCGTATTTTTGACACATAATATAAAAAGACCAATATTTTGATGTCCCATCAAATTAAATTGTCCATACAAAATTATCAAAATTTGATTAAGTTTTCAGATGAAAACGGTGATATGTGCAATGTCCAGCAATTTTTAACCGTTTTATATAATAAATAGAGCAATAAGCCTCAAAATCGCTTGGAACTATCGATTTGATTTTGACTTTAAGTTTCGATTTTGGAAGTTAAAAAACATGAATCGCTTTATTTCCAACGACTTAAAAAAACATAGGCCACTAACTATCTAGCCGACAGAAATAAAAGTTGTACACACATTTCAAGGTAGCTATGTGCCACATCGTTGCTGCAAAATAGATTTTTTGTGTAATGTCCAGATGTCGCTAGCTGAAACTGCACAAACTCCAACTGATTTTAAATCACTGTATCAATGATTTGAATTGTAGCACTCTTGCAGCAACCATGTGCTATTTGCCTTGTGCTTTCCTAATAAATTGAAAGAATTGTGAGTACATGTTGCTCTTGGTTATCTTTTAATTCAATTTATGAGAAATTCTGAAAAATTGGACATTTTTCGTATTTTATATGTGAAAATTTTAAATACGTGTGGTTTCAAGAAAAAATCTAACATAAAACGCTTGTTTTTTTTTAGAAATTCTCAATATGACACTGTTCATGAAATGGGATCCAGATTTAATCCTACATCGGAATTTCATTTTTGTTACATAATCAATAATTGTTTCGATTATCAGAGGATTTTTGTTGACATATGTAATAGATAGGAAATAAAGTGGAAGAATTTCAAATTACTTCTGATTTTATATGAAGCTATTGCTATAATGATCGATCGATTGGAATCTATGTAAAAGCTTACTGAATTTTGAAAATAAAGCCTACTGAAGTATTCCTGTATTCTATATACTTTAGGATTCTTCACGAACCCGAGCTGTTCTTGTTCGTTCGCCAGAAGACGAACAAAAACGCACACGAACAAATTTTCTTCAATTGTGGACAAATCTGTCCGTGGTACTGATGTTGTTTTTGATAGAAATTGATACGTAGTTGGCTACGGGAATTATTTTTCAGTTTTTTCCAATAGTTAAAATCTATGGCTTTGTAATAAATAATATATAGCTGAAATACGAACAAACGCACTAACGAACACGAACGAACGCGAACACAATATTCACCCCGTTTTTTTTTGTTCGCGAACGTTCACGAGCTGTTCCTGAACAGTCCTATACATATGAGTATTAGTCAATAGATTGTAATTTCAAAATATACAATTTCAGTAACTTGTCTGCCAGTCGATTAATTTAGTACAATTTTGACTGTAAGTTAAGTTATTTTTAGTTGTTTTTTTTTTTGTTCGTGTTAATAGGCCAATAATTGTTAGTCAAAAATGTCCCAAATTATTCGATTGAGTAGCCTGTCGAAGAATTTTCCCTAGGTTTGTTTATGATAGTAAAATATGTGAATGTGCTTGGTAAAGTAAATCGCGCAGCGAATTACATCCAGTCAAATTGAATTTTTAGTACTAAAAAAACACAAGGGGCTGGACACACGGTTCAAGTGGTTCAATATGCTGACAACCACCCCACAACTTGCCTCAAAAGCTTGAAGGACGCTAAAACATTGGTGGACAATATTAGTTTGACTTCAAACAGGTATTATTTATTATATTTTGGAAATACATTCTTGACTTTGATTTGTTGCGATTTTTTTTCATAGCCCAAATAACAGTTTGTATCGAGCAAACAATCCAGTTGTAACCACCTTGCGTCCAAAACCACCACCTTACAAGCCAAATTACTTTAACAATAATGGCGCTCATATTTGGCTTTTCGAAAATGGCTTATATTAAATAACAAGACTACAAAGCTCATATCACCAAAATAGAAATATTGATCGTCAATATACTTCATCACTTCATCATTCAATAATTTACAGTTGAAAAAATGTAGAAAATAGTGGGCCAAAGTCATTAAGGTAAGAGCCATTATGACTGAATTAAAATCGTTTGTATAGTAAAATTATGCACCACGATAATCAAAATCGCGCGAATATATTTTCTTTCTTCTGTTTAATCAGTTTTTACAGTTTAGAACGAGTACCAATACCTAAGTATCGGACTTGTCGGCTTTCAATAGCCATTGAAAAATTATCTACGAGTTTAAAATTTGATTATGCTGAATTTCGAAAAACTGCAAAATAACCGATAAATAAATTTCATATGGTTAGAAGCAATGGATATATATATTCTACGTATTGAAGGTAACTCCAAGTTAAGCAATGCATTTTTTTTAAATCTTCTTTCAATATGAAAATAATGATTCAGACTTACATTTTTGAAATGAAAATAATGATGAATTCGCTTGAATAATCTATCTTACTATTCAGTACCAAATGTTCAATTGCACATTCAATTAGTTTAGGAATGATCCAACTCAAATGACAATCACCTATTTTATTTATTTTCTTCTCGTTTATATTGTTTTTATGAAGATTGTTGGAAGCCGAATGATCTAATGTTGTGTGTGTTATGATAGATTTACATAGCCATGAAGTTTGACTTTTGAAACAGTGACTATGTCATGAATGGTTAACTCAAACGCCATCTATCGTTTAATAGAAGATTTTGAACGTTAATGGTTATTTTTAATATAAAATGACGAAACATATAATCATAGTAATTACTTTTATTTGGAGTATGTGACTTCTACTCGAATCAAACTCTTCAATTGATTCTGTATTAAATCAAATTAAAGATTATTTGTGTACAAGAAAAATAATTTTGACATTCATACAAGTGTTATTCATTTTGACATTTGGCGTTATAGCAAGATGAGAATTGTAAATAAATATAATATGCATAATGCACTGAACCTCAAATAGAAGGACAACTTGATTATCATACAACATTTCGTTTCAACTAGGAAACACAACTAACTTCTCAATTGGCAAAATGACCGAAGAAATAGATTTTCCCAAAGAAATCGATAACAATAAAAATAAAAATACGATTCGCTGTCAATTTTGTGACTCTGTCATTCTAAAAGCAAAGAGCGCAAAATATTCCGAAAATGAGGTGAGTTATATAAAAACAAACACACATTAGGCTCAGGTCGTGTGGACTTATAAGTGCATGGTACATGATTATTAAATATTTCATTTTCAATTATTCGAACAGAACAGAGCAAAACATAGCTGAAACGAGATTTTCTTTCTTCTTTCGTAGTTTAATTTACCACTGATTCATCAAAAGAATAAAGAATCCGTAGCTGAAAATGAACTATTGAAAAACTATTGGACGGTGGATGACATGTTTATATTCGAGAACATCGGGTTTTCACTTACTGTAGAGAATAAAAAGTTTTTAATCTGTGCAGATTGTGAAATGGGACCAGTTGGCTATCACGACATCATATCAAAAAAGTGTTACGTTGCATTAAAACGAGTAAAACACGTAAAGTAAGCATGTATAATAATCTTGAAAGATTAAACGAAAGCGACGAAGAAGAAAAATATGACAATGATATCTATGGACCGGATCCGAGCAGTAGAACTAAATCATCCGGAGTGAAAAACTGCTAATATTCTATTTTAGCCAAATAAACTATGCATTTAGATGATTCCATTAAATTGTCTCCTTGTCGTAAGCAAAATAAAAATCAAATATGCAATTCTTCGATTTTATGATTGTTCCGAAATTCTTATTCAACTAAATTATTTTGGGTTTGATTATATTGCTTGCTGTTCTTCTAGCAGAGCACAAAATCTTGATTCTGTGTTTGCTGCTAGCTCCTGAGGAGTTCCCTCTTCAATGATTCTCCCATCATCAACCACAAACACCCGATCAGCTTGCAGTAGACCACTCAATCTATGGGCAATTAGCAACAATGTTGAGCTTTCGAAAGCATTTCTGAAAATCAATTGAATAGCATTTTCTGAGTCTGAGTCCAAATTCGATGTTCCTTCATCTATTATGACTATCTATAATAATAGAATAAAATTGAATGTGAATCAGTTTGAACATATGATTACCGATTTGAGTAAGACTGGGCAATTCGGGATATCTATTTCGCAATTCCTTACATCCGTTCAAAAGAATGCAACCATTTTTGAAATCAAGAATGATATACGTTTGCTCAATTTTACTGAATTTCGTTTGAATTTTGCAGTTCTATACTTGTACAAAGAAAATAATAAAAAAAATTCTGAGTGAAGCTCTTAGTGCGCCCTCATTCTTTATGATTCATCAGCGCATTTTCACTTAAAAAAGCTGTTTAAAAGACTGTTGCACTCGTAGATAGTTTTTTGTTTTTGACACATTTTCGCGATTATAAAGTTTCTCTGAGCAAACAAAAAATAACTCAAATTAGTCGATTTTTTTTTAGATATCGCAAAACATGCCTTGTTATATTCAAGATGTTCTATTTAAATTGAAGAATGGAATTATTTACTAATCAAAATCATTGATTAAAAAAACATCCAATCTTCCGTTGTAAACGAATCAACCAATTTTAAGACTTGTTCACGATGTTCCTATTTAGGTTGTTTATTCACTAAATCTTCTGTCGTTTTTAGATACAGCTTACTATATGGCATTGAAACTACTCAAATATCATTTGTTTAAAACTCCTTTGATCTCAATATAACAATTAGATTTATATGAATTCGAAATGCATCAAGATTAGTATGGTCAAAGCGAAAAACATGTTTTGTTCATATATATGCTGACTATATATAATTGTAATAGTCAACACGTTAAATTAACGTTGCAAATATTAAATTAATGTTAATTGCAAAATATATTCCCAATTGTCCAAATTCCCAAATTGAAAAAATAATGGAAATTACTTTTGACTTTCGAAGCAATGCACGTGCAATGCATAGAAGCTGGCGTTGGCCTGACGACATTTCAGAGCCTCTCATACTGATTCTTGCATTTAGTCCACCAAGCTTTTGCACCAAAGGTGCAGCCAAGCACTTATTTATAGCATCCCAAACATGTGTATCTGTTGAAAGAAGAAACTTAAATTCTTCATATTTGGAATTAACTTGTCATTCATTAGTGGAAATCATACGCAACCTAAGTGTTCATTTCGAGGATCCAAATTTTCACGAATCGTGCCAGAGAAGAGGAAAGAATCTTGGGGGACGAAAGCAATACGTGAGCGAAGCGCGTACAGTGACAGGGTTGATCTAGAGAATGGAAATGTATAACATAGAGATACTAATATGCAATGGAATATGTCTACTGTACATATCAACTGTATCTACGGTAATACAGCCTGTTTGAAGGGGCACCACCCGTAATAATGCAGAAATCAGCTAAAATTACAATTAATGATATATATAAAAATTAATGTCAGATTTTTTTTTTTTTTTTTTAACTTACAGATGATTTCCCGCTTCCGGTTCTCCCTACTATACCAATTCTTTCACATGACGACGTTTGGATTGTTATATTTCGAAGTGATGGTTGCAAGTAAGGCCTGGTGACTCAGATAAGAAAACCTTTTATTAATTCACACATTTCCCCATAAATTGTACATAGAAAAGATTTTGTTTAGTTATTATAAAATTTGTTATGAAATCACCAAATGAAGCCGTTTTACTAATTTATTTGTTATGGACATTTATTAACTAATAATATATTATTAACCAATATTTACTTTTTAGTAATCGTTACACGTGTTTAAATAAAGTGACTGGCTATTTACGAGATTTTAATCCATTATAGTTAACTGTAAACAGTCAACTGCTATCCGCTGACTTTTATTGGTTTTCATACAAAATCAACATGGTCAGTCAGTCAATTTATTTCCACACAGGTGGTATTCATCAAAAAATTTAATCGAATTTTACTAACTGCTTTTGGACAAAATTCTGGAATTCTGATCAATCTTGAGAATCCACAAAAACCCACTTTCAGAACCGGGAGCAGTTCCGATCAATCTTAAGGATCCACTTCCAGAATCAAGTAGAATTTTAATGAAATTCTAATAAATATTAACGATTATTTACTAGTAATTATTGGTTCATAATATGATTTTAGTAATAGTAAATAATAAATAATAAATAATAAATAATAAATAATAAATAATAAATAATAAATAATAAATAATAAATAATAAATAATAAATAATAAATAATAAATAATAAATAATAAATAATAAATAATAAATAATAAATAATAAATAATAAATAATAAATAATAAATAATAAATAATAAATAATAAATAATAAATAATAAATAATAAATAATAAATAATAAATAATAAATAATAAATAATAAATAATAAATAATAAATAATAAATAATAAATAATAAATAATAAATAATAAATAATAAATAATAAATAATAAATAATAAATAATAAATTATTAATAATAAATGTTGTCGCTGAATAAAAATTATTCATTACTATGTTTATTAATAATTTACCCGTATTTCATGGAAACATTTCGAAATTTAATGACTCCTTGAAATGGCCAACCAAATGGGGGATCTCGGCTTCCATCGGCATTGGCTTCGGCGTTTAGACGACTGTAGCCATGGACCCGTTCGACAGCAATAAGTTCCTGTAAATTTGTAGCGACAAATAAATTTCGGCTGCAGATGACATTTTCTTGTTTGATATTCATGAAAAAATATCTTAAAATTAATTACCTGCTCCGTTTCAATAAAAGCATTAAAAAAACCACTAAGAAGCGTGAAAAATGACAATGTGTACGAAATAACAAGTCCTGTTAATTCAGGTGCGGTTGAATCTGCCGCTGTGATAACTGCTATGAAACCTGAACCTCCAATTAGAAACGACCCAAGCATTTGAAAACGAATTGCAAGCCATTGTTGAGCGGCTGCAGCGGTCAGTTGGGCTTTTGTACTCTCTTCTAACATTCGAAAAACCAAATGTTGTTGATGAGATACAAAATATATTTAATTAAGGGGATTACTGAAACATGCACATTCCATTTGACAATTTACCTAATTTTACCAAGAAGTCACGATAGAACCTGTGGTTCGCTCTCATTGATCTTATTGTGTCTAACCCTTGAACTGGACCCAAAGAGTTTTTAAGAGATAATACTTTCTCAAAATTGAAATTAATTGTTTATTACATACCAGTTTCCGTAAAATGCGTGTAAATGGGACTGCAAAGACAACATGTTACCTTTTGCTAACGAATATGCAATTTTGAAAAAATTGAGAAATTTAATCTAACCTCATTGCATTGCTTGATAGACGCCTAATGTCTCTTGAAGATTTTCTAAAACGTGACTGTACGTCAAAATAAATGGGACACATAGGAACTATCAATAGTGCCAGCCACGGCATTCCATACAGGACCACAATGATGTTTCCTATTGATCACATTTATTGCTTTTTAAACTTGGATAAAAAACTTAAAAACATGAATAATACTACTAATTTATCTGCACACATATAAATCAATATGATACGGCTGAAATTTCCCCTACAAAAAACGCTATGTGTACATAATCTAATTTTTCGACTGAGGAGTTGGCTAATTTGGGACGTTTTTGACTGGCTTACTATGATTACCAGAGCTAGGATAGGTATGCACCAAAAAAGGGTAAAATATATGGAAGAACAAATTGAAAACCGCGCATTCGTTACTAACTTCATATCTATCATAGATGTCATTATTTTGACTTTGACAGCTATTGTATCTTAAAGAGGATAAAAAAATACATTGAAAACGATCTGTCAAACTTATCATTCAGTTGAATACACAAGTTTATTATTGCGTTGAAAATGTCGAGCTACGTGCCTACAAAACAGCATTTGCGGGAAGTTTTACTTTATTGGTTTAATCTGAAGAAAAATGCTTCCGAGAGTCATCGTTTGTTATGCGAAGCATATCCAGAATATGCTCCGTCGATTAGAACGTGCCAGGAGTGGTTTGCGCGGTTCAAAAGTGGTGATTTTGATGTGGAAGACAAAGAGCGTCCAGGCCAAGTGAAAAAGTTTGAAGACGAGGAGTTGGAAGCATTACTCGATGAAGACTCGTGTCAAACGCAAGAAAAACTTGCAAAATCATTGGGAGTGACACAACAATCCATCTCCTATCGTTTAAAAGCCATGGGAATGGTTCAAAAGCAAGGAAATTGGGTGCCGTACGAATTGAAGCCGAGAGACATCGAACGCCGTTTTTTCACTTGTGAACAGCTGCTTCAAAGGCAAAAACGGAAGGATATTTTGCATCGTATTGTGACTGGTGATGAAAAGTGGATTCATTACGATAATCCGAAGCGAAAAAAATCGTATGGTTACCCCGGCCACGCATCAACATCGACGCCAAAGCCGAACATTCATGGCTCGAAGCTAATGCTGTGTATTTGGTGGGATCAGCTCGGCGTGATCTATTATGAGTTGTTGAAACCAAACGAAACCATCACAGGAGCATTGTACCGAACTCAATTGATGCGTTTGAGCCGAGCACTGAAGGAAAAACGGTCGGAAACGGTCGCAAGACACGATAAAGTTATTTTGCAACATGACAACGCTCGGCCACATGTTGCTCAGGTCGTTAAAACCAACTTGGAAACGCTTCGATGGGAAGTCCTACCCCACCCGCCGTATAGCCCAGACATTGCCCCTTCCGATTACCACCTCTTCCGATCAATGACACATGGCCTGGCTGAACAGCATTTCCAATCTTACGAGGAATGCAAAAAATGGGTCGATTCATGGATAGCCGAAAAAAGCACAGATTTCTTTCGACGCGGAATCCGTAATTTGCCAGAAAGATGGGAAAAATTTGTGGCTAGCGATGGACAATACTTTGAATAATCAATTTGTAACCATTTTTCCATAATAAGGATCGAAATTTTGAAAAAAATGCGCGGTTTTCAATTTGTTCTCCCAATACATGCAAATATGCATGAAAAAACTTCGAAATATGCTCAAAACATGCAAATAAAAACGCCTAACTATGCAAAAAAAAAAAAACCGAAAAATGCCGAAACATGCAAAATAAATCAAATGCAAAAATAAAAATCTATACAAAAAGAATGTACGAATCTTTTCTATTTTAACAACAATCTATGTTAGAAGCAAAAATAAGATGTTGTTTGAAATGTTCAAACGTAAAAGATCGCTGTTTTTCAGTCAAAACGGACTTGTAACTAGAGAAATAACGCTCTACATCCACCGATGTAACGACAACAAATTTAAACATCGCAATCTATGATGGCGACAATGCTGCAACGTATTCATTTTCATCATCATTTTGTGCATTTCCGTATAAAATATCATTAATCTTCGCCAGTGTGTCGTAGCCAACATTGCGAGCTAGGACCCGATCGAATATTTCTGAATATTTATTGTAGTTGATTGTCCTTAATGTTGAGCGAACATTTTCAATCACGTCCAAGCATGTTTTCAGTGCAAGTCCTTTTGATTCCAATATCTTAATTCCTTTGACGATGTAAGAAAAATTTGGTTTGATAAATGCTAGCTGCTGACGAATATTTGTCGACGCAAAGATTTTTTTTGAATTGGATTCCTTTGATATCGAAAGATTGAACACAATTAACACAAGGCCTGCAGGCCACAGCAACAATAAAGAGTCAGTGAAAATACCATTTATCAAGAAAATCAAATGCTACAGCTTGATTATTGATTTAATTTACAAAAATAATGAAAATATGCATGAATATGCATTTTTGGCCGAAATATGCTTTAAAAAATTAAAATAGCAAAATATGCAAACATGCAAGCAATATACAAATGCATAACTATCCAAGCTCTGATGATTACTCCGAACAAAATTGATGCCATTGCATTATCAACTGTTGTTAGAGTCAAAATCTTCCCAAATCAATCAACTGGCTAAATGTGATTATTTTTCATAAAGATTTATTCACGGTTTATCACGGTTAGCCAGACTTTAATCAATTGACTTTGTCAATTTGACAGTCAGCACACGGGGAGTAAATCCTCAAAGTATCGAGAAATTTGAAGTTTTTGCGTTTTGTGAAGGACAATTTGAAGTTTTTGTGTGAGAATCGTGTTATTTGTTTAAAAAATGAACATTATTACATGGAGCAATAAGATTCAAATTCTCTTGAACCTTGAACATTACACTGTTTCGTTCTAAGAACATAGATGCTACATAAATATTTCCCAAATGTCATCGGAATGACTTGAAATTTCAAGAGACTAATTTTATCCGTGAAAAGGCGAGATAATGGAATTTTCATAGCGATACGACGTGAAATAGACATAGTACGAATGAAAATGAAATTTTGTGTGACTGTTTTTTTCCATTGAAAAAAAAAAAAAAATCTGAGAGTTTCTATACAAATTTTTCAATGTGGATATTAGATTCTGGACGTTTCATAATGATACAATTTGAACTAACCATAGTCCCCATACTCTTATTTCGTAATTTAATTGAAAAATTCCCCATTTAATGACTAGACCCCAATTGAAGTTCAATTATTGAACTATCCGAAGATATTATCCGAAAGAGCTGAAACTTAACAGGTTTCTATTCCCACTGAAGACTCATTTGTGCGTTCGTATCGTTTTTGCGTACAACGGACACCGACAACAGACAACGGACAACGGACAACGGACAACGGACAACGGACAAACAAAAAAAACGAACCATATAATATAAACAAACATAAGTTTCACGATTATGCAACATTTAAATATCGCAAGCAACAATAAAATAATTATTGAATCCAAAAAGCATAAGAAAAAGTTGTATGTAAGAAAATGATCATGAAAATGATCGAAATCATTACCGATCAATCCTGCCAATTGAGCAAGTAAAATATTCAAAATAAATGGCAACGAATCATCTATAGTATTGGTATCCGAGCTGAATCTGTTTAGAATACGGCCAACTGGTGTAATGTCGAAGAATTTGAATTCCGTCTAAAATGTTAATGAATTGATTTATAATATATAATATAGTAGGTATGTGTTATGAATGTGAAAACCAATGAGAGTCAAAATTGGTTCTTGAAAGGTTTAGGTCTCAAGAAATTCTTACATGAATGACAGAATTCAAGAGACGATCATGCATAAATTTAGCCGCCTTGATCCCCGCGTATGCGAATGCAAAAGATCGGAGCAGAGTAACGAATGCATTTAAAATAGTCATTCCAATATAAATGGCTAAATAATAGCTAGTATTTAAGTCTTGTTTCGAACATTCTTCAGTATCAGTCAAAGTTATGATTCGCAGCAGATAGCAAAAATCATTCTCAGTTTTAGTTTCATGATTGGATTTCGATTCGGTTGATGTGTTTGGATGTATTCCTGAAACATCGGTTCCGTTCATATTTTCAATCCAATGAGCGAGCCATGTGTCTATAGGGAATGGGGAAAAATTAAGCATAGAAGAGGCAACAACAGTTGTAAAAAGAGCTTTCGAAATAGCTTACAACATTATAATACCTGAGAGATTTCTTGACAGCTGCATAAAAACTAATGAAAACAAAACAATCAAGCCTATGTTTGGTCCCAATGCTTTCCAATACAAAGCCAATGCACGCGATGATATTGTACCAGATTCTTTAATTTCCTAAATAAAAATATTCCGTCGATTATTTACAAATGATGAAACGTAAATCTTTTATCCTAAAACATAAAAGCAACAGCAATAAAAACTTACTTGAAAAATTGTCTTTTCTGGATTGGATTCATCAATATTCAATTCGATGCTCACTGGCTTATTGAAATTATCTGATAGCGATGATGATGATGATGATGATGATGATGATGACAATAATAATGATTTTTCGAAACTGTCACCTTCAAACCTTCCTAATGCAAAATAGCTGGTAGTGACTAAATGGTTCTCTATATGCAATATTTGATTGGCATAGTAAAATAGTGTACGATTTTCAGTGACCATGATTCGTGTTCGATTTTTTAAAAGATCCAAAATACAGTGTTTGATGATATGCTTCGAAACATGAGCATCTAGTGAGGCTAGCACGTCATCAATCAAATAAACTAGAAAAATCATAAAGAAGTGTGAAAAATGTGGATTGAAGGTTTCAATTTGTGAGATGTTGTAATTTACTTTGCTTTTCTTGATAAACAGCGCGAGCAAGCGCAACTCTCGCCTATAATAAGTTTCGTTTAAAACAAAATTTTATGGATTATTTTGTTCTGGTTTTATATTGTATTTTACATACAAGCCAGGAAAATGGTCTCATTTATTAATAAAGTAATTCAAGGAATGGTTTATACTTGCTTTTTGTCCGCCCGATAAAGTTGATCCACCTTCGCCAATATCGGTGTTATCTCCACCCAAGTCTTCAACGTCTTTGATTAGGGCACAGGCCCATAAAACTTTTCGATATCTTCTCTCGTCGAACATTTCACCCCACAATATATTTTCTCGAATTGATCCATGCTGCAGCCATGTTTTTTGTGACACATATGCAATCCCATCTTCGAAATTTTCCATGTGAATATGACCATCAACTCGAATCATATTTCCATTTATGGAATTCAAAAAAGCTGATTTTCCACCTCCAATTGGTCCTTCAATACATATGAGATCACCCTGAAATTTCAGAGAAATGAACCAATCTGCATGTAAGTATTATCAACACAGCCTCTACTTTTTTGATTTTCACAGAAACTTGGTTAAGTATGGGACGGTTCAGGTTGCTGCTGTCATCGTTTCCACTTTGGTTAAGTTGATTGAAGTTGAATGAAACATTTTCCATGCTGATAATAACATGCCTCTCGATGGATTCTTCATATTTACACTTTTGAGTCTGTCGCTCCAGCGGAGAATAGTACTTTTCCAAATCAATATCGGGTAACTAAAATCATGCATTTGTCATATACATCATTACATAATTTTTATTTACTACAAATACAGAGTGCGCCATCTCTTATATCGGTATGTTGGCATTGAATAACTTGATAAAAAAACATCCGATTGACTTGATAAGTCATGTTTAACTCGACTAGTCCAAATAAATTGCAAAGGACCAAACTGAATAAAAATACCTCACATATAGAAATCGCTTTATAGCAAGTTATTCAATGTCTACATAACGACATGAGAGATGGCGCATCCTGTACAAAGTTAATTTTATTATTGTTGTGGGTGAAAGATAGTTGTGTCATATGATTCGATGCTTAAAATAAACTCAAGGAAATAAAATAAACAAATTACACGTTCTAGTAAATATTTTTTGAATTTTTGCAGTTAATTCGTATAACCTAGAAAAATCGTGTAAACATGCATGGTTTATACAGAAGGATCATATAGACGGAACACGCAATATCAAACTGAACTTTAGTGACAGCACAAACGATATAATTTTACACGTTTATTGACATTTACACGAATTCACTGCATAGATCAAAAAGATATTTACTACAAAGTCTAATTTGTAAATTTTATTTATTTGTGTGTATCACAGTGGAAGCGATTGACGCAAGTAACACAAGCATCCTCAGTGAAATATCACGTCAGGCTGTTCGTGTTCGTTCGTGTTCGTTCGTGTTCGTTCGTGTTCAAGACGAACAAGAACGCACATGAACACATTTTCTTCAGGTGTGCCCAAATCTGTTTGTGGTACTGATGTTGTATTTGATCTTAAAGGATACGTAGTTGCCTACGGAAAATATTTTTCTGTTTTCCCCCATAGTTTAAATCCATGGTTTTGTAATAAATAATATATTGCTGCAAAACGAACAAACGCACACACGAACACGAACGAACGCGAACACAACATTCGTCAGTACCACGAACAGAATTGTTCACACTTGAAGACAATTTTAAGTCATTACGATGAGATTTAGGATTAATTATTACTACGAGCCTTGTCATGTTTGCGAATGAATTGATATTTGATTCAAACTCAGACACAGAAATTTTAATGTGTATTTTTTTTTTTATTTTCGGTGAATTTATATTTAAAGTCGCCGCCAATAATAAAAAAAACACTATAAATTCTCCGTGTGCATCAATATTGAGACGGCAACTATTAGCCATTGTTGATGTTTACTTTGAATTATTACTTTAGTATTGAAAAAAAAACACTACAAAAACTCGTGAAAATATAGATTCTTGTAGTGATATAAAAGGCATCAACTTTTTTTTCACAAATCCTTACAAACGTTTTCTCAGAGCATCGAGGGAGAGAGACAATTTGAAGATTTTGCGAGAGAATGGTGCAATAAGATTCAAATTCACTTGACGTTCTTACCGGAATGGCTTTAAATTGTATATGCCTTTTTTTCATAAAAAAGTTATATTCTGAAATTTTCATTATGATACAATTTGAACTAGAGATAGTCCCCACACAAATGTGTCTTGATTATATTGAAAAACGGCCCATTTATTGATTCGACTCCACTAGAGCTCATGACCCGAAGACATGATCCGATTCGGCTGAAAATTATTGGGTTTCTATTCCTAATGAATACCAATATGAACATATTGTTCATTTTCGTTCAATTCCAATTTAAAAATTTTGAGGTATCGTGCAAACAAATTTTTGCGTACAACGTGCAACGTACAACGGACGACGGACGACGGACGACGGTCGGGTCGACGGACAACGTACCACACACGTACATAAAATTTCTCCGGGAATGGTTTGCAATTGTTTTTTTAGACTCAAAACTCATAGAAAACTCATTCGGGAAATAATTTTCTGTTTTTCCCCATGGTTCAATCCATTTTCTTTGTTCCCAAACATTTACGAACTGTTCATGAACAGTCCTACTAGGGATGGCGCGTTTCATTGGCATTCACCACCACTTTACATAGCGAGGTATAGAATGAAACCTCCGGTTGACTGCATTTTATACCATAGTAAATATTACATATTAACAAAATAAATACTTAACCAGAGAGGTGACTGGGTTATATGATAAACGGCGGTACTTACGTCAAAATAACTTTGCACTCGGTTCAGTGAAATATACGCTTCGACCAGCCCATTCAAAACCCACGGAAAAGCATTTAATGGTCCAATCAACATATTTAATAGTGCAACGCTGGCGAAACCACTTGCTGCGGTTATTGGTTGACCAATAACAGCGGCTGTGGCAAAAGTCAACAATTTTATGACTATCGGTGTTATTACCCAGAGGAAGACACACCACGCGTCTAAAATTTTTTGCCGTGAAAGAGCCTTGATCTCATTCTGTCTCATCTCTAAATAATATTAAAATAAACCAATTATTGTGTGGATTCATCGCTTTAATGGGCTTTGTGTATACTTTGAATTCGATTTATAAATACATCTTCCCATGCAAGAATTTTGATTTGTTTGGCTCCCGATAGTACTTCAAATGATTGCGAAATTCTAGCGTCTTTTGCTGCGAGAAAATCTTTCGAAATCAATGAAATTTGATTGGCCAACCAACGCGTGATTGGAATAAGAATGATACCGAATATTACGCCACCAACGAAAGATACACCAATTTGAGTGTATAACAGATACAAACTTGCAAATAGCTGAAATATCGAAAAATCGACTCAGTCATAATATGAATACCATCCTTGTTTAATTTTTGGTTTGCCATGGAATTGAATTTTTGATTTTTACCTGGAATGGAATGCTCCAAAATGAATGAAAACTTATGCAAGAGTTAACAATTCGATCGGTATCTGTTGACATTAAATTCAGAACTTCAGGACAATTGCTGTTTGCACATTGTGCGTTTAATGTTTTCCTATAAATAGCTGTTGTAAGGCCCATCCTCATTTTCGAACTAATCAGTGACATACGCCAATTGAAATGTGTCCCCAAAAATGCAGCTGCATATTAAAATGATTAATAAAACAATTGTTTCAATTGAGCAATAAAATAAATCATACCGAATAAGGAAGTTGCAAGGAGACCAAATGCATAGCCATATGATTTTAATTCATTGCCGTTTTCACAGCTATGGCAATTCGACAAAAGACTACTCAATAGTAGAGGGCCCGTGAATGATGACATATCAGCCAAAAAACGTAACAAACCAATTGCATAGAATTCAAATCCAAAGGCGCTATGCAACGCCCAGAACAGGTTAACCGATAGACCCAGAGCATTTTGCAAGCGTTCAACCGAATTGCTAATAGATAGAGATTCGGGCAAATCGAAGAGATCATCAATTGTCTTTAGATTTCCACTCAAACCCTTCTCAATCAGTGGATTTACCCAATAAAACAATAGCCTCGAAAGCCATGGTGCTTCATCGTGTGCTTGGCCAAGCGCTTCTATTTGTAGATCATCGTAAAATCGAATGTAATGTGTACTGAGCAGATTTTCACGCTCCTGCGCCACGATATATAAATACAAAAAAATTATTGTATTTGAAGAGAATATTTTTGTCCACACTTACATCAATATTCATGCTTCGTCGCAGAACATAAGAAGACGAACCTTTGAATATAAGTGACAGGAAATACAAAATATGCGATGCAACCAAAATAACACCATTAGCAGTATATTGGCCGGTTAAAAAGCTGGATCTAAGCCAAATACCAGAGAGCAGTGCCAGTCCAATCCAAATCACGATAATCGATAACGGTCCACGGTGGCTCAGATCACCATGATTTCGCAGCACTAGCAAATAGCCTGTTCACAGTAAAAACATTTGTAACATATAATATTGGTGAAATAATTTGTTTCCAAACCCCTTCATGAAGAATTTCCACTTAATTACCTATATGAATGGACCACGTAACAATTTGAAATCCCATAAGCAACACATCAATGGGCCATATTTTTGCTTTGATTATAATAATTTCAAACATTGAATAAAAACATAGGACAATAATGAGCAAGGAAACTAGAATTCGTAGTGATATTAGAAAATGTTGTGTTTTATTTCGTCGTATAAGAACGGTTTGGTTGCCAAAATAATAAGCGGAGACGAAAGCAAACATAAATAACATCGGTGGCTGTAAACAAATCTTTTGAAAACAGGGATACAGAAAATGATCGTTGGCTTCCCATATCGCTAATCCAGTTGGGCATACGTAATTCCAATCCCAATTTTCAATAATCGAATTCATATTCTTCCACAAAACAAATTTCTTTTGACACATGAGCCAACCACTCTTGAAAATCACAACAAAAATTATGATGAAACTGAATGTTCTTGAATTCACTCTCATACAAAAAAATTTCTTTCGAAATTTTCAAATCCAACTTGGTGCTGTCTTTAACTCTAAGGCAATGTGTGATTCATGCATAGTATTTTCTACGAGTGTATTGATTGAATTATTGCAAAGCAGTTGTGTATGTAGTAAATGAACGTATGACAATTCAAATAGATCGCTTTGTTTTCGGTTTACGAAAGGCTGTCAAATTTCGTTGGGAAGACATAACCTAAGTTTTTAAAACCGCTTCTTCCATCAAATCATTTTGGAAATGACATCTCTGCTCATTGTGTAAAACCAAAAACAAAGTAAGCAAATTGTGATAGAGGTGATTTATTGTTGATAATAAATTAGATATTCATTTTGATATCAGATTTACCAGAAATATCAGTTTAATAATCGATCACATTTTAATTTTATGAATAGACAGCAATAATATAAATACAAATATAATATGCTAAAAACACTGCGAGAGCGTTCAAAAAAGCGCAAAAAACTTTTGGCACAAACCGTAAGCATTTTTGAAATACTATCGAATTCTTGTTGTACATGCTATCAAACTTTTTGCATATAAATAGCTCGGTGTTCAAAATGTAGAAGACTTGAAGCATGTATTGGGAACAGTTGAAGATTCTTCATCGAAACCGTCGAATGACAGTTCGAAAAAACAGAACAATTCCAGGAAATCACAATCAGAAAATCTGTTTTATCGAGACTCATCAACATTTTTAAAGGTAATTTACATTCATTCAGCAGCATTTAAACTTAAAAATGTCGCTGTTTTAGGGTACGCAATCATCAAATCCACACAACGACTACTGCCAACATTTTGTAGATACAGGACAGCGACCACAAAATTTCATTCGAGACGTCGGCTTGGCCGACCGATTTGAAGAATACCCGAAATTACGTGAGTTGATACGTTTGAAGGATGCTTTGATCAAGGAAAAAGCGACTCCACCGATGTACCTACAAACCAATCTAAAGACATTTGATTTGAAAACTTTGGGCGTAAAATTTGATGTTATTTTGATAGAGCCGCCTTTAGAAGTAATATTGAAATCATCATTTTCATTAATGTCAACTATATGCTGATCATATGATACATTGTTTCTTCATTTGCAGGAATACTTCCGGGGTGGAAGTGCATTGGGTGTAGCAGGTGCTCAACAGCGTGTTTTTTGGAACTGGGATGAAATTCAAGCACTCGAAATCAACGAAATAGCAGCACATCGTAGTTTTGTATTTTTATGGTGCGGTAGCTCAGAAGGTATGGACACAAATTAGGGTGTTTCTGGTGAGAAAAAAGAAAAAAATTGTAGCTTTCAAAATAAAGAGCAAAAAATTCTGTATCAATTGATGGTATTCACACAACGTAGCGATTAGTATTCAGACTTCCCGAAGCAAAAAACACTCGAAGACAAACTTGACTGTTACCCAATTCATTTCTGTAGCAAGTTTTCAATAAAGTAGTTTTTTTTGCATTCCTGATTCGAGAAGTTGTCATAAACTCTGAATATAAATCGCTTAGAATACGGAGTGTATATCAAACAGTACCTCATTTGGATACTTACAAAAAAAAACTTCCAATTTCGTACTCCTGGCATAAAGCCTCTACCACACAAACTAGAAGTAGCGGAAGTAATAAACTGTTACAATATTAATTTTCGAATTGATTATAATGCTCGATGCTTAGTGCTGATTTACGACTGGTCTATAGCTGTAATTCAGAATACTGCAGTATTAAAATACCGAATACTTAATACTACTTTTTTGTTAGTATTATCATGAATGATAATACTTAATACTCAGTATTATATCAGTATTAAGTATTAACAATACTTCAAAATACTCGAGTATTATCATTGGTTATAATACCAGTATTATGAAAATCCAAGACTGGTATTATAATCGGTTATAATATTCGCTATGGCGAAGTATAACCATAGCGAATATTATGATTGATTATAATAACAGCATTTGGGTTTTCATAATACCGGTATTATGATATATCATAATACTCGAGTATTTTGAAGTATTACAAATATTTAATACTAATACTTAATACTCAGTCTCGGTGGTCGCTGTAATGTCTCCGGAATCGGAATCCCAAACAGCTCACAGTGTCCTTGAAAACATAAATTTATTAATTAAAAAAAGCATTGCCGCAATTGTCATTTAATTAATATATACCTTTTATGAGAATGCACTTTGCAGCGACTATGTCGCGTTGCCAAACAGTTTTATGTACACTTCGATGTTCAGCGGCAACATCGTCTACAACCATCTCCTCTTGAAATTCGTTTAGTTGCTCAGCGGCATCATCGTCTACTTCCATCTCATCTGGAAATACAATTGGTGGTCCATCGAACACATTTTCCATTTCACCAATCGTAGGGTACACTAGCCAGTTTTTGCGGTATATAACCTTTGGCAGTAAAGGTCCTGCGTTGCGTTGTTTTGGATTGCGATTTCCGAGGTTTGCTCTCAAAAGCTTTATCAATCGTTTGCCTTTCTGAGTTACGATAATCGATGGCAGCAACGCCAGATGGTTTGGGTGGAAATCTGGACACAGTTTGAAGGTATGGCTCCGTGTTCTTCGGTCAAAACGTCGAAAACATTTCGCACAGGTTTGGGAGGTGTAATATTCATCGGTTGGTATAACGATACAATTGCCACGCTTTTCAGTGCATTGATGGTTTTTCTCGATCCAGGGCATCTCACGTGCTTCTTGATGCGAATTGGTGAATCTGGTGGTGTCTCAGAAGCTCCAAAATAAACAATTGATGGCTCATAATTTACCATCTTGCGTACTGCCTTATCAATGGTTCTAATTGTTTCGATGTACTTGTCGAGTAGGAGTCGTGTATACTTCGCTGTTGCATACACCTCCATTCCTCGTTTCAGCATATTCAACCTATGCTGAATGTAACACCACCAATGTGTCCCGAGCGGCGATGGCATCACTGGATACAAGTGGCGGTCGTTGCAATCATTGTTTTCTTCGATATTGAAATATTTCGTCCATCGTTTCGATTTGCAGTTTCGCACTTTTTCCTTAGCATTCCAATGGAAGCGTTTGCTGCTTATATTCAAGTTGACCTATGAAATGAAACAAACAAAATGCAATATTAGTATTAATAAAATAATTTTGAAGATTTACCCACCTCTTTACCGGTGGCGATGTTTCGGCGCACAGCCGCCTGCCACTTTTTTAATCCCGGGTCCACGCCGACTTCATTCACGATCTCACCAGTATTGATTTTGCGAATGATCTCCTGCATATCGATTGGCTTGAACTCCGAATTTTTCACGTCGAACAATATCGACACCGCCACGCCATCAGATAGAATGCGAAAGTGGAACTGCTTCTTTCGTTTGCCAAATTCGCGGTTGATCTTACGCAAATAGAAGATTTGATTCCAATACCATGCTTTATCAGTGATAAACTCGTTGAATGTAATTTGATTTCCGTTTGCATTTCTTGCGATGATCTTCTGTCCACAAAGTTGTTTATAAAGCGTGCAGTTGTCAATTGGATAGTGCGTTCGCCTTAGATTGCAAATTGGTATGACGGCCAAATTTTTGATTTTCGGTGGACTGTTTGCGCTATCATTTTGTTCTGACTGTTCATGTTCTTCTCGTTGTCGCTGATTTATATTGAATTCATCGACCTCACGTTGCATTGCAATCCACATTGGCAGCGATTTGAACCAATGCATCTTCGTGAATGTCGAAATATTGTCCATTTCCCAACAACTAATATCACGTAACATTTCAAGAAGGATATCATGACTTGCTCTTCTTAATGCACCGTTAATAGTTCGAGGAATGTCGTCTCGTCCATTTACTGCTAAATTGACAGCATTTTTGATATCGATTTTATCCAATTGTTGGATCTCATCAAAAAGAGCATTCAAGTTGTGTTCGTACACTTTCAATGCCAGATATTTGTAGACGCGTTTCTTCCGATGCGTATTTAAGTTCGTCGTGACATTCGTTTTGTATGTGTCAATCAAATCGTTGAAATCATTTCCAAAATAATCGTTATTTGGCCATTCAAAACGATGTTCGTCATGGAGATTTGTCACAAAATCACGGAATTCAGGAATCATAGAGTTTTTGGTGATGTTTTTCTTAAGAACAGCAAAAAAACAATCTCGTATGACTCTTTCACCATTTTGATTGAAGAATTCCGTGTTATTTTCTTTGTTGCTTGCAGACTTTTGGTGGTGATATCATCGATGACTATTCTTCGATATTTAGGTCTAGGAATCGAAGGAAGTGCACATTTGATTGTAACGATTCCATTATCCCCATCATCATCATCGTTGTTTTCATTGTTGGCATTATTTTTCGATGGCTTCTTTCTTTGCCGCATAGTTCATACTTTCGAATACACCTGTTAAAAACACAAACGAAATGAATAAATTTGTGAAAAATTCACCGTTAACAAAATATTATCAATATGAATCGAAGCACATCTTACTTGTTCAAAATTCACATCCTTTCTGAATTCTCACTCGTTTGAATTCGGCAATGCAATCAAAAATCTCCGGGTGATAAAATTCACTTTATCTTAAGTCAGCAATATGTAATCCCGTTCATCGAATGATGCGAAAAATCCTAACACACAAAACAAAAATTGAATAAATGACTCCGTTAAAATGCACCGTCGGTGAAGCACACTTACTTGTTCAAACAACACACTCTTTGTGGATTCTCGCATGTTTGAATTCGGTAATACAATTCAAAACTGCCGAATGATGAAATTCACCGCAATCCTTTGACAAAATACAAACAGAATAAAACGTTCTTTTCCCTTGGCATTTCAATGAAATTTGCTTACGAATGACACAACAAATCTCGATCGCTCAAAATCAAGTTGAAACAATAATCGTGTTTTTTGCTTCGGGAAGTCTGATTACTAATCGCAACGTTGTGTGGAAGCGATCAATTGATACAGATTTTTTTGCTCTTTATTTTGAAAGCTACCATTTTTTCGATCTAAAATTCACATCTATGTACTTTGATAAATATTACGAATACATGCTAACATTGATAACGATGCTGAGATCCAATCTTTATAGCTATGAAATATTTTCAAGTTATTAAAATATTGCAATAACGATCTATCTAAAGTGAACATGAATAACTCTTTATATTGGCTAGAATTTCTGTTTTGGATTATGTCATAGAGGGCCCATATAGTTGTCGGTTTCATATTTGTGTTTATTTTCCACATTTTTCATTTGAATTGAAATCTGATGTTTATTTTTAGTAGGTATAGGCTCGCACATATCCATTGGAATATCGTTCCAAATCTTCATAATTTTCTTTTTGAATGCGTCCAGAGTTGTTTTTTTCGAAATCCTGAGATTATTTAGCTCCGATTATTTAGCTTCGACAACAAAAAAATCCAATGGGCTCAAGTCTGGAGACGACGGCGGCCATGAGTCGATGAAATCGGCCAAATTTAACCGGCACCATTGTTGTGTGGTTTTTGTTTGGTTAGTGGGAGCACCATCCTGTTGATAAACCGACATGACTCATTCTGAAATACCTTTTGAGCATGTAGCAGCAAGTTTTTCGCAATATTTCACGTTGGTATACTGCGGCAGATATTTTACGCTTTTTTCGAAGAAACCAAGTGGAAATTTGTGATTGGCCGAAATAGCGCCCCAAACCATCACTCTTGTTTTTTTTTTATTGTGATACCGTGTCCATGGCATTTTCTGAGAGGCTTCGATCTCAGGTCTTCTTTCAAGACGCGTTGCATTGATTTTCGACTGATTTTGTGTCCCGAGCCAGCTTATTTGCACTTCGGCGACAATCGCGGCGAATTTTTTCTTTCACGAATTTGACCACCTTTTTCGTACGGACCGACTTTTTTCTGCCAGTTTTTTTGTACATGTCGAAGGTGCCACGCTCCCTGAATCGTTTGATAGCACGCTCAATGAATCGGAGACTGGTACCTTCATTTTGGAGCTGGCGAAAGTTGTCAATATTTTGAAAATTGCGTTTGTGCAAATTTAAGACGAGTTGACGTTTCACATCCATTGTGATCGCAACACAAATACGAACTGCACATAACTGCGCAGTATCACAGTATTTAGTGGACACTCCAACAAACATAACTGTAAAAGTGCAAATGACTAAGCATGCGTTGTGTGCTCGTACGCATGTTTGGGAAAAAACCGACATCTAATATGGCCCACCCTGTATAATTAATGTTCACCAAGAATTTGGGCAGAATGCACAAATCAAATAAAGTTCAATTTTGCTACACTATAAGCACTTGCAACGTCGTAACCCAGTTTTCTGTCGCATTTTAGATGTGAAATAGATCTATAAAATTATGATTTTTCGAAAGCTTACAAAATTCAACAGTATCCTTCTTGACTGGCAAGAGATTCCAATGTTTCCTATAAATGAAGATGTTTCTACCATCGTCCTGAATCTGAAGACAGATGCCAATGCTTAGAAATTGAAATCCCTTAATAGGATTTTGCTGTTTATAATCTTATAATTGTTAACCCTCACCCAACGGCCCACGAGAAATGTGAAGAAGAACATTTGCATTTATGCACTTTGGGGAAAGAAAACGAAAAAATTAGAAAAGAAAAACTAATTTTCTCGAAACGTCGCTAGAAGTGAAACATTGACAAATATCATACATGAATCCATACTTGATTTGGAATTGCTCAAAACTGTACTAATAAGTTTATGTTCAATCGTTAGCGTGCCTTTGCACAATGACATTATGGCTGAATACACCAAACTAGTACAGTTTTGAACAATTCCAAACCAATTAACCAATGGATTGTTAAAATAACATCTAACTGTTTTGTGTAATACGGTTAATCACATATATCAATCACATATTAATAAAATTATTCGAATTACTGTAATATATATACATAAATATATATTATGATTATATCTCAAAAAACTGCAGGTTTAGATATGGGCCGAAACTGCCTTCGCAAATGGGGATTCCGTCGGTGTGAAGACATTTGTTGGATTCGAACCAACATCAATAACCCTGGTCATTCGAAAATACTGGAACCGAAAGCAGTATTTCAGCGAACAAAAGAACACTGTTTGATGGGGATTAAAGGCACTGTTCGACGCTCAACCGACGGTGATTTTATTCATGCGAATGTTGATATCGATTTGATTATATCGGAAGAAGGGGAATATGGTAACTTAGAAAAACCCATAGAAATCTTTCACATCATCGAACACTTTTGCCTGGGACGTCGACGCTTGCATCTGTTCGGTCGTGACTCAAGTATTCGCCCGGGATGGTAAAATTTTCTTCAATAGGATAATTTATTATATTTTTTGGATTGTCCCCTAATTATATTCATCTCTCTTTAGGTTGACTGTAGGCCACGAACTATCAAATTCCAATTTCAATAGCGAGCTCTACCCAGCATTTTTCACAGATAAGACCACAACCGGCTGTACGGAACGCATTGAAGCCTTACGTCCAAAAAGTCCACCCACCATTACAAAATCCATGCGCGGTAGAGGCATTTCTAGTCGTGGATTTGCACGCGGTGGCAGAGGAAGAGGACGACTATACGAATAAAATGCATTTATAGCGGAAAATCTTGTTTCCTTCATTTTTTTTAATAGAACCGCTAAGAATCAAGAATACCGTGGTATAAGTTGTGCACAACTTTATGTGAGAACTTCGATGAGCGAACTACTGAAAAATTGGCAAAAAAAATCCGATATATGATTAGTGTAAGATAATCATTCGAGTATGAAGCTTGAATCTCTTTGGTGATCCTTTTTACAAAACAACAATATGACATTTCTATTTTAAGTGTAACTCATTTATCTCTTCTGATCTTTTATGCGCAATATGCGTTGTACTCAAAATAAATTTGTTGTTTTGTAAAAGAGAAACACTAAAAATATACAAGCTATGTATTCGAATAATTCACTTTTATTAACCAACCAACAGATTTTTCCGTGTTGACTTATTTTTTTGTCTTTCGCTTTCCGTTGTGCACATATGAAGTTGAGATCAATTAAGGGCACATTAGGTATTGTTTCCATTTTAAACAGTTCTTATTTAAAAGATTTATCGAAAATATATTTTATAACGACATACATTTTTAATATTTGTTTTTATTCAAATCCAAATTCGATTTCATTAGATACATAGCCTCAAAGCAAGAGAACGTAAATGCTGCGAACGACCTTCATGAACAAAAATCTGATTTGAAGTCGCAACTTCGTCGTTAGGTTGTACAAATCATTTAAAGCTTTTACAATTCGTTAATGAGGCCTCAAAAATTACAATTTTCTCTGCAATAATGACTTAGACCGAAGCATCATTCAGCTGAATATTGTAGCGCTCCTTGTTATTTCCGCTCGATTCCGAAAACAAAAAATCAAGAATCATAGCTTGGTCCTGAACTCCTGATGGGTGTAACGGACACAAAAAACGAGAGCACATTTTCAGAAGTCCAGCCACATTTGGTCAAAAATATCTCGGAAACTTGTTCAACAGATTTTAACTATTTTCTATTCAAATAATACTAAATTTGAATTCTATCAAGTTTATGAATAAGTATTGAGATCGATCATAATACCGAGTATTAGGATAAGTATCAATAATCATTATTGCATGCTTGGGATGGGAAGTTAATAAATATCAAGTTTTATCTTCATAATTATGGACATCAATTCTTATCAGATTGAGATTGAAATGATTATGTTTGGAATTGAATATTATCTCAGCAATCAATATATATGAGATTTAATATGAGCTTTGCATTTCTTGTCCAATCAAGTGTGGAGAATTAGTAAAACCTTCGAATAGTTGACACTTTCAGTTTTATTTTTTCCCAATTTTTGAATTCTATTCTCGAACATACGGATAATCGAAACACTGCAGACGAAGTGCTTTTATTGAATACTAGTGAGGAGATTCTGTGAGTGATTAGAGACAGTGGCAAAATGGACTTTAGAATTCAATCTTCCAGTTGACGGTTTCGTACGAGAAAGACTCTAGTCGTCATGAGAGACCCGCTTACATCGAACCAAGTATTTCTTCAACAAAATTCACAACTCATACGAAAGCGCAGAAATTTGGATGTTTTCAATTCGCCAACACCCAAAAATTCGAAATTCGTATAACGCAAAAAAAAACTCGAAAGACTTTGACATTTCTTATAAACAGCTGTTTCTGACAGTATAATTTCAAAGTCCAAACTTCGATCATACTTTCGTCGGTCAAACTTCGGTCATACTTTCCAGAAAATCGAAACGAATTCAGCATTGATCAAATTTGCGAGCAAAAGTGCCACCGTAGCACGATAAGAGAACACGAAAATTGTGGACTCAGTTGTCATAAAAGACGAAACACTTCCACTTTCCAGGTGGAATTTGAGCAGGGTTGTCGAAACTTTTCCAAGCATCAACGGCTTGGTACGCACAGATAAAATCAAAACAAATTAATGGTCATACGTACGCAAAACTAACTTTTCCGCACATTTCCCGAAATTGTTCGGGCTTACGGATTTTTCATTGATTGCTACGAATTTGTATTCGATTTATGTGTATTTCTTATCGAATCATCATGAACTTTGAGAATAAATCACAGAAAATTTGAATTCATTACGATGAAATCGATTTTCAAGTCATAACACATCATGTAATTCAAATTTAAATTTAAATTTAAAAAAACGAATAAACATCTTAGTTTCTAATTTTTACTTCAACAAACGTTCGCTGCTTTGAATTGGTAATAACAATTACATTAGTTCACTCTGATGTGAACTTTCAATTCATGCCAACGATAAATATGATTCCACATTTATGTTATGTATTACTTTCGTTAAAAAGTTAATGAGCATTCAAATTGATGAAAAAAAGACAGATTAGAAAATTACAAATATTTCATCCAATTTAATGACAAAATTTGAATATTGACCCCGATTGAAAGTTTTGAGAGGGAGGTAGTCTTAAATCTCATCGGAATGACCTGAAATTTTGTATGACTTATTTTTTCATAAAAAAATTATATCCTGAAAGTTTCATAATGATACAATGCGAACTAGATATAGTCCCCATACAAATGTTTCTTAATAAATTTTGTTGATCATAGTCCCAAATCTAACCCAAATAAATGGTCTTACATACGTAAAACTAACTTTTCGGCACATTTCCCTAAATTGTTCGGGTCCACAGGTTTTTCGTTGATTGCTACGCATTTGTATTGGATTTATGTTTATTTCATATCGAATCATCATGCAACGTTGAGAATAAATCACAGAAAATGTCATGTCATTACGATGAGATCGAATTTCGAACCATTACACATCATGTGATTCAAATTTAAATTTTAATAAAAAAACTGGTGAACATCGCAGTTCCTAATTTTTACTTCAACAAACGCTTCTTCGCTGGTTTTGAATTGGTAATAACAATTACGAATTAGTTCACTCTGATCTGAACTTTTAATTCATGCCAACGAAAATATGATTCCACATTTATGTTATGTATAACTTTCGTTAAAAAGTTAATGAGCATTCAAATTAATGAAAAAATCACATATCAGAAAATCACGAATACTTCATCCAATTTAATGACAATATTTGAATTTTGACCCCAAAAATCGAAAATTTTGCAGGGGAGGTAGTCCTATATCTCGTTGAAATGACCTGAAATTTTGTATGACTCATTTTCTTCATAGAAAAATAATATTCTGATAGTTTCATTATAATACAATGCGAACTAGACATAGTCCCCGTACAAATTTTTCTGAAATATATTGAAAAACAGCCCATTTATTCATTTGACTCCACTAGAACTACCCGAAGAAATTATCCGATTAGTTTTTTTATTTGATACCAGTAGTTGCAATAGAAATAATCCGAATCAAAATTTTGTCAAATAACATTCCAATGTTTATTTGAGAGCGGGAGGGTCTGATGGCTCATCTCCACGCGATGGGAGGGGGAATTAGAACGAATTTTTGCTTGACATTTTTTGGGAATTCGCACTATATCGTTTTTATAACAAGAATCTATTGAATGTTTTGTTTTTCGTATTTTTTCGGATTCAGTTGATTCTTTGGTGAAAAATAAATTTAGTAGGGGATGGTATATTATCAAAAACTATAATGTCACTTCGGTGGGTTACTGCAGCTATTTGCGTCTCAAAATACAATACGGCCATGATTCCAAACATTATTTGCAGAAAGAGAGCAAAAAAATGGATTTTTTGTTCTTTCACACGCGTAAGTTAGAGCTTCGAGAGCTCAAAAACAAGAGTTTTCTCAGATATATGCCATACATCATTTTTAGTTTCCCGCACACACCACTGTGTGCGGTAAAGGTATTGCGATCGGTCCAAAAAATTCGAAACGCTCGGAATAAGTTTTCTATGCGTTTTGAACCTAGAAAAAACGATTGCAACCATTCCCGGAGCAATTTTTTGTCCGTGTGTGGTACGTTGTACGTTGTCCGTTGTCCGTTGTCCGTTGTCCGTTGTCCGTTGTCCGTTTTCCGTTGTCCGTTGTCCGTTGTCCGTTGAACTTTGTACGTGAAAAGAGTTATTGAAAGAATTGTCTGTCTTGTATGAGTTTCGAAAAAGCAACTGAAAAAATATCTTATTGCTTCAACGATTACTAGATCTAATTTTTACAAAGTTTTATTTAGTTTTTCAAAAGGTTGCTTAAATCTGTGCATTCTCCCGCCCTGGATGTAAACTCAGCAATCACTTCGTTTGGTGTTAAATTGCTGTTTAAGACAATGACAGGAGCAGGTAGGAGATTTTGATTGTGAACCAAAAGTTGATCATGTAGGTCATGTAAAAGTTGTAAATATTTTAGCGAAGTATTGATTTCTTCGCTTCCACCTCGACTCTTAATTCGATGAAAAATTACAGCGGGTGATGTACGTAAATACACAATGGCATCGATTTTGTGAGTAAAATTGTGTGTTAGGAATTGATTCCATTCTCGAAGTAAGTATGTGAATTTCGATGGGATGTATTGTGTTAAGTAGTGTAACTAACTGCGTTTCAGCACATGGGTAGGTCATGGTTTTCGGCAGTGGCTCACTATTGTCGTAGGTCATGGCTTTCGTCGAGCGGCAGTGGCTCACGATTGTCGTAGGTCAGGGTTTTCATCGAGCGGCTCGCATTAAAATGATTGATTTATTGATTTTAGGGAATGAACAGGAATTGTGGTAGGTCATGGTTTTCGTCGAGCCGCTCGCATTAATATGATTGATTTATTGATTTTAGGGAATGTTTATTTCGAGCAAAATTGAGAATGTTGTTTATATTATCGAATTTCGCATTTTCATATTCTGCGAATATTAATTGATTTTGTCGCGATTTTGTTTATTTAAAAAATATTATGATTATTTCGGAGCGGATTATTTCCGAGACATCAACAATCATCGAATATAGTTGCTGAAATCAGCTGAGCATGCATTTTTTTCTTCAGCTGGCGACTAATATTTAGGGAATTACCCCTCCCCCTCTACCCCTCCCGCTCTACCCCTCCCCTCTACCCCTCCCGCTCTACCCCTCCGCCTTTACCCCTCCCCCTTTACCCCTCCCCCTCCTTCTTTTTGTTTATCGAATTTCGCATTTCCAAATTCTGCGAATATTAATTGATTTTGTCGCGATTTTGTTTATTTAAATAATATTATGATTATTTCGGAGCGGATTATTTCCGAGACATCAACAATTACCCAATATAGTTGCTCAAATCAGCTGAGCATGCATTTTTTTTTTCTTCAGCTGGCGACTAATATTGCGAGCGAATTTGAGAATTTTATCGAATTTCGCATTAAACATTGGACATTCATTGATTTTGTCGCGATTTCGTTTATTCAATTAATATTATCATTATTTCGGATAGTGGCGTGCACATTTTGAGAATTGAGAATTTTCTTCCGAGACACAGTGAATCACCCAATTTTATTGCTTGATATCATTGGAGGAGGAATTCTAAAATTCTGCAATTCTGCAATTTTGCAATAATTTCGGAGCGGATTATTTCCGAGACATCACTCAAATCAGCTGAGCATGCATTTTTTTTCAGCTGGCGACTAATATTTAGGGAATGTTTATAGCGAGCAAAATTGAGAATGTTGTTTATATTATCGAATTTCGCATTTTCATATTCTGCAAATATTAATTGATTTTGTCGCCGAGACACCGTGAATCACCCAATTTTATTGCTTGATATGATTGGAGGAGGAGGAGGAGGAGAGGAAGGGGGTAATTTATTTATTTATTTTATTGAACACCGCCAAAGACTGGCTGTATGAATTTGCAGGTAAAAGAGTACAGGGGAGTCCCTGCCTCATTAAAAAACCCGACCTTTTGGATTGTATAATTACAATAATGATATGGCATAGGCATAGTTTGAATGATAAATGTAGGTGTTCAGAAGTGGATAAAATTTATAGGATTATCACAATTAAAATTTAAAAAAGATAAATAATAAATCTACAAACAATCAGTGGTTTAGCTCATGGACATCAAAAGTCTTCATCCGATTTACATGGGATTTATACGATATAAATTGAAGAAAAGTTTTACATCGGAATAACATCTCTCAAGAAATCATACTAGATATTCTGAGAAAGTTAAAATTATCACAAAACTATGCACAACATAAATATGTAAATATAAAATTTGGAAATTGCAGAATAGAAGAATCACAGCCATAGGGTTGAAATTTGTTGATCACAGGATTCGTTGCCAATGGGGACTTTTTACTTTATCGCACTTTCCATTGTCAGGGTGTGACTTTAATCTTCGTCTCGGGTTCCGTTTTGCGATTTTACATGAAATACGGATAAATAATTAGTGAAGGCAGTATCAAAGCGTTCTCGCGAGAACATATACAAAAAAAAAAAAATTAAATGTACCTGGATGGAATGTTGACTGCACGGCCAGGTAATCATTTCAGGGCACAGAATGAAAATATGTATATGTATATACAATATATGCAATGCGCAGAGAAATGTCATCAGTTTGTTGAGAGAAAGCATACCGAGAATCGATCGAAATGAAGGTCGGTTTCAAACGTTTTCAATTGTCAATCACAATCACATCGAAATTAGTGAATTTTTAGATGAAGCCTTTCAACCATTCAGTAGGCGAATTACACAGATACTTGATTCAAATACCATCGTAAAGGTTGGAGCATGATTTTTGTGCCAATTTTGAAAAAGTTATCATAACCGAAGAAGGTGAATCGATAGAAACTCAGCAATTATATTTGCACACAAGAGCTGAAATTGTTGATTTCGATTGTGACTTGAAGGAATTCTATGATGAATATGTGGTCGCAATGGGGCTCGGAAGGATTGACGATGTCGAGCTTCGTGGGGGTGGATTGAAACTAGCAGAAATCAAGGAGCTGAACTTTCAAGTTAGTCAAGACGACCCCTTTTGGTGGATCAACATACATCGATCTACCGGATTTCTTGCAAAAAAAAAGGGGTTATTATCAACGCTCAAAACCTTGATGACACATGTTCCATGTATGCGGTATTGTCAGCTCTGTATCCAAGATTTCGACCCGTGCGGCTTACAAAATCAGTGAAATCCAATCATATTCATTTACTCTTGCTCACGCAAACATACGATGTTGATGATGATATCGATAGGATCGAAGATGATGATGATGATAGTCACTTGAATGGTGCATACGTTGAATTTTATCGTAAAATGCATTGTTGTTTGATTGAGAATATGAGTGCGCTATTGACTCATCAAATTTCTTCAGAGAAAAGAAGGAAGTTATTTTGTGATCGCTGTTTGAATCATTTCACAAGAGTTGATGAACTGGAATCGCATAAAATAGATTGTTTCAAACAAAACGAATATGTTGATGTTGAATCAAAAATAAAAAAAAAACCTGACAACCAATTTTGTTGGAGCGAAGGAACAACAGCTTATCAACAACATGAAGTGTTCAACGATGGATACTATTTCAAGTGTGCATACAATGACTCGAAATCCTTCTTTCGAAGTGCTCGTGGATCAGACTGCATCGAATGGTTTGTGATACAATTGGTTGATATTGCCAACGAAGTGGAGATGATTCTGAGTAATAAAATGCCATTGCAAATGTCGTTGGAAGATGAAGTACTCTTCATATTGTCAAATGAAATGTCACATTTGCGGACAGCCATGCGAGGAAGATGACATTCGAGTTCGTGATCATACCCATTTGACTGGAGAATATCGTGGATCTACACATAATAAATGCAATTTGCTGTATCGCGAACCGTGTTTCATCTCAATTGTGTTTCACAACCTATCGAACTATGATATCCACGCAACGTAGAATAATACATCTCTTTCACCAAGACAGTGCCAAGTATTCATAGTAATGAGTACGGAAATTTCATTAAACTGCGTTTCATCGACTCATTTCAATTTATGTCATAATCATTAGACTTTGTATCTTCATTACTTCCAGGCGAAAAGAAACAGAATCTGCGATTTGAATTCAAGAATTTGAATGAGGAGCAGCTTAAAATGTGAGAAAGTAAATGGGTCTTTTGCTACGACTACATAGACTCATGAAAGAAACTACAAGAAAACTCGTTGCTGGCAAAAGATACATTCTACAGCACCTTGACAGAAAGCCATATTTCGGATGAAGATTATGAATTTGCAACTAAAGTTTGGAATGAATTCAATATCGATTCTTTGGGTGACTTTTCTGATTTGTATATGAAAACTGAGCTTCGACAACTACAAACTCGACCCAGCACATTATTACACAACACCGGGACTGCCTTTCGATGCAATGTTAAAATATACAAAAGTCAAGATTGATGTTCTAACAGACATTGATAAGCTTATGTTCATCGAGAGAGGTATTAGAGGTGGTATCAGTCAATGCATCAAGCGGTATTCGAAGGCCAACAACAAATACATGCAAGAATACGATCCAAACGTTGAATCGAAATATCTGATGTATCTGGATGCCAATAACCTTTACGGTTATTCGATGATGGAACATTTACCTATCGATGGTTTCGAATGGTGTCAAGAAGAATTCCCTGTGAACCGAATTCTGAACATTCAAGATAACTCATCGACTGGCTACATTTTCGAGGTAGATCTTGATTATCCGCAGCACTTACATGACATCCATTTTGTGCAGAAAGCAGAATATGATGAAGATGTAGAGATGCTCTACACAGACACGGATTCACTCATCATTGGTGTCCAGACTGAATGGTTTTATTCAGATATGTTGGAAAATCTAAATATTTTTGACACGGGTGATTATAGAGAACAGAACCAATTCAATATACCGCGAGTTATTAAGAAAACCCCCTGGGATCTTCAAAGATGAATTGAGTGGGGGAAATTTCAATGAAATTCGTTGGTCTGCCAAGCAAGATGTATTGCGTGCGATCGGAAAGGATTGAGAAAAATGAAAAAATAAAAAAGCACACAAGGCGTTAAAAATTATGTTTTAATTAAATTGCTAACATTCAATGATTACATGAGATGCATCGAGGAAAACTGCGTCATCATCAAAGATCAAAATTCATTTCGTTTGAAGAAAGACACTGTATTCAGTGTGAAACAGACAATGAAAGACATATTCCGAGTGACAATATAGACACCTTACTATGAGGTCATTACAAGGTTCCACAGTTATGAAAAAAAAAATTCAAAAAAGGAAATAGTCGGCTTGGAAAATGACTCGATACCAGGCTTCTATTATACTGGACATTCGGATAGTGTGGTGTGCGCGTGTTGTAAAGTTAAACTACATATGTGGAAGGCTGGTGATGACTCATTTCTTGATCATTACAAATATTCACCAAAATGTAGTTTTTCTAATCGATCCACAAAGAAGCTTCAACTTACCGCTTGACGATGGACAAAAGCTAGCAAATTAACTTTCAACCTTATCGAAATTAGTTTTTGAAGGATATTATGAACCAGATAAATAAATCTAATTAAATCCAGAACTACTTCCATTTATCGTCTTCTTTTGTATCGTTCTCACTAAAAAAAAAAATTTCTATAAAAAAATAAAATGAACAAAAACCCCCCATATTGAGTCCAATGTATAAAATACACGTGTTTTTATTCAAAAGAAAATATAATAATTATTTTGTTTAGAACAAATTTAAAAATCTGGAAGACTCAACTAGTTGGCGTCACAGAAATCCAATTTGAGTCGATTATGATTGTCGGAGGCCTTTTTGTTAAATAAAAAAAAACCATTGCTTCGGATTCTGATTTATTTCAACGATAGCAGCATCATTCAGAAGTGTTGTTATACACAACAATTTCGAACGCCTCTTTGCCGAACACTTCATACAACATATTCTTGACTTTGTGCCATTTGAGTTTGTCCAAATCGCAACCAATTTGTGGACTGGCTAATTTGGTGACACGATTCGCAAGCTAAATTAGGATCCAATATTTTAATTCACGGTTATTTTATTATTGAAAATCGAAAAGAAAACGGTTATTTCTTACCATATGAACTTTCATTGCATCAAGTGATAGAAAAAAATCTGAATAATTTGGTTTCCTGTAAGATTCACTTTTTGTCACCAAATAGTAAATAAATCGTGATTTATCCCCTAAAACCGCCAATCCACCTGCTTTAATTCCTTGACTTTTGAGCTCTGTAACTCGCCCAAACTTTTTCTTGAACTCAACGGCAATGCCTGCACCCATTTTCAAATCAGCCGCTACACAATGTGCCATCGAATAATTTTCGGGTGCGGTAAATAAATCGCCATTTATTTCATATAATTTAATCTCCGACATATTCTCTTTCCTAATACTTCGACGACTGCATCGATAATGTTCATGCTTTAAAACACTTGTAGCGCAAGTGCAGAGTGCACGCCGTACGTATGAAGATACGTTCGGAATAAACGATGCGGTAACGTATCGAAACGCTTGACGCATGACAAGCGTCATTAATTGTAAGAGGTCTCAATAAAAATTCAATAATTATTATTAAACATTGACTCAACTCACGTGTCTGTAGTCCTTCATACACTCATACATTTAACTATTACAAATTCGTTGCATATTCACTCCTCTTTCAGACTATTTTTTGATATCACTTTCTCATTTTCGTTGACTTCGCATCCGATGAACTAAGTAATAATTAGCTAAAACACTAAAATTCTCGTAAAAAAAGTCGTAATAAAATGTTGTAACAAACAATTCTTTAAATATACGCAAAAAAGGAGATTGAAGTGATGATTTTTTAGGCGTATATTTTTTGGTTACTCAAAAATACAAATAACAAGAATAGTCACGCACAAAAAGCCATCATGTCATCTTCATTTCGTTGTTTTCATAAGTAAGGCATATAAGGGTAAATTTGTAAAATATGTACCCGATTGAAAACTTTTCGTTGGAATTCAGTAGAATTCAGTCATAAGAATTCAGCACTTTTCAGTAGACTTCAGTATATTTCAGTTAACCTCAGTAGGCTTCAGTAAACTTCAGAAAAATTAAATAATTTTCACATCGGTTTCAGTTCATTAAGAAGTCAATGAGGAGTTCAAGCTATGCTCTTCTCAATTGCGTCCTGCAGTGAGTGCAACAAGTTTTAATTGAATCTTTGTTTGGCCGCTGTTTCAGTTGCTCGAATTATCAAACATATATTTAGAGAGGACAAAGAGGATAATTCTTTATTGGAAGAGTTTGGTCATTGCAATCAATACTTTTCCACTGCCGTCGGAGTGTTATGACTATTCTATTTGAATATCGAGCAAATGAAGCCGGGTCAAGTGGTATTTTTGTTGTTGTTTGTACATATATAATCCATGCTTATCTCACTGGAGACTGTGTTTGAGTGAATGGCTTGATCAGCCGACTTGCATTACCGTCGAAGACGGTTGGCGTTGAATGTCAATTCAACGCCTTTAATGCATACCGGCTGATCAAGCCATTCACTCAAACACAGTCTCCAGTGAGATAAGCATGGATTATATATGTACAAACAACAACAAAAATACCACTTGACCCGGCTTCATTTGCTCGATATTCAAATAGAATAGTCATAACACTCTGACGGCAGTGGAAAAGTATTGATTGCAATGACCAAACTCTTCCAATAATGAATTATCCTCTTTGTCCTCTCTAAATATATGTTTGATAATTCGAGCAACTGAAACAGCGGCCAAACAAAGATTCAATTAAAACTTGTTGCACTCACTGCAGGACGCAATTGAGAAGAGCATAGCTTGAACTCCTCATTGACTTCTTAATGAACTGAAACCGATGTGAAAATTATTTAATTTTTCTGAAGTTTACTGAAGCCTACTGAGGTTAACTGAAATATACTGAAGTCTACTGAAAAGTGCTGAATTCTTATGACTGAATTCTACTGGATTTCTACTGAAGTCTTCTGAGTTCTACTTGAATTATACTGAATTCTACTGAATTCTAACGAAAAGTTTTCAATCGGGTACATATTTTACAAATTTACCCTTATATGCCTTACTTATGAAAACAACGAAATGAAGATGACATGATGGCTTTTTGTGCGTGACTATTCTTGTTATTTGTATTTTTGAGTAACCAAAAAATATACGCCTAAGAAATCATCACTTCAATCTCCTTTTTTGCGTATATTTAAAGAATTGTTTGTTACAACATTTTATTACGACTTTTTTTACGAGAATTTTAGTGTTTTAGCTAATTATTACTTAGTTCATCGGATGCGAAGTCAACGAAAATGAGAAAGTGATATCAAAAAATAGTCTGAAAGAGGAGTGAATATGCAACGAATTTGTAATAGTTAAATGTATGAGTGTATGAAGGACTACAGACACGTGAGTTGAGTCAGTGTTTAATAATAATTATTGAATTTTTATTGAGACCTCTTACAATTAATGACGCTTGTCATGCGTCAAGCGTTTCGATACGTTACCGCATCGTTTATTCCGAACGTATCTTCATACGTACGGCGTGCACTCTGCACTTGCGCTACAAGTGTTTTAAAGCATGAACATTATCGATGCAGTCGTCGAAGTATTAGGAAAGAGAATATGTCGGAGTTTAAATTATATGAAATAAATGGCGATTTA
This sequence comes from Obolodiplosis robiniae, assembly GCA_028476595.1. Lineage (NCBI taxonomy): Eukaryota > Metazoa > Arthropoda > Insecta > Diptera > Cecidomyiidae > Obolodiplosis > Obolodiplosis robiniae. The sequence goes on along the minus strand of CM052014.1, from coordinate 30,870,395 downwards.
TTTACCGCACCCGAAAATTATTCGATGGCACATTGTGTAGCGGCTGATTTGAAAATGGGTGCAGGCATTGCCGTTGAGTTCAAGAAAAAGTTTGGGCGAGTTACAGAGCTCAAAAGTCAAGGAATTAAAGCAGGTGGATTGGCGGTTTTAGGGGATAAATCACGATTTATTTACTATTTGGTGACAAAAAGTGAAACTTACAGGAAACCAAATTATTCAGATTTTTTTCTATCACTTGATGCAATGAAAGTTCATATGGTAAGAAATAACCATTTTCTTTTCGATTTTCAATAATAAAATAACCGTGAATTAAAATATTGGATCCTAATTTAGCTTGCGAATCGTGTCACCAAATTAGCCATTCCACAAATTGGTTGCGATTTGGACAAACTCAAATGGCACAAAGTCAAGAATATGTTGTATGAAGTGTTCGGCAAAGAGGCGTTCGAAATTGTTGTGTATAACAACACTTCTGAATGATGCTGCTATCGTTGAAATAAATCAGAATCCGAAGCAATGGTTTTTTTTTATTCAACAAAAAGGCCTCCGACAATCATAATCGACTCAAATTGGATTTCTGTGACGCCAACTAGTTGAGTCTTCCAGATTTTTAAATTTGTTCTAAACAAAATAATTATTATATTTTCTTTTGAATGAAAACACGTGTATTTTATACATTGGACTCAATATGGGGGGTTTTTGTTCATTTTATTTTTTTATAGAAATTTTTTTTTTTAGTGAGAACGATACAAAAGAAGACGATAAATGGAAGTAGTTCTGGATTTAATTAGATTTATTTATCTGGTTCATAATATCCTTCAAAAACTAATTTCGATAAGGTTGAAAGTTAATTTGCTAGCTTTTGTCCATCGTCAAGCGGTAAGTTGAAGCTTCTTTGTGGATCGATTAGAAAAACTACATTTTGGTGAATATTTGTAATGATCAAGAAATGAGTCATCACCAGCCTTCCACATATGTAGTTTAACTTTACAACACGCGCACACCACACTATCCGAATGTCCAGTATAATAGAAGCCTGGTATCGAGTCATTTTCCAAGCCGACTATTTCCTTTTTTGAATTTTTTTTTTCATAACTGTGGAACCTTGTAATGACCTCATAGTAAGGTGTCTATATTGTCACTCGGAATATGTCTTTCATTGTCTGTTTCACACTGAATACAGTGTCTTTCTTCAAACGAAATGAATTTTGATCTTTGATGATGACGCAGTTTTCCTCGATGCATCTCATGTAATCATTGAATGTTAGCAATTTAATTAAAACATAATTTTTAACGCCTTGTGTGCTTTTTTATTTTTTCATTTTTCTCAATCCTTTCCGATCGCACGCAATACATCTTGCTTGGCAGACCAACGAATTTCATTGAAATTTCCCCCACTCAATTCATCTTTGAAGATCCCAGGGGGTTTTCTTAATAACTCGCGGTATATTGAATTGGTTCTGTTCTGTATAATCACCCGTGTCAAAAATATTTAGATTTTCCAACATATCTGAATAAAACCATTCAGTCTGGACACCAATGATGAGTGAATCCGTGTCTGTGTAGAGCATCTCTACATCTTCATCATATTCTGCTTTCTGCACAAAATGGATGTCATGTAAGTGCTGCGGATAATCAAGATCTACCTCGAAAATGTAGCCAGTCGATGAGTTATCTTGAATGTTCAGAATTCGGTTCACAGGGAATTCTTCTTGACACCATTCGAAACCATCGATAGGTAAATGTTCCATCATCGAATAACCGTAAAGGTTATTGGCATCCAGATACATTAGATATTTCGATTCAACGTTTGGATCGTATTCTTGCATGTATTTGTTGTTGGCCTTCGAATACCGCTTGATGCATTGACTGATACCACCTCTAATACCTCTCTCGATGAACATAAGCTTATCAATGTCTGTTAGAACTTCAATCTTGACTTTTGTATATTTTAACATTGCATCGAAAGGCAGTCCCGGTGTTGTGTAATAATGTGCTGGGTCGAGTTTGTAGTTGTCGAAGCTCAGTTTTCATGTACAAATCAAAAAAGTCACCCAAAGAATCGATATTGAATTCATTCCAAACTTTAGTTGCAAATTCATAATCTTCATCCGAAATATGGCTTTCTGTCAAGGTGCTGTAGAATGTATCTTTTGCCAGCAACGAGTTTTCTTGTAGTTTCTTTCATGAGTCTATGTAGTCGTAGCAAAAGACCCATTTACTTTCTCACATTTTAAGCTGCTCCTCATTCAAATTCTTGAATTCAAATCGCAGATTCTGTTTCTTTTCGCCTGGAAGTAATGAAGATACAAAGTCTAATGATTATGACATAAATTGAAATGAGTCGATGAAACGCAGTTTAATGAAATTTCCGTACTCATTACTATGAATACTTGGCACTGTCTTGGTGAAAGAGATGTATTATTCTACGTTGCGTGGATATCATAGTTCGATAGGTTGTGAAACACAATTGAGATGAAACACGGTTCGCGATACAGCAAATTGCATTTATTATGTGTAGATCCACGATATTCTCCAGTCAAATGGGTATGATCACGAACTCGAATGTCATCTTCCTCGCATGGCTGTCCGCAAATGTGACATTTCATTTGACAATATGAAGAGTACTTCATCTTCCAACGACATTTGCAATGGCATTTTATTACTCAGAATCATCTCCACTTCGTTGGCAATATCAACCAATTGTATCACAAACCATTCGATGCAGTCTGATCCACGAGCACTTCGAAAGAAATATTTCGAGTCATTGTATGCACACTTGAAATAGTATCCATCGTTGAACACTTCATGTTGTTGATAAGCTGTTGATCCTTCGCTCCAACAAAATTGGTTGTCAGGTTTTTTTTTTTATTTTTGATTCAACATCAACATATTCGTTTTGTTTGAAACAATCTATTTTATGCGATTCCAGTTCATCAACTCTTGTGAAATGATTCAAACAGCGATCACAAAATAACTTCCTTCTTTTCTCTGAAGAAATTTGATGAGTCAATAGCGCACTCATATTCTTAATCAAACAACAATGCATTTTACGATAAAATTCAACGTATGCACCATTCAAGTGACTATCATCATCATCATCTTCGATCCTATCGATATCATCATCAACATCGTATGTTTGCGTGAGCAAGAGTAAATGAATATGATTGGATTTCACTGATTTTGTAAGCCGCACGGGTCGAAATCTTGGATACAGAGCTGACAATACCGCATACATGGAACATGTGTCATCAAGGTTTTGAGCGTTGATAATAACCCCTTTTTTTTGCAAGAAATCCGGTAGATCGATGTATTTTGATCCACCAAAAGGGGTCGTCTTGACTAACTTGAAAGTTCAGCTCCTTGATTTCTGCTAGTTTCAATCCACCCCCACGAAGCTCGACATCGTCAATCCTTCCGAGCCCCATTGCGACCACATATTCATCATAGAATTCCTTCAAGTCACAATCGAAATCAACAATTTCAGCTCTTGTGTGCAAATATAATTGCTGAGTTTCTATCGATTCACCTTCTTCGGTTATGATAACTTTTTCAAAATTGGCACAAAAATCATGCTCCAACCTTTACGATGGTATTTGAATCAAGTATCTGTGTAATTCGCCTACTGAATGGTTGAAAGGCTTCATCTAAAAATTCACAAATTTCGATGTGATTGTGATTGACAATTGAAAACGTTTGGAACCGACCTTCATTTCGATCGATTCTCGGTATGCTTTCTCTCAACAAACTGATGACATTTCTCTGCGCATTGCATATATTGTATATACATATACATATTTTCATTCTGTGCCCTGAAATGATTACCTGGCCGTGCAGTCAACATTCCATCCAGGTACATTTAATTTTTTTTTTTTTGTATATGTTCTCGCGAGAACGCTTTGATACTGCCTTCACTAATTATTTATCCGTATTTCATGTAAAATCGCAAAACGGAACCCGAGACGAAGATTAAAGTCACACCCTGACAATGGAAAGTGCGATAAAGTAAAAAGTCCCCATTGACAACGAATCCTGTGATCAACAAATTTCAACCCTATGGCTGTGATTCTTCTATTCTGCAATTTCCAAATTTTATATTTACATATTTATGTTGTGCATAGTTTTGTGATAATTTTAACTTTCTCAGAATATCTAGTATGATTTCTTGAGAGATGTTATTCCGATGTAAAACTTTTCTTCAATTTATATCGTATAAATCCCATGTAAATCGGATGAAGACTTTTGATGTCCATGAGCTAAACCACTGATTGTTTGTAGATTTATTATTTATCTTTTTTAAATTTTAATTGTGATAATCCTATAAATTTTATCCACTTCTGAACACCTACATTTATCATTCAAACTATGCCTATGCCATATCATTATTGTAATTATACAATCCAAAAGGTCGGGTTTTTTAATGAGGCAGGGACTCCCCTGTACTCGTTTACCTGCAAATTCATACAGCCAGTCTTTGGCGGTGTTCAATAAAATAAATAAATAAATTACCCCCTTCCTCTCCTCCTCCTCCTCCTCCAATCATATCAAGCAATAAAATTGGGTGATTCACGGTGTCTCGGCGACCAAATCAATTAATATTTGCAGAATATGAAAATGCGAAATTCGATAATATAAACAACATTCTCAATTTTGCTCGCTATAAACATTCCCTAAATATTAGTCGTCAGCTGAAAAAAAATGCATGCTCAGCTGATTTGAGTGATGTCTCGGAAATAATCCGCTCCGAAATAATTGCAAAATTGCAGAATTGCAGAATTTTAGAATTCCTCCTCCAATGATATCAAGCAATAGAATTGGGTGATTCACTGTGTCTTGGAAGAAAATTCTCAATTCTCAAAATGTGCACGCCACTATCCGAAATAATGATAATATTAATTGAATAAACGAAATCGCGACAAAATCAATAAATGTCCAATGTTTAATGCGAAATTCGATAAAATTCTCAAATTTGCTCGCAATATTAGTCGCCAGCTGAAGAAAAAAAAAATGCATGCTCAGCTGATTTGAGCAACTATATTGGGTAATTGTTGATGTCTCGGAAATAATCCGCTCCGAAATAATCATAATATTTTTTAAATAAACAAAATCGCGACAAAATCAATTAATATTTGCAGAATATGAAAATGCGAAATTCGATAATATAAACAACATTCTCAATTTTGCTCGCTATAAACATTCCCTAAATATTAGTCGTCAGCTGAAAAAAAATGCATGCTCAGCTGATTTGAGTGATGTCTCGGAAATAATCCGCTCCGAAATAATTGCAAAATTGCAGAATTGCAGAATTTTAGAATTCCTCCTCCAATGATATCAAGCAATAGAATTGGGTGATTCACTGTGTCTTGGAAGAAAATTCTCAATTCTCAAAATGTGCACGCCACTATCCGAAATAATGATAATATTAATTGAATAAACGAAATCGCGACAAAATCAATAAATGTCCAATGTTTAATGCGAAATTCGATAAAATTCTCAAATTTGCTCGCAATATTAGTCGCCAGCTGAAGAAAAAAAAAATGCATGCTCAGCTGATTTGAGCAACTATATTGGGTAATTGTTGATGTCTCGGAAATAATCCGCTCCGAAATAATCATAATATTTTTTAAATAAACAAAATCGCGACAAAATCAATTAATATTCGCAGAATTTGGAAATGCGAAATTCGATAAACAAAAAGAAGGAGGGGGAGGGGTAGAGCGGGAGGGGTAGAGCGGGAGGGGTAGGGGGGAGGGGTAGAGCGGGAGGGGTAGAGGGGGAGGGGTAGAGCGGGAGGGGTAGAGGGGGAGGGGTAATTCCCTAAATATAAGTCGCCAGCTGAAGAAAAAAATGCATGCTCAGCTGATTTCAGCAACTATATTCGATGATTGTTGATGTCTCGGAAATAATCCGCTCCGAAATAATCATAATATTTTTTAAATAAACAAAATCGCGACAAAATCAATTAATATTCGCAGAATATGAAAATGCGAAATTCGATAATATAAACAACATTCTCCATTTTGCTCGAAATAAACATTCCCTAAAATCAATAAATCAATCATATTAATGCGAGCGGCTCGACGAAAACCATGACCTACGACAATAGTGAGCCACTGCCGAAAACCATGACCTACCTTTGTGCTGAAACGCAGTTAGTTACACTAATGTGTTTTCATGTACTTACTTGCTTCAACAAAACAGTGTTGTGCGGTGAAAAGTGAGCGTTCGATGAATCTAACTCTAGATTTTGAAGCGGTTGTTAGGATTTCCATCATGGTTAACATGACATAAGTTTGAAAATGAAAATTCCAACGTGGTTTGTCTTGGTACATCAATTCTAGCAAGTTGTAATTTTTGAAATTTGACCACTTATGAACAGGTTCCATCAAGACTTCAAAGTGCTCGTTGTTTTGAAAATATTGCAACAAAGTAGTTTTGCCGGATCCAATATTGTTTCCAAATTCCCGTTTTTGTTTTAACAGAACAAACTCTTACAAGGCCGTCTGGTTCGGGATGTGTTTCAACAATTCGGCCCATTATCCATTTTGATGGAGGCAAATTGTCTTCTTTGATAAGCACAACATCGCCAATTTTCAAGTTAGGCTACACATTGGTCCATTTAGCTCGTTGTTGAAGTGTTTTGAGGCAGTCTTTGTGAAAGATATCCCAAAAAGTTTGTGCTTTTTTCAACATTGTATTGTAGCGATCAAGCGGCAAAATTTTCTGGTTCAAAAAATTGCGTTCAGGAATTGCCAGTAGTGAATCGCCAATCAGGAAATGGCCCGGTGTTAAAAAGGAAAAATCATCGGGATAATTCGACATTGGGATGAGTGGTCGTGAGTTTAAACAGCTTTCGATTCGAGCTAATAGAGTAGCTAGTTCATCGTATGTTGTTGATTGATCGCCGCTCACGATTCGGTGTAAATGCTGCTTAACTCTTCGAATGTTCGTTTCCCAAATGCCGCCGAATGATGGTGCTGATGGTGGATTAAAGTGAAAGCAAATACCTTCATTCGCCAATTCGTTCACTAGAGCATTATGCATACTCTTCAGGTGCTCGTAATGTTCGGTTTGTAAGTGACGACGTGTGCCGGTGAAATTGGATCCACAATCACAATAGAGGTCGGAACACAGTCCTCTTCTGGAGACAAATCTTTGTAAAGGGTGATTTTTTAAGTGGTTTCTTTTTGAAAATCGAAAAAAACGCAAAAAATTTCGAAAAGTGAATCAAATCTTTATTGAAATCGATAAATTGGTTCTTGCCATTTACTTTTTGAAAATAATTTCATGCCCCACAAAAAATAATCCAGGGGCGTTAAATCGCACGATCTGGCCGGCCAATGAACGGGGCCGAAACGAGAGATGAACTGTTCGCCGAACTTACGGCGCAGTTCGTCCATGGATGGACCCGCTGTGTGGCTGGAGGCGCAAGCGTTGCTCGTTTGTAAGTCTTTCCATCTTGAAATTGCAAAGCATACTGAGCATTTTTGACTGTGACAGACGTCAGTTGGAATTTGACATCTGTCAAAAAATTAAACGTCAAAAAGAAACCAGCTAAAAAATCACCCTTTAGTGCCATTTAAAAGGCTTCACTGGATTGATCTATTACGGGCTCTAGGTGAACCGCTTTGACGCACATGCTAACGAACAAGATGTAGCCCTTGTAAATTTTGCGTCCCCTGATTTTTGACGTACGCTAGACCGCATAAATCGATACCGGTATGTAGAAAAGGCCTGGATTTGGTTACACGTACGGCTGGTAGATCGGCCATTTGTTGAGTGGCTGTTTTTCCTTTCTAGCGATGGCAAATAACACATTTCGAAAAGACTTTTCGAATGGAATTTTGTCCACCTGGTATCCAAAACTGTTTGCGAATGTGAGCCAATAAGCGTTGAGATTCAGCGTGAAGTGCTCTTACATGGTAGTGGTTGATTATTAAAGATGTGAAGTGATGGATCTTGGGCAGGATGTAAGGGTGTTTTTCATTGTAAGATAATTCACTGAATCCCAAGCGACCGGAAATTCGGTGGTGGGATGGATACAATCCGTCGGTGTTTCTGGTGGTGGGATGGATACAATCGAAATGATTTTGCGTTCGGATTCAATCATATCTCGTTCAGAATCGTCAATGGTGATTTCGCTTGATTTTGGCCAATGGTGTTCAGGTAGTGTTAGCCAAGATGGTCCGTTGAACCATAAATTGTTGTTGTGTAGTTGTTTTGGAAACAATCCTCTCGATACAAAATCGGCTGAGTTATCGTGAGTGGAAACGTAATTCAATTGGTTGATTGATGAAGATTTCAGGATTTCTGTAACACGGTTGGCAACAAAGATTTTCCATCTGTTTGGGTCTCCATTTAACCAATTCAGAACTATTTTCGAATCAGTCCAGAGGTGAATGCTCGATGAATCGATGTGATGATGACGAAGTGCGCTTTTAACGTAGGAGAGTAGAGATGCCAGCATTAAAGCAGCACGAAGCTCCATGCGAGGAATGGTTTGGAAATCCTTAGGTGCAACTTTTGATTTAGAAATCAATAATGTTGATGTAATGATTTCATTTTTGTTCAAGTACCGTAGATAAATTGCTGCACCACACGCATTGTTTGAGGCATCGGAGAAACCATGAAGTTGGATGTGGCTAGCAGGTGTTGTTTTGATCCAACGAGGAACTTCGAATGAGGAGAAAAGTGTGAACTGTTCAACGAACTTTCTCCAATCATCTTTGATTTCGGTTGGTATTATTTCATCCCAATCACATTGTGAAGCCCAAATTCGTTTCATGAATAGTTTGGCCTTGACAGTAATAGGAGCAAGAATTCCCATTGGGTCGAAATGTCTCGCAACGTTTGACAAAATGAAACGTTTTGTGAGTGGTTCATTGGCATCATACTTGAATTTGAAGTTCAATGTGTCTGATTTAGAGTTCCAAAAGATGCCCAATGTTTTGATGGTTTTATCTGGATTCATCGATAGCGGCACAGTCAATTCTTGATCTTCAGGGGGAACTGCTTCTAGTAATTCGTTAGTGTTACTTGCCCATTTTTTCACATCAAAGCCAGCTGATTTGAAAACCTGGATGACTTCACTTTGCAAACGGAGAGCTGAAGGGATGTCATGAGAACCAGAGATGACATCAACGACGTAGGTATCCTTTTTTATTGTTTCAGCTGCTTTCGGATAATCATCTTGATTTTCTTCAGCTAATGTTTGAACAGTTTGAATTGCTCCGCACGGTGCGTAGTTTGTTCCGAATGTAGGTCGTGTCATGCCATACTCACAGATGACATCAAATAGATTTTCACGCCACAAGATACGATGAGAGGTTGTGTCGTCTTCGTGTAATCGTATTTGCCGGTACATTTGTTTGATATCACACACGAAAACGATTTGATGGAATCGCCAGTTGAGTAAAATCGCAATCAAATCGTTCTGTAGAGCAGGGCCAGGGAAAATAATGTCGTTGAATGAGTTCCCGTTGGATGATGGTTTAGAAGCATTGTAGACTACACGAATAGGGGTTGATTTGCTTTGTTCGTTGATAGCTGCATGCTGCGGAAGGTAAAAACAGTTAAACGAAGGTAAACCATTTTCGTCAATGAATAAACGGTCGCTTTCGGTATCCGAGAGTTGAACCAAATGACCAGCATCCAAGTAGCTTTTGATTTGGTTTACGTAATCGCGTTTGAATTTTTCGTTCCGGGCAAACCGACGTTCAAGCTGGAGAAACTGCTTGAGAGCTGTAGCGCGAGATTCTCCCAACACTGTTTTTGAACTCATGGAATCCAAAAATTTGCGAAATGGTTATTTGACGACAAAACGACCGTCAGGATCTCTCTGGGTATGTTGCTTGTAGAAATCGATGCAAAATTGTTCCTCCCTCGTGTACATGCGATCCTCGGATATCTCTTCAGACTCAAAGAATTTGCACAAAAGTTTATCGATTTGCAAAACATTATTTGAAATAAAATTTGAGTTTCGAGATTCTTCGCAATTACTCATTGCGCCAAACAGAATCCAACCAAGTAGAGTTTTTTGTGCTATGGGTGTTCCTTTGAGACCTCTCCTGATCTCTGGGCAGATGATTTCAGCGTATACATCGGAGCTTAATATCAAATCGATTGGACCCTGGATGTTGAACTTAGGGTCGGCTAAATCAATTCCTTTGATATGGGACCAATTTGCGTAAAAAAGTAACTTCGACGGTAAGCGTTGGATGAGGGATTTCATCACAAAAGCATCAACGGTGGTTGTGTAGTCAGAGTGAAGTGAGCTGATGGAAAAGGATACATAGCCGTTGCTTGATGACTGTGCGTTGTCCAAATGTGTGACGTTGACAAGGCATCTCACTTTCTCCAGTTTCAGTAGTTGTGATGCATTTTCGCTAATGGCACAGGCTTCTCCCCCTTGATCGATGAGAGCACGTAGAACAAACGTTTCTCCACTCGGTGTATGTGCTTTCACTAAAGCAGTTGCCAACAGGGTGGATTTGAAAATGGGGAGATCGTTGTCCACTTTTGATGATAGGATCCCCTTACTTTGACTGGGTACCGGTTCAGTGGATTGTGAGGGTATTTCGTACGGTACGGCTGGGTTTTTTTCGAGCGCTTGATGTAGTAAAGTATGGTGACGATTACTACATTGGGTACAGTTCCGCTTGCTCAAACATTTGGATTTTTTTTTTTTTTTTTTTTAATATACACCGCCAAAGACTGGCTGTTTTTATTCATTTTTAAGTAATTACATATTTGACAGGGAAAAGGTAAGGGTCATTAATGTTTATATCGGATCGCACCACCATTAAAACCTGTATCTTTTCTTTTAGAAAAATCCATTCAAACATTGCAAGGTTGAATGATTATAAATACAATTTGTATAAATATTACATTCGATAACTATGCTAAAAATATCACATAATCACAATATTAACAATGCTAATGAAATTTAAAAAGAAATGGTTTAATTACAATCATTGGATTTGTTGTTGTTTCAACCTAAGATTCAATTTATCACAGGCAACTAATTTAGATTTAAAATTTGCACGCGTAGCAGATTCTTTAAACAGTTCATCAATGAAGTTTGACTTATCGGTGCCGTATGTTCATTAATAAGTGATAGATTTTTTATTCTAAAAGTCTCCACCGACGATTCACGAAGATTGAATGGGTCTGAATGAAGCGCAATATCGTTTTTTATCTGTGAACATGGAATAATGCCGTTCATTACGTCGTAGAAAAACAGCAAAGCTGCATTGATACGCTTTCTTTCAAGTTTCATCATTTTCAAGTTTTCGAGTCTATATTCATATGAAGAAATACGATAATTGTTTTCGGCAGATGGATATTCTCTCAATGCAAATATTGTAAATTGCTTTTGCACCGATTCAATTAAGTCTATCGATATCGAATGATATGGTAACCATACGACACAACAGTATTCAAGCAATGATTGAATTAGAGTGTTATATAAAGTCTTGAGCGTATTGAGATTTCTTATGTCAAAGCAAAAGCGTTTGATAAATCCAAGTGTAGATTTTGCTTTAGACACTATCACATTTATGTGGCTATTAAAGTTCAATTTCGAATCCACAATCATACCAAGGTCCCTTTGCTCGCTAACTCTTTCAAACACGTGATCCCCATAATGGTAATTTCCAATAATGATGTTCGATTGTTGTTTGTTGGTAATTGACATCACTAAACACTTGTTTGAGTTTAGGTCTAAATCGTTTGCGATACACCATTGCCTCAATTTATCGATAGCACGTTGAAGCTTCAATGTGTCCAAAGCGGAATTGATTGCAGCTGCAATTTTAAGATCATCAGCAAACAAAGATATAAACACATCAATACCCAATTCCTCAACTATGTCGCTATAGTGTAGGACCCAAGTGACTTCCTTGAGGCACACCCGAGTTTACCATGAATTCCCCGGAACTTCTACCATTGTAGTATACAAATTGACGACGGTCGCGAAGATATGATTTGATCCAATAGATGAGGTTACTAGGTATATTATATCTGTTTAACTTTGAAATCAATATATCATGATTGACTTTATCAAAGGCCTTTGCAAAATCTGTGTACAGCACATCTACTTGTCGTCGATTTTTAAACACAAATTGAGTAAAATCCATGAGATTGGTCACTGTTGAACGTCTTTTATATTATAGAATCCATGTTGTTTCGGTGATATTCTATTTGCAACCATATCAGTTAGTTTAATATTCACGAGTTTTATTTAACAATACACCGCCAAAGACTGGCTGTTTTTATTCATTATTGATTAATTACATATCTGACAGGGAAAAGGTAAGGGTCATTAATCGATTATATCGGATCTCACCACCATTAAAACCTGTATCTTTTCTTTTAGAAAAATCCATTCAAACAACGCAAGGTTGGATGATTATAAATACAATTTGTATAAATATTACATTCGATAACTATGCTAAAAATATCACATAATCACAATATCACAATATTAACAATGCTAATGAAATTTAAAAAGAAATGGTTTAATTACAATCATTGGATTTGTTGTTGTTTCAACCTAAGATTCAATTTATCTCAGGCAACTAATTGAGATTTAAAATTTGCACGAGAAGCAGGTTCTTTAAACAGTTCATCAATGAAGTTTGCAAGTTTACACATCTGATTTACTGGTGCCGTATGTTCATTAATAAGTAATAGATCTATTATTCTAAAAGTTTCCACCGACGATTCACGAAGATTGAATGGGTTTGAATGAAGCGCAATATCGTTTTTTATCTGTGAGCATGGGATAATGTCGTTCAATACGTCGTAGAAAAACAGCAAAGCTGCATTGATACGCCTCCTTTCAAGTTTCATCATTTTCAAATTTTCCAGTCTACATTCATATGAAGAAATATGATAGTTGTTTTCGGCAGATGGATATTCTCTCAATGCAAATATTGTAAATTGCTTTTGCACCGATTCAATTAAGTCTATCGATATCGAATGATATGGTAACCATACGACACAACAGTATTCAAGCAATGATTGAATTAGAGTGTTATATAAAGTCTTGAGCGTATTGAGATTTCTTATGTCAAAGCAAAAGCGTTTGATAAATCCAAGTGTAGATTTTGCTTTAGACACGATCATATTTATGTGGTTATTAAAATTCAGTTTCGAATCCACAATCACACCAAGGTCCTTTTGTTCTTTAACTCTCTCAAACACGTGATCCCCATAATGGTAATTTCCAATAAAGATGTTCGATTGTTGTTTGTTGGTAATTGACATCACTGAACACTTGTTTAAGTTTAGGTGTAAATCGTTTGCGATACACCATTGCCTCAATTTATCGATAGCACGTTGAAGCTTCAATGTGTCCATAGCGGAATTGATTGCAGCTGCAATTTTAAGATCATCAGCAAACAAAGATATAAACACATCAATACCCAATTCCTCAACTATGTCGTTGATAAATAGTAAAAAAAGTGTAGGTCCCAAGTGACTTCCCTGAGGCACACCCGAGTTTACTATGAATTCCCCGGAACTTCTACCATTGTAGTTTACAAATTGACGACGGTCGCGAAGATATGATTTGATCCAATAGATGAGGTTACTAGGTATATTATATCTGTTTAACTTTGAAATCAATATATCATGATTGACTTTATCAAAGGCCTTTGCAAAATCTGTGTACAGCACATCTACTTGTCGTCGATTTTTAAACACAAAGTGAGTAAAATCCATAAGATTGGTCACTGTTGAACGCCTTTTATAGAATCCATGTTGTTTCGGTGATATTCTATTTGCAACCATATCAGTCAGTTTAATATTCACGAGTTTCTCAAAGAATCTAGCTATAGTTGGTAGTTTAGCTATACAGCGATAGTTTTCAACATTCGATCTAGATCCCTTTTTAAAGATTGGATTCACGCTATAACTCTTCCACTGAGAAGGAAACAATCCGAGAGTTAGTGATTCGTTGAATATGATGTGAAGTGGAGTGCACAAAAAGGCTGCACAGTTTTTCAGCAATAATGGATGAAAACCATCAGGTCCCGTTCCTTTCGATATATCAATTTTCATAAGCTCGTCGAATACAAATGCTTCTTCCAACAGGAATAAATCATTAGTTCCTCCAATGGTGGTAACTCGATTGGGTTGTAAGCCATTCCTATTAAATTCAAAATTTTTTTTGAAAAATTTTGCAAAAAGATCAGCTTGAACTTGAATATTAGTCGTTGATGTATCACCATAATGAAGAATTTTCGGTATTTTATCAGTTTTCCTCCTGGAATTAATAATACGCCAGAATGATTTTGAGTCTGATCGAACAGTAGAAGCCATATTATTGATGTAGTCATCGTAGAGTTTTGTATTCAATGAATCAAACGCAGCGAATGCTGCATCAAACGAACGTCTGTCACCCGAGATTTTGAAATTCTTCCATTCCTTATTTCTCTTGTTTTTTAGGTTGCGTAGTTGAGCATTGCTCCATGGACACTTTACATTACGTTTAATGGTATTCTTTGGTATAAACCGCTCTATTGCTGTCGTTAATGAATTAACAAGCACAGTCACCTTATCGTCCAGAGATAGATGACGACTAATAAGTTGTTTTTCCAAGCATAAAGATGACAAATACTGATTCAAGCCAAAATAGTCTCCTCTTTTATAGTTAAATGTGTCGGTATTTGGCTCAGATGAAGCAACATTGAAATGCCATTCAAATGTGAGCAAAATCGGTGGATGAAGATCCTCTAATTTGACTAACGGAGGCGGTCTAAAAATTGTTAGATTTTCGTGGTCGTTCGTAAATACAAGATCTAATAGTCTACCCATTGAATTACGAATATTATTGACTTGAAACAATCCAAGCTCACTTATTGTACCAATAAATTCAGCTGCATGTGAAGGTTCTATTTGCTCTGGCAGGAGAATATTAGAATCATCATCCGCGATCCACGACACATTTGGCATATTGAAATCACCAGTCAATATAAAAATATCCGATGGACGGCATGATGAATGTATTGATTTTATGGCATTAAGATGAGATTGATAAGTTCAATTGCGTTGATGCAATGCCCAAATGCTCTTCGAATGATATGGTGAAATGGCCGAGAGTTACAGCTGTGATTTGTAATATCTCTGACATTATAAACCGATTTAAATAAAAGTAAATACTTGAAATATGTAGTTCCATTTTCATGTGATGAACGTTTCACAATTATTATTCAAACGGTACGCTCGCAGATGCCAATCGATTCGATATTGTTATTGGCACATTTCACGAAATGGCATCGAACGAAAATGGTCGATGTGACAAATTCATTCCTAGCCACTAAAATAAATGTATTCAAATCTACCCTTTGTATCAATGTTTGTTACATAAAAGTAGAAATGAAAATGGTGCAAAATTCATAGCAAATCATTTTTATTAAAATGCTCCCTTTTGTGCTATGCGCATTCAAATTTCTGGCGGAAAAGGTTCGGTGTGTGCGTATGCCTATAGAAATCCACCCTTAATTGGCTGTATGCATATAATGTAGTTGTGCATACGGTTGGACAATCCCATCGACGACGTCGATATTGAATCAATTGCACAGTTTCGTGCTACATTTTATCCGGCATGCGAAAATGTCGTGCGTCCAAATATGAAATTGGAATCCGATTTCGGAGCAACGTCAATAAAATTATGCATTTCATATCAATTGAATGAATGGACCCATGTGCATCTATCCCTTTTTATGCAACTCTGCTCTGGTCCATTTCTCATATTTAGTTCCATTTTCTCTATTTGCCTGATAGAGTGAGATAAAGAGCGAGAGGGAGAAAGAGAGGGAAACAGAGAGTACAAATTATAATGAGCAATGGTTGAAAATTGAAATGACTTTGTATATGGCTCGCTTCGCTCGAACGGTGCTACATCAAATTATTTTCCGTAAGCTAATAAAAATATAATTCTAGTCAATCAATGCGATGTGCGAACTATTAATTTGGAACTTTGGTATTTCGTTCAATTCAAATAATTGTCCGTCATACTCGATTCTTTTATAATAGAAAATAAACCAACTCAAATTATTGAACAAAGAAATCTTTCAAAGCGATTGATTTTTTTCTTTTTTTTTTTTTTTGATTTTCCAGTAAATGTTAAGAAAAATCAGAAGAAATAAAAGCAGTTGAGATTTTGGATTCCTTTCACGTGCAAATTCATCAACAAGTTGTTCTTTTCTATCGTTCAAACTGGATTTGTTTGCATTCTACGTAAAATCTATATCGTAGATCGTCATTTAGAGCAATTAAATTGTTGAACAATGCATAAATTGCGTTGCAATATGAAATGTGAGCATTGGCCTTGGTCTTCTGACAGGAGAAGATATTGTGGGTTGGCATTCACTTTTAATATCTCTTCATCAGATTCATTGAAGAAATCAGATTCATTGAGCAAATCCCAATAGAGTTTCGGTATAACGATTTCAGCGACAATAAATTTGGAACAATATGAAGAAGATGATCGAAGGATGTTATTTGATATTTGCCAAAGCTACTCGGTCCAATGAATCAGAATTGGTATGCAATTTTTCCAGATTATCCATGATTTTCGTAGCGTTTCAATGGATGAAAGTGAAATATCTTTTTTAAATTGATTACAACGATAAAGCTGAAAATTGGAGAGCAATCGATGAGAGTCATCGATAGCAATCGATGTAATTCCCACAAATTTGCACAGAGAGAAATATCCGATTACAATAATTTGGTCAAAATGACTCTTCAAGGCAAATCATTCATCAAACAGCAAACCAAAAATGAGCAAGTTTTGTGAACTTGCTCTTTTTCAAATGATATTTATTCACGCAATGATATTTACTTTGTGCACTGTGGAACCAAATAAATGTGCATCGGTCGGAAAGCAAGCAAAGGCTGCCTTTTTATCTGTTGTCTATTTGGCAAAAGGAAATAAAAGCAAGCAGAAAAGGTGCATCTGAACTTTACCTGGACAGCCGAACACAATGAAAATCCAATATCAGCATTCGATTCTCCCACAAAAAGATCATCTTCGGGTGAAAATGAATTGTTTTATTGCTATTTCCAAACCAATCGATGCGTTATCTCGCTTCAGTTTTAAACGGCCGTTTCCAGTTTCATGTTACGCCATTCCCTTTCGCTTTTCAATATACCACCGAACAACAACAAAAAAGAAGAAGTACTACAAAAATGAAAACAAAAAATGAATTAATCACACACTTCCATTCCATGGTTTTCAATATTTTTCCCAATTTCTTTATAGAAATATAATAAATGAGGTAAAGGCCAGAGCATATCCATGGAAATGGTGCGGTTACTGCTGCTGCTGAGTTGATATGAATCCAAACGAACTGATAATGGTGATTTTTACTTTGAAACATGAGAAATGCTCTTTTGATGTTTCATTGGAAAATCTATCGTTGATTTATAGACACACATTGTTCAATCCTTCGAAATGGACAACTTCCTTTCCTGTTAATTGTGTGCGCGATCCAGTTTTCATCAATTTCAATGCGTTCGGTCAGAATCAATTAAAACTCATTTTAGGATATATAAATGTGCTCACATTTCGTATTCAATTTAATAATCTTCATGCAATTTTCCTGATACTGCAGGTTCAATATCCCTTTTCATTTTCCATTTGAAGATTTTTGCATTCTCTCTTTTTATTCAAGCAAAATAATTCTGCATTTACTATTTCAATTCGTAATTGAAAATGTCCTGTTGAGTATCATAATTCTCTGCTGATCGCTGTCAAATTGGGTGGTGCATGCTGAAAATCAAACTTGTACGTTCAAAAGCGGCAAATAAGCCGTAGCTGTGGACAGATGTGTCACTTATTTGTCTCAAAAATTTTCGTGCGAGTTTTGAATTGCGGAACTTTTTTCTTTTATAAGTGGAACGGCTTTTTCGCCACCCTTTAACTGTTCGGTTGGTTTGAAGCGGTTTCGGAATGTTATCTCATGGTCATTACGTAAGGCCGCCAAGGATACGCACCAACTGATATTCGGTCACACGTGATTTATGCCGTGTGTGTGTAGTATGTGTACTTCTTGGAGCACGAGAAATCTTGTCTAATAACTCAAAATACCAAATATGCCCTTTTCACATGAAACAGCATCGACTATTTGGTAATCTGATATTTGGTACTTGGATTTCGGTTGAAGCGATAAAGAGCCCGTTAAACGAAGGCATTGGAATATCAATTAACGCATCACCAATGATTTACATCGATGGATGTTATTCTTTATCGTTCCACCCAGCACCTATCATCTCTAGTGTCTCTTAATCGGGTAACCGAAACGGTTGAGAAAATATTGCCTCTGCCATTACATCTATTAGCATGTGTTTGTTTATCCAGGCCAAAAGAGCAAGTGTGAAAAAAGGAAAATGTTGCGCATTTTCCAATATCCATTCAAGTTAAAATGGATGGTGTGTCGCATAACCGAACGCAATTTGTGCACACATGTGACATTATATTCATAGGACAACGGACCAGTTCGAACTGAACTAAAAAGGATTGCCGAAATGATATGCGACAGCAATATAGAATTCTCACCAAGTGTCTTTCTATACCTCTTTTATGAAAAACGATCCCATTTTCGAATGTCAACGATATTTGGGATGCTTTCAAAACACATTTCATTGCACACACAGTTTGATCGAGTCAATCGGGCGGTTGACTTTGTGTTTGTAAAAAGCATCATGATTTGACAATCACCGTGATTTGCCGTTCACTTAATCAATCCGACAGGTTGTTTAGCATTTGAAGTGACAAAATACAATGCAATCTTAAATGTAAAAGGTAACCCATTCCTTAAAATCGAAGCAATTCGCAAGCCAAATACTAAATATTTTCTCATCGACCGAACCGTACCTTTCAAAAGCGAGCATTAAAAACGATAAAAAAAAAACGGATCGATTATTTAATATTGATACAATTCAACGGGAACAAAGCATATTTTTCTACTGTTGCACAAAGGCTCGGCGTTGATCAACTGTATTCCGATTTGAACTGTATAGGCACGTAGAAAAAGGATGGGAAAAAACAAGTGAAAAGAGGTAAATTTCACATCCAATTTTTACCATGCGTCATTCAAAAGAAGCAACGACGTTGTCGCCAAGCATACAAAAGCCACATATTTGCTAAGGAGCGAGAGAAAGAGCTGAGTTTGAGACCGCACCTAACACAATGTTATTTAATAATGACATAGTCGTTTTGTCGACCGAAAATTACTGTATCAATGGGTGACATCAGAACATTCCAACAATGCAATGAGCCCATAATATGGCTGTGTAACATGTGTTCTCTTCTCTTTTTTCCGTTCCACATTCTCTCGGGTGTCACCATTTCACACACATATTCAATCCTTTTGTGTACGGGTTAAATTGATCCATTCCAATCGAACGCTGAAAATGAATTGAGTTGAATTTTTTTACCTGCGCCGTTGAACGTGTAACACTGAATTGAATTGCACATACAAATAATAATGTCTTTCGATCGATTCACTCTCCGGATCATCGTGTAAAAAGGGTATTTCAACTTGCTCTCTCTCACCGTGCAAACCGGCGAGCAGGTAAACTAATTGCACTTTCATGTGATGTTTTATTCGCAAGTGAATGTTTTTTTATTGCTTGTTTTGAAGTTTCCGATCAATAATCCGGGCGAATCCGATACAAACAAATTATCATCCGAAAATTGTGATTTATCATAAATCCCAAAAATTGCGGTAAAATATAGCCAGAATCAAATGCTTTCGTCGATGAGTTTCGATTTCATCAATTGAAATTTTCTAATTACCAAAAATCCATTTCTTGAACCGCTCATTCATCGCACTGACTTGTTGGATGCCATTGTCATTACCTCATTCTTTCGGTTCAACAGATTCAAGGTATCACATCGAGAGAATAAATCAGCAGATTATCGGCGAGCAATATGATTCTTTTTTTATCCAAGAAAACTTTTTTTTCCGCTACCATTACTAAATACATCATCTCGGCGTGCAAAAGAAAAAAAAATTGAAGATTATGGTACATTACGGTTAGATGAGGATTCTGATGATGATTTCTATTCAATATATTGATTCAAAACATATGTGCACATTCATTTATGCATGAATATCAATGAATATAGCCGATGGACGGACTTTATGGCGAGTGTTTCGATTGAAAAGCGATCTGAGTAGAGGAGATACTATGAATGCACAAAAGAATGGCGAACAAAATGAATAGAAAATGCAACTCTGAAAATAGCCTTTCACTTTTTTTCTCGCATGTTTATCCATCGCTTTGCAATATTGCTACACTCTTTGTGCTATTGCGTGTATATTTTGTAATCACAGTAAACACTCAAAATGGACAAATGTATTCAAACATACTTGAGAAAAGGCTGTGGGAAAAAGCATTCGATCCTGTCCAATTCACACACACACACACACACACACACCCATTCGAGAAAAAGGAACTGAAACTAGATCCGAGCATGCACAATTCAATGATTGTGCATTAAATAGAGGAGATAGAGAATAGCCGATAGTTTTGTGGACTCTCTTTGAGAAAATAACCTGCGAAATAACGACATTTCTGCAGTGAAAAACAAAAACAAAATTTGGAACTCATCGAACGCAGTAAGAGTGGTGAGTCCTTTCGAAGAGTTAACAATGTGGATATGCTGAAAAGGTTGAAAATAAGAAGCGAAAGAAGCGTGATGTAATGGATTTTAATGTAAGCCGAATGATGCTCGAATGAAACTACCTAAAGGATAGGATGAGATCAAAATTCGATTGGAATTCGTGAAAAGAAAATGATTTGCTCTCCCGCTGCTAAACCATTTTGATTTTTACCGGCTCCTCTTCGAAACGTGAAAGACTATCAAGAAATTGTGTTGAATAATGTTTTATTTTTGCGGAGCGATGAGCGAGCGAGCGAGAGAAGGAGAGAGAAAGAATCCATGCGTAGATGAATTGAACAGTTGCTCCGGACAATAGAATCCATGTTGTTTCGGTGATATTCTATTTGCAACCATATCAGTCAGTTTAATATTCACGAGTTTCTCAAAGAATTTAGCTATAGTTGGTAGTTTAGCTATACAGCGATAGTTTTCAACATTCGATCTAGATCCCTTTTTAAAGATTGGATTCACGCTATAACTCTTCCACTGAGAAGGAAACAATCCGAGAGTTAGTGATTCGTTGAATATGATGTGAAGTGGAGTGCACAAAAAGGCTGCACAGTTTTTCAGCAATAATGGATGAAAACCATCAGGTCCCGTTCCTTTCGATATATCAATTTTCATAAGCTCGTCGAATACAAATGCTTCTTCCAACAGGAATAAATCATTAGTTCCTCCAATGGTGGTAACTCGATTGGGTTGTAAGCCATTCCTATTAAATTCAAAATTTTTTTTGAAAAATTTTGCAAAAAGATCAGCTTGAACTTGAATATTAGTCGTTGATGTATCACCATAATGAAGAATTTTCGGTATTTTATCAGTTTTCCTCCTGGAATTAATAATACGCCAGAATGATTTTGAGTCTGATCGAACAGTAGAAGCCATATTATTGATGTAGTCATCGTAGAGTTTTGTATTCAATGAATCAAACGCAGCGAATGCTGCATCAAACGAACGTCTGTCACCCGAGATTTTGAAATTCTTCCATTCCTTATTTCTCTTGTTTTTTAGGTTGCGTAGTTGAGCATTGCTCCATGGACACTTTACATTACGTTTAATGGTATTCTTTGGTATAAACCGCTCTATTGCTGTCGTTAATGAATTAACAAGCACAGTCACCTTATCGTCCAGAGATAGATGACGACTAATAAGTTGTTTTTCCAAGCATAAAGATGACAAATACTGATTCAAGCCAAAATAGTCTCCTCTTTTATAGTTAAATGTGTCGGTATTTGGCTCAGATGAAGCAACATTGAAATGCCATTCAAATGTGAGCAAAATCGGTGGATGAAGATCCTCTAATTTGACTAACGGAGGCGGTCTAAAAATTGTTAGATTTTCGTGGTCGTTCGTAAATACAAGATCTAATAGTCTACCCATTGAATTACGAATATTATTGACTTGAAACAATCCAAGCTCACTTATTGTACCAATAAATTCAGCTGCATGTGAAGGTTCTATTTGCTCTGGCAGGAGAATATTAGAATCATCATCCGCGATCCACGACACATTTGGCATATTGAAATCACCAGTCAATATAAAAATATCCGATGGACGGCATGATGAATGTATTGATTTTATGGCATTAAGATGAGATTGATAAGTTTCGTTTGACGACATTGGTGGAATATACGAATTAAAAATAAATACATTTGTATGCTTATTCAACGTTAATTTAACACAAATGCATTCAATTGATGATGCGTTGAAAATAGATACTTCTGAACAGATGAAATGAGATCGGACAGCTACCAGAACTCCTCCTCCACGTTCAAAAATTGAATCAGTTTGATCCCTATCTTTACGAAAAACGTTAAATGATGTATCAAAATATTCTGATGAAGCGATTCCATCAGTTAACCAGGTTTCAGTCAATGTGAAGATATCATATTCTGACAAAGATGAGTTGCGATACACTTCCTTTGATTTCGTTCTCATACCACGCATATTCGAGGAGTAGATATTGATTTCCAATAAGTCCAGATGATTAATATTAATGATTAATATTAATGTGGCCTGGAAAAATAAGTTTCTCAAAGAATTTAGCTATAGTTGGTAGTTTAGCTATACAGCGATAGTTTTCAACATTCGATCTAGATCCCTTTTTAAAGATTGGATTCACGCTATAACTCTTCCACTGCGAAGGAAACAATCCGAGAGTTAGTGATTCGTTGAATATGATGTGAAGTGGAGTGCACAAAAAGGCTGCACAGTTTTTCAGCAATAATGGATGAAAACCATCAGGCCCCGTTCCTTGCGATATATCAATTTTCATAAGCTCGTCGAATACAAATGCTTCTTCCAACAGGAATAAATCATTAGTTCCTCCAATGGAAGTAACTCGATTGGGTTGTAAGCCATTCCTATTAAATTCGAAATTTTTGTTGAAAAATTTTGCAAAAAGATCAGCTTGAACTTGAATATTAGTCGTTGATGTATCACCATAATGAAGAATTTTCGGTATATTATCAGTTTTCCTCCTGTAATTAATAATACGCTAGAATGATTCTGATCGAACAGTAGAAGCCATATTATTGATGTAGTCATCGTAGAGTTTTGCATTCAATGAATCAAACGCAGCGAGTGCTGCATCAAACGAACGTCTATCACCCGAGATTTTGAAAAACTTCCATTCCTTATTTCTCTTGTTTTTTAGGTTACGTAGTTTAGCATTGCTCCATGGACACTTTACATTACGTTTAATGGTATTCTTTGGTATAAAGCGCTCTATTGCTGTCGTTAATGAATTAACAAGCACTGTCACCTTATCGTCCAGAGATAAGTGACGACTAATCAGTTGATTTTCCAAGCATAAGGATGACAAATACTGATTCAAGCCAAAATAGTCCCTACTTTTATAGTTAAATTTGTCGGTATTTAGCTCAGATGAAGCAACATTGAAATGCCGTTCAAATGTGAGCAAAATCGGTGGATGAAGATCTTCTACTTTGACTAGCGGAGGCGGTCTAAAAATTGTTAGATTTTCGTGGTCGTTCGTAAATACAAGATCTAATAGTCTACCCATTGAATTACGAATATTATTGACTTGAAACAATCCAAGCTCACTTATTGTACCAATAAATTCAGCTGCATTTGATGGTTCTATTTGCTCTGGTAGGAGAATATTAGAATCATCATCCGAGATCCACGACACATTTGGCATATTGAAATCACCAGTCAATATAAAAATATCCGATGGACGGCATTTTGAATGTGTTTCTGACAAACAGTTAAAGCAGAGCTTCAATCGTATGATATCTTTAGATCTTTCCCGTATGGATTTGGCCAAAAAATCTGGACAGGAATAAATCATGTGTTCAAGCGAACCCAAAGCACATTTGCTGAATTTATCTGGTTTCGGTGATGAAGAAGGGATATCAACTTTGTTTGTGCGATTGTTGGCTGGAGAAGTAGCCTTTGCTTTTGTCAGGGCTAATGATTTGACTGATTTTTTCGTTTCAGAATTGGATGGCTTACTTAGATTTGTTGTGTTCGTTTTCTCATCCATTTTTAAAAGCTCCAGTGTTCGCAAGCTTTGTTCAATGCGTTATGTTATGTCTTTCATTGTTGGAAGTTCTTTCTTTTTAACCGCAGTCTTTTCGAATTCTTTTCTGGTCTCCAGTGGAAGTTTATCGATAGCTAAGTAAGCTATGATGGAATCGACTGCTGACGGGTCGATATCGACATTCTTCAGTCCTTGAATTGTTTCGTTCACAATTGTTGCAAGTTTTTGCAGTTCACTGATTGATTCTTGCTTACTGCGTTGAAAGGTGAGTAGCTGCTGCATGGTGTCCATGAACATTGCCCTCTTGTTCTCGTAGCGCTCAGCAAGCAATTCCAAAGCTGAAAGGTAATTGGCGTTGGTGACAGGTAAATGTTTAACAAGGTCAAATGCTGGACCCTCCAAAGAGTTGAATAGATATTGCAATTTTGAGACTTCAGTGAGCTGTGGGTTGGTATGGATCAGCGCTTCAAATTGGTCTTTGAATGAATTCCACTCAATGTACTTCCCGGAAAAGGTGGGTAGTTTCAACGGGGGTAGCTTAATGGGTGGTAAAGAGACGTTTTTCTTCGTTGGTGCACCCAAAAGTGAATTGTTCAAGCTCTCTGAATCAGCAAGGATTTCCTCGATTTTTTTTTTCCTCTTGATATACGCTCAGACTCAACAAAATTTTCAATTTATCGACGAATATAAAAAATCTTGATATACGCTCAGACTCAGAAAAATTTTCAAAGTATCGACGAATATAAAAAATCTTGATATACGTTCAGACTCAAAAAATTTTTCAAAGTATCGACGAATATAAAAAATCTTGATATACGCTCAGACTCAGAAAAATTTTCAAAATATCGACGAATATAAAAAATCTTGATATACGCTCAGACTCAGAAAAATTTTCAAAGTATCGACGAATATAAAAAATCTTGATATACGCTCAGACTCAGAAAAATTTTCAAAGTATCGACGAATATAAAAAATCTTGATATACGCTCAGACTCAGAAAAATTTTCAATTTATCGACGAATATAAAAAATCTTGATATACGCTCAGACTCAGAAAAATTTTCAAAGTATCGACGAATATAAAAAATCTTGATATACGCTCAGACTCAAAAAAATTTTCAAAGTATCGACGAATATAAAAAATCTTGATATACGTTCAGAATCAGAAAAATTTTCAAAGTATCGACGAATATAAAAAATCTTGATATACGCTCAGACTCAGAAAAATTTTCAAAATATCGACGAATATAAAAAAACTTGATATTCGCTCCGACTCAGAAAAATTTTCAATTTATCGACGAATATAAAAAATCTTGATATACGTTCAGACTCAGAAAAATTTTCAAAGTATCGACGAATATAAAAAATCTTGTTATATGCTCAGACTCAGAAAAATTTTCAAAATATCGACGAATTAAAAAAATCTTGATATACGCTCAGACTCAGAAAAATTTTCAAAGTATCGACGAATATAAAAAATCTTGATATACGCTCAGACTCAGAAAAATTTTCAAAATATCGACGAATATAAAAAAACTTGATATTCGCTCCGACTCAGAAAAATTTTCAATTTATCGACGAATATAAAAAATCTTGATATACGTTCAGAATCAGAAAAATTTTCAAAGTATCGACGAATATAAAAAATCTTGATATTCGCTCAGACTCAGAAAAATTTTCAAAATATCGACGAATTAAAAAAATCTTGATATACGCTCAGACTCAGAAAAATTTTCAAAGTATCGACGAATATAAAAAATCTTGATATACGCTCAGACTCAGAAAAATTTTCAAAATATCGACGAATATAAAAAATCTTGATATACGCTCAGACTCAGAAAAATTTTCAAAGTATCGACGAATATAAAAAATCTTGATATACGTTCAGACTCAAACAAATTTTCAAAGTATCGACGAATATAAAAAATCTTGATATTCGCTCAGACTCAGAAAAATTTTCAAAATATCGACGAATATAAAAAATCTTGATATACGCTCGGACTCAGAAAAATTTTCAAAGTATCGACGAATATAAAAAATCTTGATATACGTTCAGAATCAGAAAAATTTTCAAAGTATCGACGAATATAAAAAATCTTGATATACGCTCAGACTCAGAAAAATTTTCAAAGTATCGACGAATATAAAAAATCTTGATATACGTTCAGAATCAGAAAAATTTTCAAAGTATCGACGAATTTAAAAAATCTTGATATACGCTCAGACTCAGAAAAATTTTCAAAGTATCGACGAATATAAAAAATCTTGATATACGCTCAGACTCAAAAAAATTTTCAAAGTATCGACGAATATAAAAAATCTTGATATACGTTCAGAATCAGAAAAATTTTCAAAGTATCGACGAATATACAAAATCTTGATATACTCTCAGACTCAGAAAATTTTTCAAAATATCGACGAATATAAAAAATCTTGATATTCGCTCAGACTCAGAAAAATTTTCAAAATATCGACGAATATAAAAAATCTTGATATACGCTCAGACTCAGAAAAATTTTCAAAGTATCGACGAATATAAAAAATCTTGATATACGTTCAGAATCAGAAAAATTTTCAAAGTATCGACGAATTTAAAAAATCTTGATATACGCTAAGACTCAGAAAAATTTTCAAAGTATCGACGAATATAAAAAATCTTGATATACGATCAGACTCAAAAAAAATTTCAAAGTATCGACGAATATAAAAAATCTTGATATACGTTCAGAATCAGAAAAATTTTCAAAGTATCGACGAATATAAAAAATCTTGATATACGTTCAGAATCAGAAAAATTTTCAAAGTATCGACGAATATAAAAAATCTTGATATACGTTCAGAATCAGAAAAATTTTCAAAGTATCGACGAATTTAAAAAATCTTGATATACGCTCAGACTCAGAAAAATTTTCAAAGTATCGACGAATATAAAAAATCTTGATATACGCTCAGACTCAAAAAAAATTTCAAAGTATCGACGAATATAAAAAATCTTGATATACGCTCAGAATCAGAAAAATTTTCAAAGTATCGACGAATATAAAAAATCTTGATATACGTTCAGAATCAGAAAAATTTTCAAAGTATCGACGAATATAAAAAATCTTGATATACGTTCAGAATCAGAAAAATTTTCAAAGTATCGACGAATTTAAAAAATCTTGATATACGCTCAGACTCAGAAAAATTTTCAAAGTATCGACGAATATAAAAAATCTTGATATACGTTCAGACTCAGAAAAATTTTCAAAGTATCGACGAATATAAAAAATCTTGATATACGTTCAGAATCAGAAAAATTTTCAAAGTATCGACGAATATACAAAATCTTGATATACTCTCAGCCTCAGAAAATTTTTCAAAATATCGACGAATATAAAAAATCTTGATATTCGCTCAGACTCAGAAAAATTTTCAAAATATCGACGAATATAAAAAATCTTGATATACGCTCAGACTCAGAAAAATTTTCAAAGTATCGACGAATATAAAAAATCTTGATATACGCTCAGACTCAGAAAAATTTTCAAAGTATCGACGAATATAAAAAATCTTGATATACGCTCAGACTCAGAAAAATTTTCAAAGTATCGACGAATATAAAAAATCTTGATATACGCTCAGACTCAAAAAAAATTTCAAAGTATCGACGAATATAAAAAATCTTGATATACGTTCAGAATCAGAAAAATTTTCAAAGTATCGACGAATATAAAAAATCTTGATATACGTTCAGAATCAGAAAAATTTTCAAAGTATCGACGAATATAAAAAATCTTGATATACGTTCAGAATCAGAAAAATTTTCAAAGTATCGACGAATTTAAAAAATCTTGATATACGCTCAGACTCAGAAAAATTTTCAAAGTATCGACGAATATAAAAAATCTTGATATACGCTCAGACTCAGAAAAATTTTCAAAGTATCGACGAATATAAAAAATCTTGATATACGCTCAGACTCAAAAAAATTTTCAATGTATCGACGAATATAAAAAATCTTGATATACGTTCAGAATCAGAAAAATTTTCAAAGTATCGACGAATATACAAAATCTTGATATACTCTCAGACTCAGAAAATTTTTCAAAATATCGACGAATATAAAAAATCTTGATATTCGCTCAGACTCAGAAAAATTTTCAATTTATCGACGAATATAAAAAATCTTGATATACGCTCAGACTCAGAAAAATTTTCAAAGTATCGACGAATATAAAAAATCTTGATATACGCTCAGACTCAGAAAAATTTTCAAAATATCGACGAATATAAAAAATCTTGATATTCGCTCAGACTCAGATAAATTTTCAAAATATCGACGAATATAAAAAATCTTGATATACGCTCGGACTCAGAAAAATTTTCAATTTATCGACGAATATAAAAAATCTTGATATACGCTCAGACTCAGAAAAATTTTCAAAGTATCGACGAATATAAAAAATCTTGATATACGTTCAGACTCAGAAAAATTTTCAAAGTGTCGACGAATATAAAAAATCTTGATATACGCTCAGACTCAAAAAAATTTTCAAAGTATCGACGAATATAAAAAATCTTGATATACGCTCAGACTCAGAAAAATTTTCAAAGTATCGACGAATATAAAAAATCTTGATATACGCTCAGACTCAGAAAAATTTTCAAAGTATCGACGAATATAAAAAATCTTGATATTCGCTCAGACTCAGAAAAATTTTCAAAATATCGACGAATATAAAAAATCTTGATATTCGCTCAGACTCAGAAAAATTTTCAAAATATCGACGAATATAAAAAATCTTGATATTCGCTCAGACTCAGAAAAATTTTCAATTTATCGACGAATATAAAAAATCTTGATATACGCTCCGACTCAGAAAAATTTTCAAAGTATCGACGAATATAAAAAATCTTGATATACGCTCAGACCCAGAAAAATTTTCAAAGTATCGACGAATATAAAAAATCTTGATATACGTTCAGACTCAGAAAAATTTTCAAAGTGTCGACGAATATAAAAAATCTTGATATACGCTCAGACTCAAAAAAATTTTCAAAGTATCGACGAATATAAAAAATCTTGATATACGCTCAGACTCAGAAAAATTTTCAAAGTATCGACGAATATAAAAAATCTTGATATACGCTCAGACTCAGAAAAATTTTCAAAGTATCGACGAATATAAAAAATCTTGATATTCGCTCAGACTCAGAAAAATTTTCAAAATATCGACGAATATAAAAAATCTTGATATTCGCTCAGACTCAGAAAAATTTTCAAAATATCGACGAATATAAAAAATCTTGATATTCGCTCAGACTCAGAAAAATTTTCAATTTATCGACGAATATAAAAAATCTTGATATACGCTCCGACTCAGAAAAATTTTCAAAGTATCGACGAATATAAAAAATCTTGATATACGCTCAGACTCAGAAAAATTTTCAAAGTATCGACGAACATAAAAAATCTTGATATACGCTCAGACTCAACAAATTTTCAAAGTATCGACAAATATAAAAAATCTTGATATACGCTCAGACTCAGAAAAATTTTCAAAATATCGACGAATATAAAAAATCTTGATATACGTTCAGACTCAGAAAACGTTTCAAAATATCGACGAATATAAAAAATCTTGATATACGCTCAGACTCAGAAAAATTTTCAAAGTATCGACGAATATAAAAAATCTTGATATACGCTCAGACTCAACAAAATTTTCAATTTATCGACGAATATAAAAAATCTTGATATACGCTCAGACTCAGAAAAATTTTCAAAGTATCGACGAATATAAAAAATCTTGATATACGTTCAGACTCAAAAATTCTTTCAAAGTATCGACGAATATAAAAAATCTTGATATACGCTCAGACTCAGAAAAATTTTCAAAATATCGACGAATATAAAAAATCTTGATATACGCTCAGACTCAGAAAAATTTTCAATTTATCGACGAATATAAAAAATCTTGATATACGCTCCGACTCAGAAAAATTTTCAAAGTATCGACGAATATAAAAAATCTTGATATACGCTCAGACTCAGAAAAATTTTCAATTTATCGACGAATATAAAAAATCTTGATATACGCTCAGACTCAGAAAAATTTTCAAAGTATCGACGAATATAAAAAATCTTGATATACGCTCAGACTCAAAAAAATTTTCAAAGTATCGACGAATATAAAAAATCTTGATATACGTTCAGACTCAAACAAATTTTCAAAGTATCGACGAATATAAAAAATCTTGATATTCGCTCAGACTCAGAAAAATTTTCAAAATATCGACGAATATAAAAAATCTTGATATACGCTCAGACTCAGAAAAATTTTCAAAGTATCGACGAATATAAAAAATCTTGATATACGTTCAGAATCAGAAAAATTTTCAAAGTATCGACGAATATAAAAAATCTTGATATACGCTCAGACTCAGAAAAATTTTCAAAGTATCGACGAATATAAAAAATCTTGATATACGTTCAGAATCAGAAAAATTTTCAAAGTATCGACGAATTTAAAAAATCTTGATATACGCTCAGACTCAGAAAAATTTTCAAAGTATCGACGAATATAAAAAATCTTGATATACGCTCAGACTCAAAAAAATTTTCAAAGTATCGACGAATATAAAAAATCTTGATATACGTTCCGAATCAGAAAAATTTTCAAAGTATCGACGAATATACAAAATCTTGATATACTCTCAGACTCAGAAAATTTTTCAAAATATCGACGAATATAAAAAATCTTGATATTCGCTCAGACTCAGAAAAATTTTCAAAATATCGACGAATATAAAAAATCTTGATATACGCTCAGACTCAGAAAAATTTTCAAAGTATCGACGAATATAAAAAATCTTGATATACGTTCAGAATCAGAAAAATTTTCAAAGTATCGACGAATTTAAAAAATCTTGATATACGCTCAGACTCAGAAAAATTTTCAAAGTATCGACGAATATAAAAAATCTTGATATACGCTCAGACTCAAAAAAAATTTCAAAGTATCGACGAATATAAAAAATCTTGATATACGTTCAGAATCAGAAAAATTTTCAAAGTATCGACGAATATAAAAAATCTTGATATACGTTCAGAATCAGAAAAATTTTCAAAGTATCGACGAATATAAAAAATCTTGATATACGTTCAGAATCAGAAAAATTTTCAAAGTATCGACGAATTTAAAAAATCTTGATATACGCTCAGACTCAGAAAAATTTTCAAAGTATCGACGAATATAAAAAATCTTGATATACGCTCAGACTCAAAAAAATTTTCAAAGTATCGACGAATATAAAAAATCTTGATATACGTTCAGAATCAGAAAAATTTTCAAAGTATCGACGAATTTAAAAAATCTTGATATACGCTAAGACTCAGAAAAATTTTCAAAGTATCGACGAATATAAAAAATCTTGATATACGATCAGACTCAAAAAAAATTTCAAAGTATCGACGAATATAAAAAATCTTGATATACGTTCAGAATCAGAAAAATTTTCAAAGTATCGACGAATATAAAAAATCTTGATATACGTTCAGAATCAGAAAAATTTTCAAAGTATCGACGAATATAAAAAATCTTGATATACGTTCAGAATCAGAAAAATTTTCAAAGTATCGACGAATTTAAAAAATCTTGATATACGCTCAGACTCAGAAAAATTTTCAAAGTATCGACGAATATAAAAAATCTTGATATACGATCAGACTCAGAAAAATTTTCAAAATATCGACGAATATAAAAAATCTTGATATTCGCTCAGACTCAGAAAAATTTTCAAAATATCGACGAATATAAAAAATCTTGATATACGCTCAGACTCAGAAAAATTTTCAAAGTATCGACGAATATAAAAAATCTTGATATACGTTCAGAATCAGAAAAATTTTCAAAGTATCGACGAATTTAAAAAATCTTGATATACGCTAAGACTCAGAAAAATTTTCAAAGTATCGACGAATATAAAAAATCTTGATATACGATCAGACTCAAAAAAAATTTCAAAGTATCGACGAATATAAAAAATCTTGATATACGATCAGACTCAAAAAAAATTTCAAAGTATCGACGAATATAAAAAATCTTGATATACGTTCAGAATCAGAAAAATTTTCAAAGTATCGACGAATATAAAAAATCTTGATATACGTTCAGAATCAGAAAAATTTTCAAAGTATCGACGAATATAAAAAATCTTGATATACGTTCAGAATCAGAAAAATTTTCAAAGTATCGACGAATTTAAAAAATCTTGATATACGCTCAGACTCAGAAAAATTTTCAAAGTATCGACGAATATAAAAAATCTTGATATACGCTCAGACTCAAAAAAAATTTCAAAGTATCGACGAATATAAAAAATCTTGATATACGCTCAGAATCAGAAAAATTTTCAAAGTATCGACGAATATAAAAAATCTTGATATACGTTCAGAATCAGAAAAATTTTCAAAGTATCGACGAATATAAAAAATCTTGATATACGTTCAGAATCAGAAAAATTTTCAAAGTATCGACGAATTTAAAAAATCTTGATATACGCTCAGACTCAGAAAAATTTTCAAAGTATCGACGAATATAAAAAATCTTGATATACGTTCAGACTCAGAAAAATTTTCAAAGTATCGACGAATATAAAAAATCTTGATATACGTTCAGAATCAGAAAAATTTTCAAAGTATCGACGAATATACAAAATCTTGATATACTCTCAGCCTCAGAAAATTTTTCAAAATATCGACGAATATAAAAAATCTTGATATTCGCTCAGACTCAGAAAAATTTTCAAAATATCGACGAATATAAAAAATCTTGATATACGCTCAGACTCAGAAAAATTTTCAAAGTATCGACGAATATAAAAAATCTTGATATACGCTCAGACTCAGAAAAATTTTCAAAGTATCGACGAATATAAAAAATCTTGATATACGCTCAGACTCAGAAAAATTTTCAAAGTATCGACGAATATAAAAAATCTTGATATACGCTCAGACTCAAAAAAAATTTCAAAGTATCGACGAATATAAAAAATCTTGATATACGTTCAGAATCAGAAAAATTTTCAAAGTATCGACGAATATAAAAAATCTTGATATACGTTCAGAATCAGAAAAATTTTCAAAGTATCGACGAATATAAAAAATCTTGATATACGTTCAGAATCAGAAAAATTTTCAAAGTATCGACGAATTTAAAAAATCTTGATATACGCTCAGACTCAGAAAAATTTTCAAAGTATCGACGAATATAAAAAATCTTGATATACGCTCAGACTCAGAAAAATTTTCAAAGTATCGACGAATATAAAAAATCTTGATATACGCTCAGACTCAAAAAAATTTTCAAAGTATCGACGAATATAAAAAATCTTGATATACGTTCAGAATCAGAAAAATTTTCAAAGTATCGACGAATATACAAAATCTTGATATACTCTCAGACTCAGAAAATTTTTCAAAATATCGACGAATATAAAAAATCTTGATATTCGCTCAGACTCAGAAAAATTTTCAATTTATCGACGAATATAAAAAATCTTGATATACGCTCAGACTCAGAAAAATTTTCAAAGTATCGACGAATATAAAAAATCTTGATATACGCTCAGACTCAGAAAAATTTTCAAAATATCGACGAATATAAAAAATCTTGATATTCGCTCAGACTCAGATAAATTTTCAAAATATCGACGAATATAAAAAATCTTGATATACGCTCGGACTCAGAAAAATTTTCAATTTATCGACGAATATAAAAAATCTTGATATACGCTCAGACTCAGAAAAATTTTCAAAGTATCGACGAATATAAAAAATCTTGATATACGTTCAGACTCAGAAAAATTTTCAAAGTGTCGACGAATATAAAAAATCTTGATATACGCTCAGACTCAAAAAAATTTTCAAAGTATCGACGAATATAAAAAATCTTGATATACGCTCAGACTCAGAAAAATTTTCAAAGTATCGACGAATATAAAAAATCTTGATATACGCTCAGACTCAGAAAAATTTTCAAAGTATCGACGAATATAAAAAATCTTGATATTCGCTCAGACTCAGAAAAATTTTCAAAATATCGACGAATATAAAAAATCTTGATATTCGCTCAGACTCAGAAAAATTTTCAAAATATCGACGAATATAAAAAATCTTGATATTCGCTCAGACTCAGAAAAATTTTCAATTTATCGACGAATATAAAAAATCTTGATATACGCTCCGACTCAGAAAAATTTTCAAAGTATCGACGAATATAAAAAATCTTGATATACGCTCAGACTCAGAAAAATTTTCAAAGTATCGACGAACATAAAAAATCTTGATATACGCTCAGACTCAACAAATTTTCAAAGTATCGACAAATATAAAAAATCTTGATATACGCTCAGACTCAGAAAAATTTTCAAAATATCGACGAATATAAAAAATCTTGATATACGTTCAGACTCAGAAAACGTTTCAAAGTATCGACGAATATGAAAAATCTTGATATACGCTCAGACTCAGAAAAATTTTCAAAGTATCGACGAATATAAAAAATCTTGATATTCGCTCAGACTCAGAAAAATTTTCAATTTATCGACGAATATAAAAAATCTTGATATACGCTCAGACTCAGAAAAATTTTCAAAGTATCGACGAATATAAAAAATCTTGATATTCGCTCAGACTCAGAAAAATTTTCAAAATATCGACGAATATAAAAAATCTTGATATACGCTCGGACTCAGAAAAATTTTCAATTTATCGACGAATATAAAAAATCTTGATATACGCTCAGACCCAGAAAAATTTTCAAAGTATCGACGAATATAAAAAATCTTGATATACGTTCAGACTCAGAAAAATTTTCAAAGTGTCGACGAATATAAAAAATCTTGATATACGCTCAGACTCAAAAAAATTTTCAAAGTATCGACGAATATAAAAAATCTTGATATACGCTCAGACTCAGAAAAATTTTCAAAGTATCGACGAATATAAAAAATCTTGATATACGCTCAGACTCAGAAAAATTTTCAAAGTATCGACGAATATAAAAAATCTTGATATTCGCTCAGACTCAGAAAAATTTTCAAAATATCGACGAATATAAAAAATCTTGATATTCGCTCAGACTCAGAAAAATTTTCAAAATATCGACGAATATAAAAAATCTTGATATTCGCTCAGACTCAGAAAAATTTTCAATTTATCGACGAATATAAAAAATCTTGATATACGCTCCGACTCAGAAAAATTTTCAAAGTATCGACGAATATAAAAAATCTTGATATACGCTCAGACTCAGAAAAATTTTCAAAGTATCGACGAACATAAAAAATCTTGATATACGCTCAGACTCAACAAATTTTCAAAGTATCGACAAATATAAAAAATCTTGATATACGCTCAGACTCAGAAAAATTTTCAAAATATCGACGAATATAAAAAATCTTGATATACGTTCAGACTCAGAAAACGTTTCAAAATATCGACGAATATAAAAAATCTTGATATACGCTCAGACTCAGAAAAATTTTCAAAGTATCGACGAATATAAAAAATCTTGATATACGCTCAGACTCAACAAAATTTTCAATTTATCGACGAATATAAAAAATCTTGATATACGCTCAGACTCAGAAAAATTTTCAAAGTATCGACGAATATAAAAAATCTTGATATACGTTCAGACTCAAAAATTCTTTCAAAGTATCGACGAATATAAAAAATCTTGATATACGCTCAGACTCAGAAAAATTTTCAAAATATCGACGAATATAAAAAATCTTGATATACGCTCAGACTCAGAAAAATTTTCAATTTATCGACGAATATAAAAAATCTTGATATACGCTCCGACTCAGAAAAATTTTCAAAGTATCGACGAATATAAAAAATCTTGATATACGCTCAGACTCAGAAAAATTTTCAATTTATCGACGAATATAAAAAATCTTGATATACGCTCAGACTCAGAAAAATTTTCAAAGTATCGACGAATATAAAAAATCTTGATATACGCTCAGACTCAAAAAAATTTTCAAAGTATCGACGAATATAAAAAATCTTGATATACGTTCAGACTCAAACAAATTTTCAAAGTATCGACGAATATAAAAAATCTTGATATTCGCTCAGACTCAGAAAAATTTTCAAAATATCGACGAATATAAAAAATCTTGATATACGCTCAGACTCAGAAAAATTTTCAAAGTATCGACGAATATAAAAAATCTTGATATACGTTCAGAATCAGAAAAATTTTCAAAGTATCGACGAATATAAAAAATCTTGATATACGCTCAGACTCAGAAAAATTTTCAAAGTATCGACGAATATAAAAAATCTTGATATACGTTCAGAATCAGAAAAATTTTCAAAGTATCGACGAATTTAAAAAATCTTGATATACGCTCAGACTCAGAAAAATTTTCAAAGTATCGACGAATATAAAAAATCTTGATATACGCTCAGACTCAAAAAAATTTTCAAAGTATCGACGAATATAAAAAATCTTGATATACGTTCAGAATCAGAAAAATTTTCAAAGTATCGACGAATATACAAAATCTTGATATACTCTCAGACTCAGAAAATTTTTCAAAATATCGACGAATATAAAAAATCTTGATATTCGCTCAGACTCAGAAAAATTTTCAAAATATCGACGAATATAAAAAATCTTGATATACGCTCAGACTCAGAAAAATTTTCAAAGTATCGACGAATATAAAAAATCTTGATATACGTTCAGAATCAGAAAAATTTTCAAAGTATCGACGAATTTAAAAAATCTTGATATACGCTCAGACTCAGAAAAATTTTCAAAGTATCGACGAATATAAAAAATCTTGATATACGCTCAGACTCAAAAAAAATTTCAAAGTATCGACGAATATAAAAAATCTTGATATACGTTCAGAATCAGAAAAATTTTCAAAGTATCGACGAATATAAAAAATCTTGATGTACGTTCAGAATCAGAAAAATTTTCAAAGTATCGACGAATATAAAAAATCTTGATATACGTTCAGAATCAGAAAAATTTTCAAAGTATCGACGAATTTAAAAAATCTTGATATACGCTCAGACTCAGAAAAATTTTCAAAGTATCGACGAATATAAAAAATCTTGATATACGCTCAGACTCAAAAAAAATTTCAAAGTATCGACGAATATAAAAAATCTTGATATACGTTCAGAATCAGAAAAATTTTCAAAGTATCGACGAATATAAAAAATCTTGATATACGTTCAGAATCAGAAAAATTTTCAAAGTATCGACGAATATAAAAAATCTTGATATACGTTCAGAATCAGAAAAATTTTCAAAGTATCGACGAATTTAAAAAATCTTGATATACGCTCAGACTCAGAAAAATTTTCAAAGTATCGACGAATATAAAAAATCTTGATATACGCTCAGACTCAAAAAAATTTTCAAAGTATCGACGAATATAAAAAATCTTGATATACGTTCAGAATCAGAAAAATTTTCAAAGTATCGACGAATATACAAAGTCTTGATATACTCTCAGCCTCAGAAAATTTTTCAAAATATCGACGAATATAAAAAATCTTGATATTCGCTCAGACTCAGAAAAATTTTCAAAATATCGACGAATATAAAAAATCTTGATATACGCTCAGACTCAGAAAAATTTTCAAAGTATCGACGAATATAAAAAATCTTGATATACGTTCAGAATCAGAAAAATTTTCAAAGTATCGACGAATTTAAAAAATCTTGATATACGCTCAGACTCAGAAAAATTTTCAAAGTATCGACGAATATAAAAAATCTTGATATACGCTCAGACTCAAAAAAAATTTCAAAGTATCGACGAATATAAAAAATCTTGATATACGTTCAGAATCAGAAAAATTTTCAAAGTATCGACGAATATAAAAAATCTTGATATACGTTCAGAATCAGAAAAATTTTCAAAGTATCGACGAATATAAAAAATCTTGATATACGTTCAGAATCAGAAAAATTTTCAAAGTATCGACGAATTTAAAAAATCTTGATATACGCTCAGACTCAGAAAAATTTTCAAAGTATCGACGAATATAAAAAATCTTGATATACGCTCAGACTCAAAAAATTTTTCAAAGTATCGACGAATATAAAAAATCTTGATATACGTTCAGAATCAGAAAAATTTTCAAAGTATCGACGAATATAAAAAATCTTGATATACGTTCAGAATCAGAAAATTTTTCAAAATATCGACGAATATAAAAAATCTTGATATTCGCTCAGACTCAGAAAAATTTTCAATTTATCGACGAATATAAAAAATCTTGATATACGCTCAGACTCAGAAAAATTTTCAAATTATCGACGAATATAAAAAATCTTGATATACGCTCAGACTCAGAAAAATTTTCAAAATATCGACGAATATAAAAAATCTTGATATTCGCTCAGACTCAGAAAAATTTTCAAAATATCGACGAATATAAAAAATCTTGATATACGCTCGGACTCAGAAAAATTTTCAATTTATCGACGAATATAAAAAATCTTGATATACGCTCAGACTCAGAAAAATTTTCAAAGTATCGACGAATATAAAAAATCTTGATATACGTTCAGACTCAGAAAAATTTTCAAAGTGTCGACGAATATAAAAAATCTTGATATACGCTCAGACTCAAAAAAATTTTCAAAGTATCGACGAATATAAAAAATCTTGATATACGCTCAGACTCAGAAAAATTTTCAAAGTATCGACGAATATAAAAAATCTTGATATACGCTCAGACTCAGAAAATTTTTCAAAATATCGACGAATATAAAAAATCTTGATATTCGCTCAGACTCAGAAAAATTTTCAAAATATCGACGAATATAAAAAATCTTGATATTCGCTCAGACTCAGAAAAATTTTCAAAATATCGACGAATATAAAAAATCTTGATATTCGCTCAGACTCAGAAAAATTTTCAATTTATCGACGAATATAAAATATCTTGATATACGCTCCGACTCAGAAAAATTTTCAAAGTATCGACGAATATAAAAAATCTTGATATACGCTCAGACTCAGAAAAATTTTCAAAGTATCGACGAATATAAAAAATCTTGATATACGCTCAGACTCAACAAATTTTCAAAGTATCGACAAATATAAAAAATCTTGATATACGCTCAGACTCAGAAAAATTTTCAAAATATCGACGAATATAAAAAATCTTGATATACGTTCAGACTCAGAAAACGTTTCAAAGTATCGACGAATATAAAAAATCTTGATATACGCTCAGACTCAGAAAATTTTTCAAAATATCGACGAATATAAAAAATCTTGATATACGCTCAGACTCAGAAAAATTTTCAATTTATCGACGAATATAAAAAATCTTGATATACGCTCCGACTCAGAAAAATTTTCAAAGTATCGACGAATATAAAAAATCTTGATATACGCTCAGACTCAGAAAAATTTTCAATTTATCGACGAATATAAAAAATCTTGATATACGCTCAGACTCAAAAAAATTTCAAAGTATCGACGAATATAAAAAATCTTGATATTCGCTCAGACTCAGAAAAATTTTCAAAATATCGACGAATATAAAAAATCTTGATATACGCTCAGACTCAGAAAAATTTTCAAAATATCGACGAATATAAAAAAACTTGATATTCGCTCCGACTCAGAAAAATTTTCAAAGTATCGACGAATATAAAAAATCTTGATATACGCTCAGACTCAAAAAAATTTTCAAAGTATCGACGAATATAAAAAATCTTGATATACGTTCAGAATCAGAAAAATTTTCAAAGTATCGACGAATATAAAAAATCTTGATATACGTTCAGAATCAGAAAAATTTTCAAAGTATCGACGAATATAAAAAATCTTGATATACGCTCAGACTCAGAAAAATTTTCAAAATATCGACGAATATAAAAGAACTTGATATTCGCTCCGACTCAGAAAAATTTTCAATTTATCGACGAATATAAAAAATCTTGATATACGTTCAGACTCAGAAAAATTTTCAAAGTATCGACGAATATAAAAAATCTTGTTATATGCTCAGACTCAGAAAAATTTTCAAAATATCGACGAATATAAAAAATCTTGATATTCGCTCAGACTCAGAAAAATTTTCAAAATATCGACGAATTAAAAAAATCTTGATATACGCTCAGACTCAGAAAAATTTTCAAAATATCGACGAATATAAAAAATCTTGATATACGCTCAGACTCAGAAAAATTTTCAAAATATCGACGAATATAAAAAATCTTGATATACGCTCAGACTCAGAAAAATTTTCAAAGTATCGACGAATATAAAAAATCTTGATATACGTTCAGACTCAAAAAAATTTTCAAAGTATCGACGAATATAAAAAATCTTGATATTCGCTCAGACTCTGAAAAATTTTCAAAATATCGACGAATATAAAAAATCTTGATATACGCTCAGACTCAGAAAAATTTTCAAAGTATCGACGAATATAAAAAATCTTGATATACGTTCAGAATCAGAAAAATTTTCAAAGTATCGACGAATTTAAAAAATCTTGATATACGCTCAGACTCAGAAAAATTTTCAAAGTATCGACGAATATAAAAAATCTTGATATACGCTCAGACTCAAAAAAAATTTCAAAGTATCGACGAATATAAAATATCTTGATATACGTTCAGAATCAGAAAAATTTTCAAAGTATCGACGAATATAAAAAATCTTGATATACGTTCAGAATCAGAAAAATTTTCAAAGTATCGACGAATATAAAAAATCTTGATATACGTTCAGAATCAGAAAAATTTTCAAAGTATCGACGAATTTAAAAAATCTTGATATACGCTCAGACTCAGAAAAATTTTCAAAGTATCGACGAATATAAAAAATCTTGATATACGCTCAGACTCAAAAAAATTTTCAAAGTATCGACGAATATAAAAAATCTTGATATACGTTCAGAATCAGAAAAATTTTCAAAGTATCGACGAATATACAAAATCTTGATATACGCTCAGACTCAGAAAATTTTTCAAAATATCGACGAATATAAAAAATCTTGATATTCGCTCAGACTCAGAAAAATTTTCAATTTATCGACGAATATAAAAAATCTTGATATACGCTCAGACTCAGAAAAATTTTCAAAGTATCGACGAATATAAAAAATCTTGATATACGCTCAGACTCAGAAAAATTTTCAAAATATCGACGAATATAAAAAATCTTGATATTCGCTCAGACTCAGAAAAATTTTCAAAATATCGACGAATATAAAAAATCTTGATATACGCTCGGACTCAGAAAAATTTTCAATTTATCGACGAATATAAAAAATCTTGATATACGCTCAGACTCAGAAAAATTTTCAAAGTATCGACGAATATAAAAAATCTTGATATACGTTCAGACTCAGAAAAATTTTCAAAGTGTCGACGAATATAAAAAATCTTGATATACGCTCAGACTCAAAAAAATTTTCAAAGTATCGACGAATATAAAAAATCTTGATATACGCTCAGACTCAGAAAAATTTTCAAAGTATCGACGAATATAAAAAATCTTGATATACGCTCAGAATCAGAAAAATTTTCAAAGTATCGACGAATTTAAAAAATCTTGATATACGCTCAGACTCAGAAAAATTTTCAAAGTATCGACGAATATAAAAAATCTTGATATACGTTCAGAATCAGAAAAATTTTCAAAGTATCGACGAATATAAAAAATCTTGATATACGTTCAGAATCAGAAAAATTTTCAAAGTATCGACGAATTTAAAAAATCTTGATATACGCTCAGACTCAGAAAAATTTTCAAAGTATCGACGAAAATAAAAAATCTTGATATACGTTCAGAATCAGAAAAATTTTCAAAGTATCGACGAATATAAAAAATCTTGATATACGTTCAGAATCAGAAAAATTTTCAAAGTATCGACGAATTTAAAAAATCTTGATATACGCTCAGACTCAGAAAAATTTTCAAAGTATCGACGAATATAAAAAATCTTGATATACGCTCAGAATCAGAAAAATTTTCAAAGTATCGACGAATATAAAAAATCTTGATATACGTTCAGAATCAGAAAAATTTTCAAAGTATCGACGAATATAAAAAATCTTGATATACGTTCAGAATCAGAAAAATTTTCAAAGTATCGACGAATATAAAAAATCTTGATATACGTTCAGAATCAGAAAAATTTTCAAAGTATCGACGAATTTAAAAAATCTTGATATACGCTCAGACTCAGAAAAATTTTCAAAGTATCGACGAATATAAAAAATCTTGATATACGCTCAGACTCAAAAAATTTTTCAAAGTATCGACGAATATAAAAAATCTTGATATACGTTCAGAATCAGAAAAATTTTCAAAGTATCGACGAATATAAAAAATCTTGATATACGTTCAGAATCAGAAAATTTTTCAAAATATCGACGAATATAAAAAATCTTGATATTCGCTCAGACTCAGAAAAATTTTCAATTTATCGACGAATATAAAAAATCTTGATATACGCTCAGACTCAGAAAAATTTTCAAATTATCGACGAATATAAAAAATCTTGATATACGCTCAGACTCAGAAAAATTTTCAAAATATCGACGAATATAAAAAATCTTGATATTCGCTCAGACTCAGAAAAATTTTCAAAATATCGACGAATATAAAAAATCTTGATATACGCTCGGACTCAGAAAAATTTTCAAT
This sequence comes from Obolodiplosis robiniae, assembly GCA_028476595.1. Taxonomy (NCBI): domain Eukaryota; kingdom Metazoa; phylum Arthropoda; class Insecta; order Diptera; family Cecidomyiidae; genus Obolodiplosis; species Obolodiplosis robiniae. The sequence goes on along the minus strand of CM052014.1, from coordinate 30,827,512 downwards.
TTATCGACGAATATAAAAAATCTTGATATACGCTCAGACTCAGAAAAATTTTCAAAGTATCGACGAATATAAAAAATCTTGATATACGTTCAGACTCAGAAAAATTTTCAAAGTGTCGACGAATATAAAAAATCTTGATATACGCTCAGACTCAAAAAAAATTTCAAAGTATCGACGAATATAAAAAATCTTGATATACGCTCAGACTCAGAAAAATTTTCAAAGTATCGACGAATATAAAAAATCTTGATATACGCTCAGACTCAGAAAAATTTTCAAAGTATCGACGAATATAAAAAATCTTGATATTCGCTCAGACTCAGAAAAATTTTCAAAATATCGACGAATATAAAAAATCTTGATATTCGCTCAGACTCAGAAAAATTTTCAAAATATCGACGAATATAAAAAATCTTGATATTCGCTCAGACTCAGAAAAATTTTCAATTTATCGACGAATATAAAATATCTTGATATACGCTCCGACTCAGAAAAATTTTCAAAGTATCGACGAATATAAAAAATCTTGATATACGCTCAGACTCAGAAAAATTTTCAAAGTATCGACGAACATAAAAAATCTTGATATACGCTCAGACTCAACAAATTTTCAAAGTATCGACAAATATAAAAAATCTTGATATACGCTCAGACTCAGAAAAATTTTCAAAATTTCGACGAATATAAAAAATCTTGATATACGTTCAGACTCAGAAAACGTTTCAAAGAATCGACGAATATAAAAAATCTTGATATAAGCTCAGACTCAGAAAATTTTTCAAAATATCGACGAATATAAAAAATCTTGATATACGCTCGGACTCAGAAAAATTTTCAATTTATCGACGAATATAAAAAATCTTGATATACGCTCCGACTCAGAAAAATTTTCAAAGTATCGACGAATATAAAAAATCTTGATATACGCTCAGACTCAGAAAAATTTTCAATTTATCGACGAATATAAAAAATCTTGATATACGCTCAGACTCAAAAAAATTTCAAAGTATCGACGAATATAAAAAATCTTGATATTCGCTCAGACTCAGAAAAATTTTCAAAGTATCGACGAAAATAAAAAATCTTGATATACGTTCAGACTCAGAAAAATTTTCAAAATATCGACGAATTAAAAAAATCTTGATATACGCTCAGACTCAGAAAAATTTTCAAAATATCGACGAATATAAAAAATCTTGATATACGCTCAGACTCAGAAAAATTTTCAAAATATCGACGAATATAAAAAATCTTGATATACGCTCAGACTCAGAAAAATTTTCAAAGTATCGACGAATATAAAAAATCTTGATATACGTTCAGACTCAAAAAAATTTTCAAAATATCGACGAATATAAAAAATCTTGATATTCGCTCAGACTCAGAAAAATTTTCAATTTATCGACGAATATAAAAAATCTTGATATACGCTCAGACTCAGAAAAATTTTCAAATTATCGACGAATATAAAAAATCTTGATATACGCTCAGACTCAGAAAAATTTTCAAAATATCGACGAATATAAAAAATCTTGATATTCGCTCAGACTCAGAAAAATTTTCAAAATATCGACGAATATAAAAAATCTTGATATACGCTCGGACTCAGAAAAATTTTCAATTTATCGACGAATATAAAAAATCTTGATATACGCTCAGACTCAGAAAAATTTTCAAAGTATCGACGAATATAAAAAATCTTGATATACGTTCAGACTCAGAAAAATTTTCAAAGTGTCGACGAATATAAAAAATCTTGATATACGCTCAGACTCAAAAAAAATTTCAAAGTATCGACGAATATAAAAAATCTTGATATACGCTCAGACTCAGAAAAATTTTCAAAGTATCGACGAATATAAAAAATCTTGATATACGCTCAGACTCAGAAAAATTTTCAAAGTATCGACGAATATAAAAAATCTTGATATTCGCTCAGACTCAGAAAAATTTTCAAAATATCGACGAATATAAAAAATCTTGATATTCGCTCAGACTCAGAAAAATTTTCAAAATATCGACGAATATAAAAAATCTTGATATTCGCTCAGACTCAGAAAAATTTTCAATTTATCGACGAATATAAAATATCTTGATATACGCTCCGACTCAGAAAAATTTTCAAAGTATCGACGAATATAAAAAATCTTGATATACGCTCAGACTCAGAAAAATTTTCAAAGTATCGACGAACATAAAAAATCTTGATATACGCTCAGACTCAACAAATTTTCAAAGTATCGACAAATATAAAAAATCTTGATATACGCTCAGACTCAGAAAAATTTTCAAAATTTCGACGAATATAAAAAATCTTGATATACGTTCAGACTCAGAAAACGTTTCAAAGAATCGACGAATATAAAAAATCTTGATATAAGCTCAGACTCAGAAAATTTTTCAAAATATCGACGAATATAAAAAATCTTGATATACGCTCGGACTCAGAAAAATTTTCAATTTATCGACGAATATAAAAAATCTTGATATACGCTCCGACTCAGAAAAATTTTCAAAGTATCGACGAATATAAAAAATCTTGATATACGCTCAGACTCAGAAAAATTTTCAATTTATCGACGAATATAAAAAATCTTGATATACGCTCAGACTCAAAAAAATTTCAAAGTATCGACGAATATAAAAAATCTTGATATTCGCTCAGACTCAGAAAAATTTTCAAAATATCGACGAATATAAAAAATCTTGATATACGCTCAGAATCAGAAAAATTTCAAAGTATCGACGAATATAAAAAATCTTGATATACGCTCAGACTCAAAAAAATTTTCAAAGTATCGACGAATATAAAAAATCTTGATATACGTTCAGAATCAGAAAAATTTTCAAAGTATCGACGAATATAAAAAATCTTGATATACGTTCAGAATCAGAAAAATTTTCAATTTATCGACGAATATAAAAAATCTTGATATACGTTCAGACTCAGAAAAATTTTCAAAGTATCGACGAATATAAAAAATCTTGTTATATGCTCAGACTCAGAAAAATTTTCAAAAAATCGACGAATATAAAAAATCTTGATATTCGCTCAGACTCAGAAAAATTTTCAAAATATCGACGAATTAAAAAAATCTTGATATACGCTCAGACTCAGAAAAATTTTCAAAATATCGACGAATATAAAAAATCTTGATATACGCTCAGACTCAGAAAAATTTTCAAAATATCGACGAATATAAAAAATCTTGATATACGCTCAGACTCAGAAAAATTTTCAAAGTATCGACGAATATAAAAAATCTTGATATACGTTCAGACTCAAAAAAATTTTCAAAGTATCGACGAATATAAAAAATCTTGATATTCGCTCAGACTCTGAAAAATTTTCAAAATATCGACGAATATAAAAAATCTTGATATACGCTCAGATTCAGAAAAATTTTCAAAGTATCGACGAATATAAAAAATCTTGATATACGTTCAGAATCAGAAAAATTTTCAAAGTATCGACGAATTTAAAAAATCTTGATATACGCTCAGACTCAGAAAAATTTTCAAAGTATCGACGAATATAAAAAATCTTGATATACGCTCAGACTCAAAAAAAATTTCAAAGTATCGACGAATATAAAAAATCTTGATATACGTTCAGAATCAGAAAAATTTTCAAAGTATCGACGAATATAAAAAATCTTGATATACGTTCAGAATCAGAAAAATTTTCAAAGTATCGACGAATATAAAAAATCTTGATATACGTTCAGAATCAGAAAAATTTTCAAAGTATCGACGAATTTAAAAAATCTTGATATACGCTCAGACTCAGAAAAATTTTCAAAGTATCGACGAATATAAAAAATCTTGATATACGCTCAGACTCAAAAAAATTTTCAAAGTATCGACGAATATAAAAAATCTTGATATACGTTCAGAATCAGAAAAATTTTCAAAGTATCGACGAATATACAAAATCTTGATATACGCTCAGACTCAGAAAATTTTTCAAAATATCGACGAATATAAAAAATCTTGATATTCGCTCAGACTCAGAAAAATTTTCAATTTATCGACGAATATAAAAAATCTTGATATACGCTCAGACTCAGAAAAATTTTCAAAGTATCGACGAATATAAAAAATCTTGATATACGCTCAGACTCAGAAAAATTTTCAAAATATCGACGAATATAAAAAATCTTGATATTCGCTCAGACTCAGAAAAATTTTCAAAATATCGACGAATATAAAAAATCTTGATATACGCTCGGACTCAGAAAAATTTTCAATTTATCGACGAATATAAAAAATCTTGATATACGCTCAGACTCAGAAAAATTTTCAAAGTATCGACGAATATAAAAAATCTTGATATACGTTCAGACTCAGAAAAATTTTCAAAGTGTCGACGAATATAAAAAATCTTGATATACGCTCAGACTCAAAAAAATTTTCAAAGTATCGACGAATATAAAAAATCTTGATATACGCTCAGACTCAGAAAAATTTTCAAAGTATCGACGAATATAAAAAATCTTGATATACGCTCAGACTCAGAAAAATTTTCAAAGTATCGACGAATATAAAAAATCTTGATATACGCTCAGACTCAAAAAAAATTTCAAAGTATCGACGAATATAAAAAATCTTGATATACGTTCAGAATCAGAAAAATTTTCAAAGTATCGACGAATATAAAAAATCTTGATATACGTTCAGAATCAGAAAAATTTTCAAAGTATCGACGAATATAAAAAATCTTGATATACGTTCAGAATCAGAAAAATTTTCAAAGTATCGACGAATTTAAAAAATCTTGATATACGCTCAGACTCAGAAAAATTTTCAAAGTATCGACGAATATAAAAAATCTTGATATACGCTCAGACTCAAAAAAATTTTCAAAGTATCGACGAATATAAAAAATCTTGATATACGTTCAGAATCAGAAAAATTTTCAAAGTATCGACGAATATACAAAATCTTGATATACTCTCAGACTCAGAAAATTTTTCAAAATATCGACGAATATAAAAAATCTTGATATTCGCTCAGACTCAGAAAAATTTTCAAAGTATCGACGAATATAAAAAATCTTGATATACGCTCAGACTCAGAAAAATTTTCAAAGTATCGACGAATATAAAAAATCTTGATATACGCTCAGACTCAGAAAAATTTTCAAAGTATCGACGAATATAAAAAATCTTGATATTCGCTCAGACTCAGAAAAATTTTCAAAATATCGACGAATATAAAAAATCTTGATATTCGCTCAGACTCAGAAAAATTTTCAAAATATCGACGAATATAAAAAATCTTGATATTCGCTCAGACTCAGAAAAATTTTCAACATATCGACGAATATAAAAAATCTTGATATTCGCTCAGACTCAGAAAAATTTTCAATTTATCGACGAATATAAAAAATCTTGATATACGCTCAGACTCAGAAAAATTTTCAAAATATCGACGAATATACAAAATCTTGATATACGTTCAGACTCAGAAAAAGTTTCAAAATATCGACGAATATAAAAAATCTTGATATTCGCTCAGACTCAGAAAAATTTTCAAAATATCGACGAATATACAAAATCTTGATATTCGCTCAGACTCAGAAAAATTTTCAATTTATCGACGAATATAAAAAATCTTGATATTCGCTCAGACTCAGAAAAATTTTCAAAATATCGACGAATATAAAAAATCTTGATATTCGCTCAGACTCAGAAAAATGTTCAAAATATCGACGAATATAAAAAATCTTGATATTCGCTCAGACTCAGAAAAATTTTCAAAATATCGACGAATATAAAAAATCTTGATATTCGCTCAGACTCGGAAAAATTTTCAAAATATCGACGAATATAAAAAATCTTGATATACGCTCAGACTCAGAAAAATTTTCAAAGTATCGACGAATATAAAAAATCTTGATATACGCTCGGACTCAAAAAAATTTTCAAAATATCGACGAATATAAAAAATCTTGATATTCGCTCAGACTCAGAAAAATTTTCAAAATATCGACGAATATAAAAAATCTTGATATACGTTCAGACTCAAAAAAAATTTCAAAGTATCGACGAATATAAAAAATCTTGATATACGTTCAGAATCAGAAAAATTTTCAAAGTATCGACGAATATAAAAAATCTTGATATACGTTCAGAATCAGAAAAATTTTCAAAGTATCGACGAATATAAAAAATCTTGATATACGTTCAGAATCAGAAAAATTTTCAAAGTATCGACGAATTTAAAAAATCTTGATATACGCTCAGACTCAGAAAAATTTTCAAAGTATCGACGAATATAAAAAATCTTGATATACGTTCAGAATCAGAAAAATTTTCAAAGTATCGACGAATATACAAAATCTTGATATACTCTCAGACTCAGAAAATTTTTCAAAATATCGACGAATATAAAAAATCTTGATATTCGCTCAGACTTTGAAAATTTTTCTGATTCTGAACGTATATCAAGATTTTTTATATTCGTCGATATTTTGAAAATTTTTCTGATTCGAGCGAATATCAAGATTTTTTATATTCGTCGATATTTTGAAAATTTTTCTGAGTCCGAGCGTATATCAAGATTTTTTATATTCGTCGATACTTTGAAAATTTTTCTGAGTCTGAGCGTATATCAAGATTTTTTATATTCGTCGATATTTTGAAAATTTTTCTGAGTCTGAGCGAATATCAAGATTTTTTATATTCGTCGATATTTTGAAAATTTTTCTGAGTCTGAGCGAATATCAAGATTTTTTATATTCGTCGATATTTTGAAAATTTTTCTGAGTCTGAGCGAATATCAAGATTTTTTATATTCGTCGATATTTTGAAAATTTTTTGAAAATAAGAAGAAAATATCGACGAATATAAAAAATCTTGATATACGCTCAGACTCAGAAAATTTTTCAAAATATCGACGAATATAAAAAATCTTGATATTCGCTCAGACTCAGAAAAATTTTCAAAGTATCGACGAATATAAAAAATCTTGATATACGCTCGGACTCAGAAAAATTTTCAAAATATCGACGAATATAAAAAATCTTGATATTCGCTCAGACTCAGAAAAATGTTCAAAATATCGACGAATATAAAAAATCTTGATATACGTTCAGAATCAGAAAAATTTTCAAAGTATCGACGAATATAAAAAATCTTGATATACGCTCAGACTCAGAAAAATTTTCAAAGTATCGACGAATATAAAAAATCTTGATATACGCTCAGACTCAGAAAAATTTTCAAAGTATCGACGAATATAAAAAATCTTGATATACGCTCAGACTCAGAAAAATTTTCAAAGTATCGACGAATATAAAAAATCTTGATATACGCTCAGACTCAGAAAAATTTTCAAAGTATCGACGAATATAAAAAATCTTGATATACGCTCAGACTCAAAAAAAATTTCAAAGTATCGACGAATATAAAAAATCTTGATATACGTTCAGAATCAGAAAAATTTTCAAAGTATCGACGAATATAAAAAATCTTGATATACGTTCAGAATCAGAAAAATTTTCAAAGTATCGACGAATATAAAAAATCTTGATATACGTTCAGAATCAGAAAAAGTTTCAAAGTATCGACGAATTTAAAAAATCTTGATATACGCTCAGACTCAGAAAAATTTTCAAAATATCGACGAATATAAAAAATCTTGATATTCGCTCAGACTCAGAAAAATTTTCAAAATATCGACGAATATAAAAAATCTTGATATTCGCTCGGACTCAGAAAAATTTTCAAAATATCGACGAATATAAAAAATCTTGATATTCGCTCAGACTCAGAAAAATTTTCAAAGTATCGACGAATATAAAAAATCTTGATATTCGCTCAGACTCAGAAAAATTTTCAAAATATCGACGAATATACAAAATCTTGATATTCGCTCAGACTCAGAAAAATTTTCAATTTATCGACGAATATAAAAAATCTTTATACACGCTCAGACTCAGAAAAATTTTCAAAATATCGACGAATATAAAAAATCTTGATATTCGCTCAGACTCAGAAAAATTTTCAAAATATCGACGAATATAAAAAATCTTGATATTCGCTCGGACTCAGAAAAATTTTCAATTTATCGACGAATATAAAAAATCTTGATATTCGCTCAGACTCAGAAAAATTTTCAAAATATCGACGAATATAAAAAATCTTGATATTCGCTCAGACTCAGAAAAATTTTCAAAATATCGACGAATATAAAAAATCTTGATATTCGCTCAGACTCAGAAAAATTTTCAAAATATCGACGAATATAAAAAATCTTGATATACGCTCAGACTCAGAAAAATTTTCAAAATATCGACGAATATAAAAAATCTTGATATACGTTCAGACTCAAAAAAAATTTCAAAGTATCGACGAATATAAAAAATCTTGATATACGTTCAGAATCAGAAAAATTTTCAAAGTATCGACGAATATACAAATCTTGATATACGTTCAGACTCAGAAAAATTTTCAAAGTATCGACGAATATAAAAAATCTTGATATACGTTCAGAATCAGAAAAATTTTCAAAGTATCGACGAATATAAAAAATCTTGATATACGTTCAGAATCAGAAAAATTTTCAAAGTATCGACGAATATAAAAAATCTTGATATACGTTCAGAATCAGAAAAATTTTCAAAGTATCGACGAATTTAAAAAATCTTGATATACGCTCAGACTCAGAAAAATTTTCAAAGTATCGACGAATATAAAAAATCTTGATATACGCTCAGACTCAAAAAAATTTTCAAAGTATCGACGAATATAAAAAATCTTGATATACGCTCAGACTCAGAAAAATTTTCAAAATATCGACGAATATAAAAAATCTTGATATTCGCTCAGACTCAGAAAAATTTTCAATTTATCGACGAATATAAAAAATCTTGATATACGCTCAGACTCAGAAAAATTTTCAAAGTATCGACGAATATAAAAAATCTTGATATACGCTCAGACTCAGAAAAATTTTCAAAATATCGACGAATATAAAAAATCTTGATATTCGCTCAGACTCAGAAAAATTTTCAAAATATCGACGAATATAAAAAATCTTGATATACGTTCAGACTCAAAAAAAATTTCAAAGTATCGACGAATATAAAAAATCTTGATATTCGCTCAGACTCAGAAAAATTTTCAAAGTATCGACGAATATAAAAAATCTTGATATACGCTCGGACTCAGAAAAATTTTCAAAATATCGACGAATATAAAAAATCTTGATATTCGCTCAGACTCAGAAAAATTTTCAAAATATCGACGAATATAAAAAATCTTGATATACGCTCAGACTCAGAAAAATTTTCAATTTATCGACGAATATAAAAAATCTTGATATACGCTCAGACTCAGAAAAATTTTCAAAGTATCGACGAATATACAAAATCTTGATATACTCTCAGACTCAGAAAATTTTTCAAAATATCGACGAATATAAAAAATCTTGATATTCGCTCAGACTCAGAAAAATTTTCAATTTATCGACGAATATAAAAAATCTTGATATTCGCTCAGACTCAGAAAAATTTTCAAAATATCGACGAATATAAAAAATCTTGATATTCGCTCAGACTCAGAAAAATTTTCAAAATATCGACGAATATAAAAAATCTTGATATACGCTCAGACTCAGAAAAATTTTCAAAGTATCGACGAATATAAAAAATCTTGATATACGTTCAGAATCAGAAAAATTTTCAAAGTATCGACGAATATACAAATCTTGATATTCGCTCAGACTCAGAAAAATTTTCAAAATATCGACGAATATACAAAATCTTGATATTCGCTCAGACTCAGAAAAATTTTCAATTTATCGACGAATATAAAAAATCTTGATATACGTTCAGAATCAGAAAAATTTTCAAAGTATCGACGAATATAAAAAATCTTGATATTCGCTCAGACTCAGAAAAATTTTCAAAATATCGACGAATATACAAAATCTTGATATTCGCTCAGACTCAGAAAAATTTTCAATTTATCGACGAATATAAAAAATCTTTATACACGCTCAGACTCAGAAAAATTTTCAAAATATCGACGAATATAAAAAATCTTGATATTCGCTCAGACTCAGAAAAATTTTCAAAATATCGACGAATATAAAAAATCTTGATATTCGCTCGGACTCAGAAAAATTTTCAATTTATCGACGAATATAAAAAATCTTGATATTCGCTCAGACTCAGAAAAATTTTCAAAATATCGACGAATATAAAAAATCTTGATATTCGCTCAGACTCAGAAAAATTTTCAAAATATCGACGAATATAAAAAATCTTGATATTCGCTCAGACTCAGAAAAATTTTCAAAATATCGACGAATATAAAAAATCTTGATATACGCTCAGACTCAGAAAAATTTTCAAAATATCGACGAATATAAAAAATCTTGATATACGTTCAGACTCAAAAAAATTTTCAAAGTATCGACGAATATAAAAAATCTTGATATACGTTCAGAATCAGAAAAATTTTCAAAGTATCGACGAATATACAAATCTTGATATACGTTCAGACTCAGAAAAATTTTCAAAGTATCGACGAATATAAAAAATCTTGATATACGTTCAGAATCAGAAAAATTTTCAAAGTATCGACGAATATAAAAAATCTTGATATACGTTCAGAATCAGAAAAATTTTCAAAGTATCGACGAATATAAAAAATCTTGATATACGTTCAGAATCAGAAAAATTTTCAAAGTATCGACGAATTTAAAAAATCTTGATATACGCTCAGACTCAGAAAAATTTTCAAAGTATCGACGAATATAAAAAATCTTGATATACGCTCAGACTCAAAAAAATTTTCAAAGTATCGACGAATATAAAAAATCTTGATATACGCTCAGACTCAGAAAAATTTTCAAAATATCGACGAATATAAAAAATCTTGATATTCGCTCAGACTCAGAAAAATTTTCAATTTATCGACGAATATAAAAAATCTTGATATACGCTCAGACTCAGAAAAATTTTCAAAGTATCGACGAATATAAAAAATCTTGATATACGCTCAGACTCAGAAAAATTTTCAAAATATCGACGAATATAAAAAATCTTGATATTCGCTCAGACTCAGAAAAATTTTCAAAATATCGACGAATATAAAAAATCTTGATATACGTTCAGACTCAAAAAAAATTTCAAAGTATCGACGAATATAAAAAATCTTGATATTCGCTCAGACTCAGAAAAATTTTCAAAGTATCGACGAATATAAAAAATCTTGATATACGCTCGGACTCAGAAAAATTTTCAAAATATCGACGAATATAAAAAATCTTGATATTCGCTCAGACTCAGAAAAATTTTCAAAATATCGACGAATATAAAAAATCTTGATATACGTTCAGACTCAAAAAAAATTTCAAAGTATCGACGAATATAAAAAATCTTGATATACGTTCAGAATCAGAAAAATTTTCAAAGTATCGACGAATATAAAAAATCTTGATATACGTTCAGAATCAGAAAAATTTTCAAAGTATCGACGAATATAAAAAATCTTGATATACGTTCAGAATCAGAAAAATTTTCAAAGTATCGACGAATTTAAAAAATCTTGATATACGCTCAGACTCAGAAAAATTTTCAAAGTATCGACGAATATAAAAAATCTTGATATACGCTCAGACTCAAAAAAATTTTCAAAGTATCGACGAATATAAAAAATCTTGATATACGTTCAGAATCAGAAAAATTTTCAAAGTATCGACGAATATACAAATCTTGATATACTCTCAGACTCAGAAAATTTTTCAAAATATCGACGAATATAAAAAATCTTGATATTCGCTCAGACTCAGAAAAATTTTCAATTTATCGACGAATATAAAAAATCTTGATATACGCTCAGACTCAGAAAAATTTTCAAAGTATCGACGAATATACAAAATCTTGATATACTCTCAGACTCAGAAAATTTTTCAAAATATCGACGAATATAAAAAATCTTGATATTCGCTCAGACTCAGAAAAATTTTCAATTTATCGACGAATATAAAAAATCTTGATATACGCTCAGACTCAGAAAAATTTTCAAAGTATCGACGAATATAAAAAATCTTGATATACGCTCAGACTCAGAAAAATTTTCAAAATATCGACGAATATAAAAAATCTTGATATTCGCTCAGACTCAGAAAAATTTTCAAAATATCGACGAATATAAAAAATCTTGATATACGCTCAGACTCAGAAAAATTTTCAATTTATCGACGAATATAAAAAATCTTGATATACGCTCAGACTCAGAAAAATTTTCAAAGTATCGACGAATATACAAAATCTTGATATACTCTCAGACTCAGAAAATTTTTCAAAATATCGACGAATATAAAAAATCTTGATATTCGCTCAGACTCAGAAAAATTTTCAATTTATCGACGAATATAAAAAATCTTGATATTCGCTCAGACTCAGAAAAATTTTCAAAATATCGACGAATATAAAAAATCTTGATATTCGCTCAGACTCAGAAAAATTTTCAAAATATCGACGAATATAAAAAATCTTGATATACGCTCAGACTCAGAAAAATTTTCAAAGTATCGACGAATATAAAAAATCTTGATATACGTTCAGACTCAGAAAAATTTTCAAAGTATCGACGAATATAAAAAATCTTGATATACGCTCAGACTCAGAAAAATTTTCAAAGTATCGACGAATATAAAAAATCTTGATATTCGCTCAGACTCAGAAAAATTTTCAAAATATCGACGAATATAAAAAATCTTGATATACGCTCAGACTCAGAAAAATTTTCAAAGTATCGACGAATATAAAAAATCTTGATATTCGCTCAGACTCAGAAAAATTTTCAAAATATCGACGAATATAAAAAATCTTGATATACGCTCAGACTCAGAAAAATTTTCAAAGTATCGACGAATATACAAAATCTTGATATACTCTCAGACTCAGAAAATTTTTCAAAATATCGACGAATATAAAAAATCTTGATATTCGCTAAGACTCAGAAAAATTTTCAATTTATCGACGAATATAAAAAATCTTGATATACGCTCAGACTCAGAAAAATTTTCAAAGTATCGACGAATATAAAAAATCTTGATATACGCTCAGACTCAGAAAAATTTTCAAAATATCGACGAATATAAAAAATCTTGATATTCGCTCAGACTCAGAAAAATTTTCAAAATATTGACGAATATAAAAAATCTTGATATACGCTCAGACTCAGAAAAATTTTCAAAGTATCGACGAATATACAAAATCTTGATATACTCTCAGACTCAGAAAATTTTTCAAAATATCGACGAATATAAAAAATCTTGATATTCGCTCAGACTCAGAAAAATTTTCAAAATATCGACGAATATAAAAAATCTTGATATACGCTCAGACTCAGAAAAATTTTCAAAGTATCGACGAATATACAAAATCTTGATATACTCTCAGACTCAGAAAATTTTTCAAAATATCGACGAATATAAAAAATCTTGATATTCGCTCAGACTCAGAAAAATTTTCAATTTATCGACGAATATAAAAAATCTTGATATACGCTCAGACTCAGAAAAATTTTCAAAGTATCGACGAATATAAAAAATCTTGATATACGCTCAGACTCAGAACATTTTTCAAAATATCGACGAATATAAAAAATCTTGATATTCGCTCAGACTCAGAAAAATTTTCAAAATATCGACGAATATAAAAAATCTTGATATACGCTCAGACTCAGAAAAATTTTCAAAGTATCGACGAATATAAAAAATCTTGATATACGTTCAGACTCAGAAAAATTTTCAAAGTATCGACGAATATAAAAAATCTTGATATACGTTCAGACTCAAAAAAATTTTCAAAGTATCGACGAATATAAAAAATCTTGATATACGCTCAGACTCAGAAAAATTTTCAAAGTATCGACGAATATAAAAAATCTTGATATAAGCTCAGACTCAGAAAAATTTTCAAAGTATCGACGAATATAAAAAATCTTGATATTCGCTCAGACTCAGAAAAATTTTCAAAATATCGACGAATATAAAAAATCTTGATATTCGCTCAGACTCAGAAAAATTTTCAAAATATCGACGAATATAAAAAATCTTGATATTCGCTGACTCAGAAAAATTTTCAACATATCGACGAATATAAAAAATCTTGATATACGTTCAGACTCAGAAAAATTTTCAATTTATCGACGAATATAAAAAATCTTGATATACGCTCAGACTCAGAAAAATTTTCAAAATATCGACGAATATAAAAAATCTTGATATACGTTCAGACTCAGAAAAAGTTTCAAAATATCGACGAATATAAAAAATCTTGATATTCGCTCAGACTCAGAAAAATTTTCAAAATATCGACGAATATAAAAAATCTTGATATTCGCTCAGACTCAGAAAAATTTTCAATTTATCGACGAATATAAAAAATCTTTATATACGCTCAGACTCAGAAAAATTTTCAAAATATCGACGAATATAAAAAATCTTGATATTCGCTCGGACTCAGAAAAATTTTCAAAATATCGACGAATATAAAAAATCTTGATATTCGCTCAGACTCAGAAAAATTTTCAATTTATCGACGAATATAAAAAATCTTGATATTCGCTCAGACTCAGAAAAATTTTCAAAATATCGACGAATATAAAAAATCTTGATATTCGCTCAGACTCAGAAAAATTTTCAAAATATCGACGAATATAAAAAATCTTGATATTTGCTCAGACTCAGAAAAATTTTCAAAATATCGACGAATATAAAAAATCTTGATATTCGCTCAGACTCAGAAAAATTTTCAAAATATCGACGAATATAAAAAATTTTGATATACGCTCAGACTCAGAAAAATTTTCAAAGTATCGACGAATATAAAAAATCTTGATATACGCTCGGACTCAGAAAAATTTTCAAAATATCGACGAATATAAAAAATCTTGATATTCGCTCAGACTCAGAAAAATTTTCAAAGTATCGACGAATATAAAAAATCTTGATATACGTTCAGAATCAGAAAAATTTTCAAAGTATCGACGAATATAAAAAATCTTGATATACGCTCAGACTCAGAAAAATTTTCAAAGTATCGACGAATATAAAAAATCTTGATATACGCTCAGACTCAGAAAAATTTTCAAAGTATCGACGAATATAAAAAATCTTGATATACGCTCAGACTCAGAAAAATTTTCAAAGTATCGACGAATATAAAAAATCTTGATATACGCTCAGACTCAGAAAAATTTTCAAAGTATCGACGAATATAAAAAATCTTGATATACGCTCAGACTCAGAAAAATTTTCAAAGTATCGACGAATATAAAAAATCTTGATATACGCTCAGACTCAGAAAAATTTTCAAAGTATCGACGAATATAAAAAATCTTGATATACGCTCAGATTCAGAAAAATTTTCAAAATATCGACGAATATAAAAAATCTTGATATACGCTCAGACTCAGAAAAATTTTCAAAGTATCGACGAATATAAAAAATCTTGATATACGCTCAGACTCAGAAAAATTTTCAAAGTATCGACGAACATAAAAAATCTTGATATACTCTCAGACTCAGAAAAATTTTCAAAGTATCGACGAATATAAAAAATCTTGATATACGCACAGAATCAGAAAAATTTTCAAAGTATCGACGAATATAAAAAATCTTGATATACGCTCAGACTCAGAAAAATTTTCAAAGTATCGACGAACATAAAAAATCTTGATATACGCTCAGACTCAACAAATTTTCAAAGTATCGACAAATATAAAAAATCTTGATATACGCTCAGACTCAGAAAAATTTTCAAAGTATCGACGAATATAAAAAATCTTGATATACGCTCAGACTCAGAAAAATTTTCAAAGTATCGACGAATATATAAAATCTTGATATACGCTCAGACTCAGAAAAATTTTCAAAGTATCGACGAATATAAAAAATCTTGATATACGCTCAGACTCAGAAAAATTTTCAAAGCATCGACGAATATAAAAAATCTTGATATACACTCAGACTCAGAAAAATTTTCAAAGTATCGACGAATATAAAAAATCTTGATATACTCTCAGACTCAGAAAAATTTTCAAAGTATCGACGAATATAAAAAATCTTGATATACGCTCAGAATCAGAAAAATTTTCGAAATATCGAGGAATATAAAAAATCTTGATATACGTTCAGACTCAGAAAAATTTTCAAAGTATCGACGAATATAAAAAATCTTGATATACGCACAGAATCAGAAAAATTTTCAAACTATCGACGATAGATGGATGGATGGATGGATGGATGGATGGATGGATGGATGGATGGATGGATGGATGGATGTGTAATGGATGGATGGATGGATGGATGGATGGATGGATGGATGTGCAATGCATGTGTAATGGATGTGTCATGGATGTGCAATGGATGGATGGATGGATGGATGGATGGATGGATGGATGGATGGATGGATGGATGGATGGATGGATGGATGGATGGATGGATGGATGGATGGATGTGGGGGACTTAATACCATAACCCGCTTAAATCTGTGCAGTACGCAAAATGGTCATTCCGAAGTTCGTACAAGACTCTTCCAAATCTTTGATAGTATTTTGCAGCTCCAGTTCAGAATTGCCAAACAGTACCATATTATCTGCAGAGAATATATTGCCCCCCAAAGCTACTCTACCCCTTAAATTGGCTGATTTGATCAGCTTGTCTACATAAATAATGAATAGAAGAGGCGGAATTGCACATCCCTGTCGCAGACCATTACGTACTTCAAAACCATTCACTCAAATCTCCATCCACTCTTACTGCTGCTTTACTGCGTACAAACTTTGAATCGCGTTGAGAAGATAACCATTCACACCATATTCGGCCAAGACTGACCACAACTTAGATCTGGGAATGCAGTCATATGCTTTCTGCAAGTCCACGAAACAGAAGTTCAGTTCCCAATTTCTTTCAAGGAATTTCTCCATTAGTTGTCTCATGCAAAAGATTTGATCTTGACAGCCGCGCATTGGGCGGAAACCCGATTGATTTTCATCCAAGAGCGATTCGACAAAAGCTCTTGTTCTCTTTTCCAGAATTGCACTATATACTTTACAACGCACAGTAGAGAAATTCCTCGATAGTTGTTGCAGTCTCTATTACTGCCTTTCTTATGAAGTGGCGAAATGACTGCGCCATCCCACTCTTTAGGGACAACAGACTGACTACCGAAGACTCTTAATTTTTTTTGAATCCCTACGCCCACAATTAACTCTTCCTCTAAAAACACCCGACAAAAATATGCGATAATTCCCTAGAGTATCATCGAACTGTCTTTTAATACGAACATCGCTCGAAGCTAAAATATCAAAACCGAAAACATTCGCTCTATCAATCAATTCGAATATTCAAAACGGTCAACTATGAAGGTCCGGTCAGGTCCCAGGGAGGGTAGGCTCCGTGGCCGACGAATTTAAGGTGATGGGCTGCCAAGCCAAACTGCACCCGAGAAAAAACACATCGATTTTGCCGAAAGAGACATGTATGTGGACTTACCATGCTACCGAAATCGGAAATTTACGAAAATAAACTCGGCCAAATGTATGAAATTGGAACGAACTCACCATATTACGTGTACAGCCGTCAGAAATCACAGCAGTATTAAACGAACATTTACCGTTATATTGGCATAAATAGAAGAGAATATGCGCGGAGAAAACATGAAATTTATTGTAAAATGACTAAGAAAATAATTCGAAATCGATCATAAATAAATCTTTAAAGTGAATAAAACGCCGTTTAAATTATGATAACGATAATTCGCGGTGCACTTTGTTTGTTTTCACGGCCGCCATTGACGAACTTACGGACACAAGCACTGAAACTAATGAGCATGCCATCTGCTCATATTAAATACACAAAAACCGCCTATGAAAATTAAATTTATAAAAAGGATGTAAAAACAATTGTTTCTCGTAAGACATAATAGAAATAAATGGTCTTACGTACGTAAAACTAACTTTTCCACACATTTCCCCAAATTGTTCGAGTTTACGAATTTTTCATTAATTGCTACGCATTTGTATTGGATTTATGTTTATTTCATATCGAATCATCATGCAACTTTGAGAATAAATCACAGACAATTTCAAGTCATTACACATCATGTAATTTAAATTTAAATTCAAATAAAAAAAACAACGAATAAAAATCTCATTTTTTTACTTTTATTTCAACAAACGTTTGCTGCTTTTGAATGGGCAACAACAATTAGGAATTAGTTCACTCTGATCTGACTTAAGATTCCACATTTATGTTATGTTTAAGTTTCGTTAAAAAGTTGATGAGCTTTCAAATTGATGGAAAAATCACAGATTAGAAATACACAAATACTTCATCCAATTTAATGACAAAATTTGAATTTTGATCACGAAAATTGAAAATTTTGAAGGGTCTTAAACCTCATCAGAATGACTTCATGGAAAAACAATATTCATGGAAAAACAATATTCTGAAAGTAACAATTGGATACAATGTGAACTTAAGATAGTCGCTGTACAAGTTTTTCGTTTTGACCACGAAAAGACGCCGAAAATCGACTATTTTGCAGGTGAGGCCTAAATCTTATCGGAATGACTTGAAATTTTGTATGACTTTTTTTTTCATAAAAAAATAATATTCTGAGAGTTTCATTATGATACAATGCGAACTAGACATAGTCCCCATACAATTTTTTCTTGATTATATTGAAAAAGAGCCAATTTATTGATTCGACTCCACTAGAGCTACCCGAAAAAATTATCCGATTAGGTTGAAAATTTATAGGTTTCTATTCCTAATAAAGTCCAATGTGTGTGTAAATTTTTCAATTTTTCAAACTAATATCAATTTTTTGAGTTATTGTGTTAACAAATTTTTGCATACAACGGACAACGGACAACGGACAACGGACAACGTACCACTCACGGACAAAAAATTGTTCCGGTAATGATTGCAATCGTTTTTTCTATGGTCAAAACGCATAGAAAACTTATTCCGAGCATTTTGAATTTTTTGGACCGATCGCAATACATTTACCACACACAGTGGTGTGTGCGGAAAAGTAAAAAAAAAACTTTCTACGTTTATAGACCGAATTTGCCTTTTCGAGTGTAACAGCCTTTAAATCTAGCACGATATCGCTTGATTTTACGAGTGACTATTGGTGAAAGGCTTGCAAGACCGTAATGCTTCACACTCATACGTACAACGGTCTTATTGTTGCACGGGACCGACGGCTTTACGTGCCCTCCGGAGCACGCCATAGTTTCGAATCAAAGCAATTTGAAATAAAATCATTTCGCTTCACCAAGATTTGAACCTACGTCCCCATGACTGTGACACAAATAAGCGCAGTGCACTAACCGCTCGGCCACCGCCTGGGTACTGTTTCTCATAAAGTCCAAATTAAATCTAGTATACGGCCAAAATATTTAAAATTGCGCTGTCACTAGTAGTATGGTTAAGTGGGTTCTAAAACGCGAATTAAATTGAAATCAAATTTATATCATTTTCGTTCGCGGTTTATATCAAAATATTTCAATTTATTTTGCTGTTTTAATTTTTTCTCAAAATGTAAATTAAATTGATATCAAATTAAATCAATTTATTTCGCAGTTGATATCAAAAATGTCAAGAAATAAAGACTTAGTTGATATCAACAATCTAATTCGCTCTTTATATCGCGTGATCCCGTGGATTCCGAGAAATAAATCGCGAGCCGCGGAAATCATCCGTTAAATCCATCGATTTCGCAGGATCAATAACGGACCGCGACCTTCAACCGCGGATTCCGCGAATTCTGCAGAATTGTACACGAACTGTTGCTATCAAATGCGAAACTGTATATTTTAACACATGAATTTATTTGATATCAAATTATTTCGCGCTTTATATCGCGTTTATCCGCAGATTCTGGGGATATCAATCGAAGAATACACAGATTCCGTGGAATCAATCGCAGATTACGCGGAATTATTCACGAGCTGCGGCTATCAACCGCGAAACAGTATGTTTTGAATTGATATCGATTTAATTCGCGCTTTATATCACGTTTATCCGCAGATTCCAGGAAATCAATCGCGGATCCGAAATAAATCACGGATCGTGATTTCCGATGATTTAACAGTGGAATTTCACCGCGGATTTATCAATCACGATCGCGAGTATACTTAATATATAATTAGCTTAATAAATAATCTCCTTAGAAATAAAATCAAAGAAATATCTGAAAAAAAACTTCAAATCATGTATGTCCATAAAAGAATCTAAAAAAAAAAATCCTAAAAAATATTCTTGAGTGGTTTTTGTTTAATGTGTAATTACCGGAATATTCACTTTGCTAAATAAAAGTCTGTAAGATTCTGCTTTAAATATATTTTATTAATCTTAAATTTGCGATACTTAGCGGAGCAACGTCCTTTCATGGAGGCTCAAAATGACGCTACTCATACATATACAATTTACACGGATATGCTACAATTCAAATATGACGGCAGAGGGCCGATCACGTTGACTTTGACAGCTTGTCAAAGTCAACCAAGAAAATTTTATTTACATCTCGCCCATCCTGACGATTGATCGTCCCGATCAACGGAAATCAACATTAACAATACTTAAATACTAATTTGGTAAATTCTCGTATTGCTCTTCTTGATCAGAGTCGGAATCACGAGAGTCACGCCAATCAACCCAGCGCCGTATGCGCGATGCCTCGACAATCCCGTCGTATGGTAATTGTGTCAGCTGGCAATTTTCAATGTCTCTCATTACGTATCGATCATTCGGAAGTATCTTATGTATACGATAGGGACCACGGAATTTCGGAATGAACTTCTTATTAGTTCCAATTGTAGTATCGACATTTCGGATCATGACAAATTCTCCCTCTGAAAACCCGATAGCTGGCTTATGTTTAGCACGATGGTAGTCGGAACTCTTTCGCTGATAACAATCAATTTTCTCAGACGCTAGTTTACGTAAAGTAGGCAAATCATGATCAATAGCGGAAAATCTCTTATCATCAGAAATAAAATTCAGAAAGCACATCAATTTCTCTGCCACGCTGATTGACTCCAAACAGTAACTGACAAGGGGTCTGTTTCGTAACGGAATGGACGGAATTATTAATAGCGTATTCAACTCGAAATAACAATTTTGACCAATCAGAATGTTGCACAGGCTCGGAGATCTTAGCCAATACCGACTTAATAACTCGATTAACCCGCTCAATCTGACCGTTGGCTTGTGCAGAGGCGGAGGCAATTTTAACATGTTCTATGTTATTTTCGGAAAGATAGGAGCTAAATTCTAATGACGTAAAGCAAGTACCACGATCGTTAATAATTCTTCTTGGCCTGCTGTAATGCTCGTAATATTTATCCAGACATGCACACACTTCTTTAGTACTAGTCGAATTTACAGCGTATAGCTTAACATGTTTCGTAAACGCATCAACAACGGCAAAAATATGTTTTCGCTTAGAGATGATAGACGGAAGAGGACCAAAATGATCAACGTGAATCGTATCGAACGGAATGGGTTTCTTAGGTATATGGTGGAGGGTATGGTAATTACTATGAGGTGGAACAGAATTGATAATGCACTTAAGGCAATTTCGGATGAAGCGATCAACTTTTTCCTTACTATTCGGAAACCAGTAATGCATTTTAATTTGATCAACACATTTATCAGTACCTGACAAATCTTCTCATGCGCAGAGCGTATGATACCCTCTTCCAATTCTTTCGGAACGTAAAGAAGTAGCTTATTCTCACTAGTCTGTCGATAAACAAGGCCATCATCCAATACGTAATTAGGGACCGATTTTAATTCCAACTCTTCGCGTAATTTGACAATTTTTTCATCACGATTTTGCATAATTTGTAACTGTACATCAATATCTTCGGAATTTATTATGCCCACTATTTGATCGGAATTATCAATAGGATTTTCGGAAATCGGATGGTATCGGCTTAATGCATCAACGTGAGTCATTTGCGAACCACTACGATGTTGAATCGTATAATCGTACTTTTCCAAAAATAAGGCCCAACGAGCAATTCGAGCATTATCTCCTTGTCTGGCTAAGACTTTAGCCAATGCTTCACAATCGGTGACAATACGGAACGGAATTCCATCCAATTGGGTGTGAAATTTCTTAAGGGCGTAAATAATAGCCAATGTTTCCAATTCGTAACTGTGATACTTAGGTTCATTTCCGGAAGTGGCTTTTGAAAAATAAGCTACAGGATGGAATCGGCCGTCATCCTGTCTCTGCAGAAATATACCACCGTAACCACGCGAACTAGCATCGCAATGTAGTTCTGTTTCTTTAGTCGGACTGTAAACAGGACTAGAAACCAATTGATTACATAGAGATTTAAAAACACTTTTACAATTGTCATTAAAATCGAACGGAACATTAGGCATCGTAAGAACTCGTAACGGTTGGGAAACGGAAGAATATGCCAAAATAAAGCGACGGAAATAACTAAAAGGGCCCAAACACTTGGTCAACTCTTCAGCGTTAACCGGAATCGGAAGGCGTCGGATTGCCTCTAAATGCTTATTATTGGGACGTACACCTTGAGCACTGATAGAAAATCCCAGAAGGTCAATTTCCGTATAGCAAAACCGACATTTAGAAGGTTTAAGCTCCAACCTATATTCAGCCAATCGTCGTAATACTCGTTTTAGAAGATCTAAATGTTCCGGAATGGTTTTCGTAGCTAACGTAATGTCATCGAGGTAAACAACGACGGAGCCCTCGAGAATAAATTCTCTTAAAACAAAATTGATAAATCTTTGAAACACTGGGGGGCCATTCTTAAGTCCAAAAGGCATTCGTAAATATTCGTATTGTCCATCAGGAGTAACAAAAGCCGTACATTGAATAAAGTTCTCATTCATCTTAATATGATGGAAACCATTTTTCAAATCTAGAGTCGTAAAATAACGCTTATCACCGAGTCGCTCTATGCAATCGTCAATCAGTGGCAATGGGAAACTGTCGCGTACCATAATCTTTTTCAATGGCCGATAATCGATACACAGTCTTTTTTCACCGGTTTTTCTCGGAACCAATACTAACGGAAATGAGTAAGGGGATTTACTAGGACGTATAAATCCTAGAGACAACAATTCGTCGACATGTTTGTTCACTATCTGTTTATCAGCGCAAGAGATTCGTCTCGGAGGGTAACTTATCGGAATATCGGATTGTAATCGGATTGTCTTTTCGTAATTATGTTCGACTTTAGGAATATTCGCCAGATCCAAATAGTCATTCTCAATTATCTTTTGAACATTGTCGTAAAAGAACGGATTTAATTTAGGGTTGACATCGTATACTGCGGAAGATCCATTATCTAAATCAATGGACAATATATCCGGAAGCGAATGATCAATAGTATGACACTGACTTAACGTAGAATTTTCACTAGGGGTAAGACGCAACGCAATGGGCTGAAGACACAACTTACAATCGGATTTCGTATCTGAATTATCTGGGCTAAAATAGGAATATATACAATGCAATACTTTCTCGGAAATTCTTAAATCTTTATTAGTTTTTAACTCAATCTTTGGTCTCGGAACATTCTTAGTAAACGAAAATTTGATTCCAAAAGCATTTAGGAAGTCTCGTCCCAACAATAATGGGTGCGGAATAAAACTGTCCGGAATGACAAATATTCGTAATTTATCAACAATATTTCGGAATTCGATTCTAACAGAAATTATGCCGTAAGTACAAAGCTTAAAGTTGCCAAGTCCTCTATAGCCGGAATATTTAATAGAAGAATTGACCAACTCATTCGGAACGGCGGATCGTCGCATGAGACTTATCGGACTACCGGAATCAAAAAGAGAAACGAAAGTATTACAATGCAACAATGCACTATCAGCAAGAAAAGCAACACTTACAATGTTTAATTCGGAATGCAATTGATCAGCGGCACCATCAACATCTTCATCGCACCAACTCCCTCGGAATTCATCAATTAAAGCCACTTGATTTGAATTCATCGGCTTGGGTTTCGGGCAATCCTTAATGACATGTTGGCTGGAACCGCAGCGGAAGCAAGTACCATGGGCACGTTTTGGTTCAGGGCAACGGGCTGATATATGACCCGTAACTGAGCAATTGTAGCAACGGATCACCGGAACGGAAGAGCTCGTATGGGTCACTGGCTTAGCTGGAACACTGGTTTTCGGACGATTATCACTGAAACTTTTTCCACTGGAAGTCGATGGTGTGGCACTCAATTCGCGCAGCTGTACGTAACGTGGTGCCAATTGTTTCAATTGCGTAATGGTCGTAGCGGAATAAAGTAAGGCAATATTGGCAGTACGATCCCGGAATCCATCAATAATGAAACGTACGGTTTGTGTTTCGTCAATGTTGGCTCGTAACGCAAGCTCCTGCATCTGGAGTATATATCCCATAACGGAAATTTTGGACGGCTGGAATATATTCTTCTTCATCTTATCGATTACTTCGGAAACGGAATAGACATGTCCAAAATTCAGCAGGAAATTAGAACGGAAGTCGGCGTAAGAGACGGAACTATCAGTACGTAAAAACAATTCGGCTTCGGTATCAGGCTTCATCAATCGACGGATACATTTCAATCGGAAGTCAGGTCCACCATTGACCGAATCACAAGCACGTTCAAAGTCAGCTAACCACTTATTGGCATCGTAGGCTTCATCACCGGAAAATGGAAGGACGGAATGCTTAATATCTTTAAAATTGGCCGGTGCTTGCGCCACGATCAGAACTTCAGCGGCCAATTCAGCTCGTAATGCTGCGATGCGTCGACGTTTTTCTAAAATTCGAAGTTCGGCGTCCAATGCGGCCTCTTCTTCGGCCAAATGTGCCGGCGGAATCACTGGTGGCGTAACAATTGGTGGGGTCGGAATATTTTGTGCGTTCGGAATTTTATTTGGCTCGGCTTCACTAATTTCACTTCCACTAGCGGTTTCGTTAATACGTTCATTCGCAGGCGGAGCATTATTGTTATACAATACACGTAATTGGCGAATTGTGGCACTCGCAGGAAAGGCAATTTGGTGTTCCGTAAACCAATCGATCAAAGCGGCACGATTCATAATGTCAATTATCGGAGTAAAATAATTTATTCAATTCAATTTTAAAACAATTCGTCAATTTCGGAAAATGTGTTGTCAATCTCGGAATAAATGTTCACTTTTGTTATCAATTGATCACTTTCGGAATAGTTTTCGTGGTAATGTTGCACAAATTTTTAAAACACACGTGGTAATTTCGGAATTCGAAGCAAAGTGGGGTTATGTTCGCCGAATTTCACAATCTGATATTTCAATAAAAAGAAGTCGTAATCTATATATAAATACGGCAACAAAAAAAAGTTTATGATCCCTTTTTACCTACTATGCCGTAAATTTATATAGGAAAGTTATACATCAATGGAAAGGGAATGTCGACTATATGTGCACAAACTATGTGTTTTGAATGTGGGCTCGTGATATAATTCAAAAAACGGGGAAATAACAGGCGGGTCAAAAAGTCTCTGGCCTAACTTAGAAAAACACAATTTTTTGCAAAAATTCTTATTTATTCATCAAAATAGTTTCCTTTGGCGGAGATAAAATTATTCCAACGCTTCTGTAACTTTTCAATACCGGTTTTGTAGAACGATGTGTCGAGGCCTTCAAAATACGCTTCAGTTTCGGCGATCACTTCCTCATCAGAGCGAAATCTCTTGCCTCGGAGTATCTTTTTGAGTTCTGAGAAAAGGTGGTAATTGCCGGGGGTTAGTTATACAAACGTCAAAAGAATGACCAAAAACGTCAAATTGAAAACGTCAAAAAAATAACAAAAAACGTCAAAAAAATGAACAAAAACATCAAAAATATGAACAACAACATCAAAAATTTAAATCGTCAAAAAAAATTGTTGAACAAAAAAGATCTTGGGTATTTCGAAAACAGAAAATGAGCACTGAATCATAAACAAACAAGATAATTCACGGAATCGTGGCCATTTCTTACATTATAATTTGGTTGTTTTTGTTAATTTTTGGATTTGTGAAGATTTTGGACGTTTTCGGTTATTTTTTTGACGATTGATTATTTTTTTTTGACGATTTAAATTTTTGATGTTTTTGTTCATTTTTTTGACGTTTTTTGTTATTTTTTTGTTATTTTTTTGACGTTTTCATTTTGATGCTTTTGTTAATTATTTTTGACGTTTTCTTAATTTTTTCGACGTTTTTGGTTATTTTTTGACGGTCGATTATTTTTTTGACGTTTTTATATTCAACCATTGCTGGGGACCAGATCTGGACTATACGGTGGGTGCGAAAGCAATTCGATGCCCAATTCAACTATTTTTTCCATGGTTTTTTCGACTTGTGACACGGTGCATTGTCTTGGTGAAACAACACGTTTTCTTCGCCAAATGTGGTCTATTTTTGATGATTTTGGTCTTTAAACGCACCAACAAATCAATGTAGTAGTCGCTGTTGATTTTTTTTCCATGTTCCAAGCAGTCAATGAATATGAGTCCATGTGCATCCCAAAAAACATAGGCCATGACCTTACCAGCTGTTTGATGCGTCTTTGGACGCTTTGGTGCACTTTCACCGGGTGTCTCCACTCATCTGACTCTCGACTGGTCTCCGGAGTATAATGATGGATCCATGTTTCATCCATCGTGATGTACCGACGCAAAAATTCCGACTTTTTACGCGTAAACATCGCCAAACAGCTCTCGGAAATGTCGATTCGTTGTTGTTTTTATTCTGGTTTAAGGAAACGCGGCACCCACTTTGAAAACATCTTTTTCATGCCCAAATGTCCGTGTATTTTGGTGAAATCACTACCTTTTGATAACTTTAAGGCATCAGCTATCTCTTGCAAGTTCACTTTGCGGTTCGAAATTATCATCTTCTCGACTTTCTCGACGTTTTCTGCCGTAACTGCCTCATTTGGACGACCAGAGCGTTCAGCATCATCGGTGTCTGTACGACCACGTCTAAGCTCAGCGAAAATTGTTCTCGCTGCAAAATGCACGCACCTATAAAATTGATTTTCAGTATTACGTGTAAACTATAGGTAACGAAAACCAAGCAAAATTTTTAACACAGGACACTGACCTGTTTAACAAAACATGTGTTGAACCAGTGTTTGAAAATGTGCAACGTCATGCAAGCAGTTTTGGAGCTGTTGTAGTCAAGTGGATTGTTGAAATGTTTGAAACACCGTGGGTTTCGTGACTTTCCAATCACCAATGGCTTCACTTTATGTGTTCCTGTCGCGTTTGAACACAGCATTAACGTCACTCGTTCTTTCGATTTCTTGTGTCCAGATGCATGTTTTTCGTTTTCACAAACGTATGTGCTGTCCGGGAGCAAACGAAAGTACAGTCCTGTTTCGTCTGCATTGTAAACTTGGTCCTTTGTCAATCCTATTTCTTAAATTTTGGCGTTTAATCGGTTGAGAAATGGTCGAACGGCTGCATGATCACAATCCAATTTTTCGCCACATATTTTTAGAAAACGGATACCGACGCGCTTCTTGAAATTATGAAACCAACCATCACTTGCCTGAAATGATGTCGGATCTCGAGTTGGGTACAGTTTTGTAAACAAGTCCTTTGCTTTGGCTTTCAGGAGCACACCATTGATAGGACAATTACGTGCCCGTTGATCACGAAACCATGCGTACAATTCATTTTTCATTTCGGGGAAGTCGGGTTTTCGCAATCTCTTTTGTTGCACGTCATGCTCTGTATTGGACACTGATGCCAAAATTTCACTTTTCTTACTTTTTATATACGAAATTGTGGATTCTGCAACACCATATTCTTTTGCAAATCTAACTTTGATAAAATTTCAACCTTTTGTTTTAAGTTTAAAGACGGCTTAACTCGTTTCGGTAGTGATGCCATTTTGACATCTTTGACTGGCAAAATCCAATGACACACTGAATTCAATTTTGTGCATCGATACCGAATTTTTGATTGCAATATATTGTGTATACACCTTTTCAGATTTCCTATATGGACAACAACACATTCAAATCAAGAAAAAAATGTTTAGCACAGTGTGTAAACGCATTGTTTCATAATCAAAGTCTTTCAGAACTAATTCGGACATCACCTCATCAAAGTGTATGTTGTGGATTCGATTTCAAAGTGTGTGTGTGTGTGCGTAAGATGCTGGAGAAAGAAGTGTCATCGTTTGAAACAACATTGAAATAGTTCCGCGTGGTTTTGTTTTGGAAACAAATCTCTATATACATGTAAACAAAGGGGTTGCATTTATATTGATTTGTCATCAAAATGAGCAGTTTCGTTTAAATACATGAAACTGGTAGTGTTAAAGAGAAAAGTTGACGTTACAAAATAAATTTGAAATATATTTAAAAAAAAAAAAAATAATTCGAATTATCGAGCGACAACCAAGATTCGAATTACTGGAACATTCGAACTATCGAACTTCGAATTAAAGGGAGTTGACTGTATTTGGAATTGAAGGATACGCTGTGAAATCCAGAAGACCGCACGAATAGCTTTGAATTTCATCAAGAACTATCTCAGGAAATATTGTGGCTGATAATTCGGATGTATTGCCGGTTAGTGTTACAGTAAACGATGTCATGATTGTAATTTTTATACTGATCAATTTCGCTTAACTTCACCAGCATTTATACGTTTGACCAAAATTTATGTAAGAATTCCAAACACAATTGAACGCATACAACGGTTTCAAATTCTTGATATTGGTGATAGTTGTGCATGAGTTTCACTTTTCCCCCTAAATATGTCTTCAATTCGAGTGGCGGAAGAAGATTTCCGAAGCTATCAAAGTACCATGCTGAATCATTAATTTTGACCAATGCGGTCCAATGCGTCCCATTTGATCGAACACTATCATGATTTAGTATCAAACATTCTATTTTTCTTGGTTTTTTCGGCAGTGTATCGCGCATAAAAACACCTCGAAAATGCGGAATTTTCAATAATTCAACGTATTTGATTAAATCATGATTGGTTAGTGGTCTATCCTGTGGGACGCTCACCACACGATTTTTGAATGTGGCTTCAAGTAGAGACCGTCGCCAGCTGTATTTTTATGCGGATTTAAGTATAGCCCGAATCCATTTGCAGCCGGTTTTAGATATAAACCTTGACCGACTTTCAGCTCCATTGCCCCGTTCTGATGTCTATTCGCCTCGAATTGAGCTTTAATATCTTTTATTGCTTTTACTACTGAAGATGCACCGCCAGCTAGAGACCCAATCGCGTTTAGAGCAGCAAAGATTGGTATGAGTGGAAGGACACCTCCGGTAATTTTAGGCACTTTTATCACTCTCGGTACTTTGATACGTTTCCCTTTCGCAGTTTTTTTACTTGATTTGAGTGCCGCTGTAACCGCGGACTCAAGGCTTGCTTTCTTTGAGTTTTTCATATAATTTTTTACATTTTTGATCAATGTCTCGAACTTTATTTCCTTGATTTTTTTAGCTTTTTTTCGACCATTTGGTTTCGGAATGCCCAAACCGATTTTGTGTAAGCCATTCTTTACTTTCATCGCACCGGATACAAGAAGTGATGCAGCCCTTTCACCGAATTTCGCATCCTTCGAGAAAACACGTTTAAACGCAGCCGATCCTAGTTTTTTATCTGCCTCGTACCGTGTCTTGGAATCTTTATTATTTGCGTATGCTATATCATGTTCTTTGCACAATTCATCTAATTTATTTACACCTTTGTTTCCGCGAGCCAGGCGCTCGTCTAATTTTGTACCTGGCCCGCAATATTGATTGATAGCTTGGCAAATGCAGTTCTAATGGGAGTTTGTCTATGAGCTTATCAAAAAGTCCTTGTCCGCAGCATTTACGCACTTTCCGCGATTTCTTTTTTACACTTTTTTTCGATGCTTTACGACCAACCATTTTTGATCTTCTCTCTTCAACAATTCACGTAAGAATAATTTCATTCAAAATATAAATTCATTATTTATCAGATCCACATTCTCAGTTGATCTCAAGATGCGTTTCGTTAAACATGCTATAGACATTCCTGTCAGAAATATTGATGATTCAGCTTCGAGCAATCAATCAAAGGAAAAGCGACATAGTCCACTTTTACCGAACAATTTGAGGTGTATCATTGCCGGCCCAAGCGGCTGTGAAAAAACGAATTTGCTGATAAGTTTGATCGAATCAGAAAATGGACCTAAATTCGAAAATTTATATATTTATTCAAAGACATTGGAGCAAGATAAATACAAATATTTGCATGACATTCTAAGTCCAATCAAAGAGATCGGATATTTTACATTTTCATCTTCAGATGATGTGATTGAACCTAGTGAAGCGAAGCGGAATCTTATTTTTGTATTTGACGATGTGATTTGTGATAATAGTCAAGATCGTGTTCAAAGCCTTTTTTGTATGGGGCGGCATTATCAAACAGACGTTATTTATTTGACTCAAACACTAACTAAGCTGAGCAAACATTTAATTCGCGATAACTGTAATTTTTTGATTCTATTCAAACAGGATGATTTGAACTTGAAGCATGCCTACAATGATTTTGGTGTAAATTGCGACATGAAATTTGATGAATTTAAGAGATTTTGTTTGGAGTGTTGGCAGCAGAAATATGGATTCGTTGTAATCGATTTTGATAGCGATGTAAATAATGGTCGATACAGACAAAATTTCAGCAATTTTTTACAAGTATGTAAGGATTGCAATTAGTAAAAAGAACTTTAGTATATGTTTTGATTCAGATACGGTAACATATAATATAAAACATGAATCTTGATAGCAACCGTGAGAAACAGTTAAATCGCGAAAAGGATATTAAATCCAAGCTCGTCAATACACGAAAAGTTATTCAAGATAAATTCAATGCGGCCTACAAAAATCGAATGACCCGTGAAATTGATTTGATTGAAAAATACCAACCTATAACGAAAAAAATTGAAAGACTTGCTGAAGCTGTCGAGGGGCAGAAATTCTCCAATTTTCCGAAGAAAAAACGACTTACTGGAAAAGTGAAACGTCTATCAGATTTCCGACGAGCCTCGTATACCGAAGATACTGAGTTTGAACCAATTACTATCAGCGATATGGATGCGAAAGCTTCAGATGATGATTCAGATATTGCAATGATTACGGATGATGAATCTCGAGCGAATTTTCAAAAAAGGCAGCGCAATGATAGTGATCCCGAAATTTCATCTATTTTGAAGAAAAAACTGCCAAATGATGAAATAACATCTGAGGATGAAAAAGATATTGAGGCAGCAAAAAAAATAGAGCGAAAATTGGATGAGCAAGAAGCGACAAGATGTATTCGCGACCACAGTAAATACAGAGCCGCAAGAAAGAAAGATATAATGACTGAACTTATGCGCGAATCCGACGATAAACCAATCACAAGAGGTCGATCAGCATTTCAAAAACGAGTCGAAAGAAGAGCCAAGAGTATCGGTGAAATGGCTCCGCCGCTTAGAAAAAAGTTGCAGGCGCGCGGGGTCTGAGTACTTAAACAATTTGCTGATTCCAATAAAGAGACATGTATTATTTCACGAAAACAGCGAGCAATCACGGTGGATGAAATTCCACACGAAAATATTTCATTAATTACGTCGGACAGTGACGAAGAAAGGCAATGTAACGTAAGATTACGAAAGAGAGGTAGAAAAGGGGTGCAGAAGAAAGATCCTGAGGGAACCGAAAACATGAAAAGACCTAAACGTACAAAGAAAGGAGGAAGCATTGAATCTGACTTTGTGCCATACAATCAAAATATCACATATGAGTTTTATGATGACCCGAATGAGCTATGTGAAAGATTGCATTTGTTAATCGCATCACGTGCTGCTGGTAATTCTAACCATGCTCAAGAAATAAACTCACTAATTTCCGAACTTAGAGAAGCAAACATCATTGAATGAACAAAAACAATAAATATGCAATCACTTTAACCTTTGTTTGTTACATTTTCTTTTTTCAACTTATTGCCGCTGCTTTTGATCTTACACAAATTCTTATTTTATGACGAGGCTGTCATAAAAATTGTCTGAAAGTGCATGGAATGAAATAGGAAAGCATGTTTACATGTTGATTTTACATTTCACCACAACAAAATGCTAAGGGATGGAGCTATTAGTTGGTGTGTGTATTGGAATTTAAGTTTAGAGTGAGAGAGATGGAATGCTAAATTTGAACGAAAATTTGTGCTATAAATATCTGCCGATCTTCTCCAGAACTCAGTTTTAAACTTTACTTTGTTGAAATAAGTCATCGCTACCATGATCCGAATCATCCTAGACCAACTGCTCCAAAATATCCTTATTTTGCGCAGCATTTTCATCAACATGAATGTGTTTGATCCGAATGTCCAACCATCGACTTCGGAAAGTGCGCGTGAACATCGAGCGAATGTACGGCCATCGACATCGGAAAATGTGCGCGATTCGGAAAGTGTGCGTGAACATCGAGCGAATGTGCGGCCATCGACATCGGAAAATGTACGCGAGCATCGACCGAATATTCAACCATTGACAAGGGAAAATTTACGTGTGCATCGGAATCACCCATATCAACGACGATCGCACAATCAGTCACCATCACCATCACCATCACCATCACCATCACCATCACCATCACCATCACCATCACCATCACCATCACCATCACCATCACCATCACCATCACCATCACCATCACCATCACCATCACCATCACCATCACCATCACCATCACCATCACCATCACCATCACCATCACCATCACCATCACCATCTACTTCAAGTTTAAATTCGACTGCAACAACGATTCCATTTTCGGTGTTTCTTGAGGCAATGCGGGAAATGCAGAATAGATTGGATACACCATCAGCCGCATCATCTACGTCAACCGGACATCCAGCAGCATCACCACGTTATTCACCAGCACCATCGGAAGCGAGCACAAATTACGAGCCAGAGATGATCGACCATATTCAACAGTCTGGCTTCGATGTAAATGACGGCCCGGAATACTACGACCACCGATACCATCCAATTCCTGATAACGACGTTGTGGATTTAATTAGTGAAAGTGACGTCGATGTTTCAAGTGAAGTGATTTATGGAAGTGATGCCCAAGCTTTGGATGATGTTGCCATGGACCTCACAGTGAATCAACGTGAACAAAGTGCTGAGAGTTCGGAAGATGGTGATGATGATGACGTGCAATTGATTGATGTCGTGGTTGCTGATCAGAATCCGGAAGATGACGACGATGATGACGATGTGCAAATTATTGATGTCGAAGTTGCAGCTGACGAACCGGCAAATGATGACGATGACGTGCAATTTGTCGATGTGGAAGTTGTAGCGGCACCAGAAACAGCACCGGAACCAGCACCGGAACCATCACCGGAACCAGCACCGGAACCAGCACCGGAACCAGCACCGGAACCAGCACCGGAACCAGCACCGGAACCAGCACCTGAAGTAAATGTGAATGCGGTAGCTAAAGTCGAGCAGCAAATGGAAGTGAATTTGGCTGGGCGTCCGATCTGCGCAATTTGCCATGATGATCTTCTATCAAATGATCCGCGAATTTTACATTGCCGGCATGTTTTTTGTTCAGAATTTGTAAAACATGTATTAAACGGCGGACAATACGCTAGATGTCCAATTTGCCGTTATCCATTTTCAAGAAAACGATGCTATTCGCTATTTTTCTCTTGAGGCAATTTGGTTGAATTTTTAATTTTATATTTTCATTAGCCTTTTTTATTATTATAAGTATTTCAATTATATATTTTTTCCAATTATTTTTAATTTCATTTTTCTTGAAATTGTATTCATTAAAATTTTTTAAAGCTTCGATAAATAAATGTTAAAAAGCAAATCAATTGTTTTTTTTTTTTTCAAGTAGATTTTGATATTTTCAGCACCTAAATTTTCAGGTTTTTCTTCAATCAGCTTAATGTAGCATTGCATTGTATTTTCAATTGTATTCGATTTTTTTTTTTTTCTACAGGTTCATTCTCTTTTTTAAATAAAGCAGACACATAAAAGTTAAATGATGTTCTTTTATTTGAAGTTTTTTTTTTCCAGATTTTTCTTGTTTCAGATTCTTCTTTTTTATTTGTATTTTAGGGATACAGTCACGATTCGCGATTCATAACTGTTTCGCGGTTGATGACTACAGCTCATATATAATTCCACAGAATTCGAGGAATCCGCGATTGATATTCGCGATCCGCGATTGATATTCGCAATCCGCGATTGATATTCGCGATCCGTGATTTAAGTCACGAATTAATTGACATCAATTTAATTCGTGTTTTGAAATATACTTACGTATTTTCGCGATCCGCGATTCGCGATTGATATTCGCGATCCGCGAACAGCCGCGATTTAATTCGATATCGATTTAATTCATGTTTTGAAACATACTTACGTATATTCGCGATCCGCGATTGAAATTCGCGATCCGCGAACAGCCGCGATTTAAAGCGCGAATTAAATTGATATCAAATTAATTCGTGTTTTGAAACATACTTACGTATTTTCGCGATCCGCGATTCGCGATTGATATTCGAGATCCGCGAACAGCCGCGATTTAATTCGATATCAATTTAATTCATGTTTTGAAACATACTTACGTATATTCGCGATCAACGATTGAAATTCGCGATCCGCGAACAGCCGCGATTTAAAGCGCGAATTAAATTGATATCAAATTAATTCGTGTTTTGAAACATTCCGCATTCCGAAGTGCGTACAAGCCTCTTCCAAATCTTTGATACTATTTTGCAGCTCCAGTTCAGAATTGCCAAACAGTACCAGATCATCTGCGTAAGCTAGTGCAGAGATAATATTGCCCCCCAAAGCTACTCTACCCCTTGGATTGGCTGATTTGATCAGCTTGTCCATATAAATAATGAATAGAAGAGGTGAAATTGTACATCCCTGTCGCAGACCATTACGTACTTCAAACCATTCACTCAAATCTCCATCCACTCTTACTGCTGCTTTACTGTTTGCGTACAAATTTTGAATCGCGTTGAGAAGATAACCATTCACACCATAATCGGCCAAGACTGACCACAACTTAGATCTCGGAATGCAGTCGTATGCTCTCTGCAAATCCGCGGAACAGAAGTACAGTTCCCTATTTCTTCCAAGGAATTTCTCCATCAGTTGTTTCATGCAAAAAATTTGATCCTGACAGCCGCGCATTGGGCGGAAACCCGATTGATTTTCATCCAAGAGCGATTCGACAATAGCTCTTGTTTTCTTTTCCAAAATTGCACTATATACTTCACCGACGACGCTCAGTAGAGAAATTCCTCGATAGTTGTTGCAGTCTCTATTACTGCCTTTCTTATGAAGTGGCGAAATGACTGCGCCACCCCACTCTTCAGGGACAACAGAGGAACTCCAAGCTAAATTAAAGATGCGATGCAACCAGCGAACACCTACCAAACCACTACTAATCAAATATTCATTCGGAATCTCATCCACACCCGCATTCTTACCCCAACTCAACTTATTAATTGCAATCTGAATTTCATCTCACGTTTACATACACATTCTCATTCACCAAATCGGCATTTTCCACATTCAGCAATTCATCAAAATATTCCTTCCATCGTTTCAATACCAGAGACTGTACGCAGCATAGAATTATCGCGGATATATATGTGCAGCGCGATACTTATACTGAGCATATAGCCAAGATATTCTGCCCCAAAGTCGACGCTTAGCGGATCGCAATATGTTCTTCTTATTTTGTGCATACTTTTTCACACGTGCGTCGACTGTGCGGCAACACATCTTCGCCGTTCCACATTTACGACATTTAGTTCACTGTGTTCGGTAGCGTATGAGCATTGCTCAGCTTTCGTCCGAGCATATTCACTATATCACTGCTTACGCTGTAGCAGACAAGCATGAATACGTCAGTCGCATCGCATTTAGTAGATAAATTTAAGCGATGGATTCAAATGCGTTGATGGATCCATCGCATAGTAACGCCTGCTACATTTTCTGGTTAATACATCGAATGGATAGCTTTTAGAGACCAATTTGATGCCTTAATACATCAAAAATCGGATTTAATGGATGTTCAAAAAATTCATTATTTACGAGCTTCTTTAAAAGATTCTGCAGCAAATGTAATCAAGCATTTACAAATTTCTGACCAAAGTCACGAAGCAGCGAGAACGTTGTTAAAAGTAAGATTTGAGAAAAAGAGATCCATTTTTGTTAACGCTATGAACCAATTGACTTCAACAATTCGTTCACTAGAAGAAATAGTCGGGGAGGTACAAAAATTATCCACAATTGCTCATGAGGCAAATCATATGAAGAGGAAATGTTATAGCAAAATGAATTGTCAGAATTGTGGGTTTAGACATCATACCTTGCTACATTTAGCTCAAGAAATCTCGTATTCATCATCAAGTTCAAGTTCCAACCAATCCTCTAGCAAATCTAATAATGAGCCATCTAATACAACGAAACCGCTCATACAACCAATATGGGAGCATCATTATTCAAATCAACGTTCCTATCTACTGCTTTTGTTAAAATAAATTTGCAAGATATTAACGGAAAATGGATTTCAATGAGAGCTTTAATCGACCGAGGCGGAGAAGCCAGTGTAATTTCTGAGGCAGTCGTTCAATCATTGCGACTTCCGCAAAGGAAACATCATGCAGACGTTACACATTTAGACAGTGCTAAATATCAATGTTCTTCCATTGTCCTAATCAACTTGAGATCAAATGTTTCAAATTCCCATATGGAAATCGAAGCTTTAGTTATGTAATCTTTGACGGTCCAATTACCAAGTGGGGAAATTACTTTAACAAAATGTAACCATATCAAAGGATTGAAGTTAGCTGATCCTCTTTATAATAGAAGAGGTTCCATCGATGTTATTTTTGGTGCGGAAGTGTACGCTGAAATTGTTTTTAGGGATATTCGCACCAGATATTCCCGGTTCTCCAACGGCTCAACATACTGAACTAGGGTGGATACTCTTCGGAAAGGCTTATCAACCAACTCCAAGAAAACAGGTAACCATGTTGAGTTCAACCATAGAGCAATCAATGGAAAAGTATTTGCAAGTGGATTAGATTGAAGATGACTCATCAAAAAATTATGAAGAAGAACGATACTGTGTAGACTTTTTTCAAAAAACTTCACAATGCGATAAAGATGGACTATTTATTATCCGATTTCCTTTTCGTAGTTTTTTGAATCCAACAGCAATTTGAGAAAATCAAGGTCTATAGCATTGCGACAGTTTTTACAAGTGGAAAAAATATTTCAGAAGGATACAGGGTATCAAAACAAATATGCTTACAACATACACGATTTTTTAAGTTATGGACATCTAACAGGGGTCAACGATTATCGGATCAACCATTATCAGATAGTTTGTTGAAGCTTTCGACAGAACTTACCATTGGTATTTCAAAATCACCTGAAATTACCATACCAAGATGGATGGGATCGACAAATAACACAATGCTGCAAAAAAAAAAAATTTCCATACTCCAATTTTCTATTGCTTATTTTGTGTTAGCATAGGGCCTCCTTGTTCCAAAAAGCCCAAGAGTTTGACAGATTCATGCAGCGTTCCCGAGACATGTAGCCTCAGAGGTCTACGATCGGACGACAATTGTAGATGTTTCATAGCAAAAACTGAGATTTTTCAGGAATTCTATGAAATTCCGCTTTGTCCCATATTTCGGGACATAACTCGAAAACCCTATAAGATATCCAACTAAATGGAACGGTTTTGGAAAGGTGGCGACCGTACGCAAATTTTAATCATCCATCGTTAGTTTACAATTTTGGCTGCGGCGAGCTCACAAATGCACTTTTTCGGACATTTCACACTGATTTTTCACTGGGTATCTCATACGGTTTTTGAGATATGGTCCGAAATATGAGGCAAAGTAGCAAAAATTGACTTTTTTCACATTTTGAGCCATATCTCGGGAACGCTGCTTGAATCTGTCAAACTCTTGGGCTATTTGGAACAAGGAGGCCCTATGCTAACACAAAATAAGCAATAGAAAATTGGAGCAAAAACTTTGCAGCATTGTGTAATCATCAGTTGGAACTACATGGGTTTTGTGATGCATCCTTTGAACCATATGGGGCCGTGATTTATTTACGCTATATGGATGAAGGGAATAAATTTCATTCATCTCTGATTACGTCGAAATCACGAGTAACGCTAACCAAAACTCCGACCATAACGAGATTAGAATTATGCGCAGCACTATTGCTAACTAAATTGATGAACTACGTTACATCCAACCTCAATTTGGATATCAAATCATCAAAAATAAATCATTAAACCGATTCACAAATAGTTTTACATTGGTTACGGGGAGAACTGTCCAAATGAAAAATTTACATAGCCAATCGAGTGTTTCAAATCCAGGATTCTTATCATCATGATCTTTGGAATCATGTTATTTCATCAGAAAATCCTGCCGATTTAGTTTCACGTGGAGCTTTTCCAGTTCAACTCAATTAATTTTGGATCCATGAACCGTCCTGGTTAACATCAAATCAAATTCCCGTATCAGAATGTAGGAAAAATTTCAAAACAGCGGAGATAGAAGAAGAACTGCGTCCTATCAAAATACATTGCCAAAATGTTGAATCTACTCCCTCCAACCAACTTCTTAATTATTGTTCATCTTGTACTCAATTGTTAAGGTATACAGCCTGGTTTCGACGATTTTTTCGGTATTTAGGAATAAATCAACAGTATCATCTGAGTCACTTAGTATTGAAGAAATTGAGGATAGTAAACAACAATGGATATATTTTGTTCAATTTAAACAATTTACAAATGAAATTGGATTTATTGCACAGGGAGAAACGTTAAAGGGAAAAAATTCATTTCAAAATTTCACTCCTTTTTTGGATTATTACGTGTTGGGGGACGATTAACATTTGCAGAAATTCCATATGATCAAAAACATCCATTGATTTTACCTCGATAGCATCGGTTTAGTGAATTAATCATCATTCGAAGTCATTTGGAAACGTCAAAAGTGTTGGATATTACGGGCTAGAAATGTTATTCGAGTAGTCATTCATCGCTTGTAATCTGGCAAAAAATAAAGGGTGAGGCAGCAACTCGATTAATGGCTGATTTACTACCATCAAGAGTTATTCGAAAACGTCCATTTCTACATACGGATGTTGATTTTTGTGGACCAATCTAATTGCGAACATCTAAAGGACGTGGAAGGAAAATCTTTAAGGGATATGTTGCATGTTTCGTTTGTATGACTGTGAAAGCGGTCGTCGTAAGGGGAGAATGTTCAGGAATCTCGATTTAAATGACAGTGAAAAACTAATCGCTACGTCGATTTCTATAGAAACAATCAAAGGAAACTATTCGTCGTTTTTATATCAACGGGAAAAATATTCATTGTCTTATTCGGAACAAAAAGTCATCCCGAGCCCTAACCGAACTGTCAGGAACTAGTCACAGAAAATAAATCTCTTTTATGGATTATGATATATACAAAAAATATTGGGTCTGAAAATATTTCAAATTGTATAAATTGAGAATGATTTTAAATTGACCGCCTTTTTTAATATCGTTTTAACTTTGGAAGATTCATGATTCGGTTAGAGTATGTTCTGTTGAAATTTTCCATTATTTGAAGCGTGTTGAAATTGGTTAAAGAATGCGTTGACATCATCATGAAATGCTGATAGAAGAAAATCTAGTTTCGGTCTGAGTTTTAGGCGGATCATGATCCTCGAGTAAATAACATTATATTTTATCAACATTGGTTACATCCACACATTCATTTCTGTCCAAAAATGTTAGATAAACAATTCGCATGATTCGCGGCAGTTCTTTATTGTTATATCATCGCATATGTTTTCTGCAAGATCTTTTCACATTTCCATTTTCCAATGTTAAAGTTCCAGTCTTTTTTTTTTTCAAAATACTTCACTTTTGTTGGAACATGTTACGTAGTTTACAATTTGAATTGTTAAGACCCTGCAAACATATATACTTAAGTAGTAAGAAATCTTTCTGTCAATATAAGGTACTTAAAAGTATGCACTCAAAACAGAGTGACGTTGAAAGTGACAGCAGTTTATTTCCTGCTTACTGCATTCAACGAACACAACACATAAGCTCTTAACCAATTTTTACCACTACAAACTACTGTTTTTATAACAAAGCAAGCTACTAGCACTCGGGTCTTCATCGACTGTTGAATGCATATAAATATTTAGTCGATGCAACGACATCCGTAGGTTGGAGTCTCTCACACACTTTGTTCGTGACCGCACACAATGAATTGTTGTCGACACACATAAAATTGGAACACTTAATTCTTTACCCAATATCCAGTAATTTTTTTTTTTTATTTAGTTGTTTATCTTTGACTGTGCAGTGAATTCTCGTTCTATTTGTTCGTTGTGCCCATTCTAATCGTTTTCGGAAACTTCAATATAATATGGTCTAAAAAGACGAAAATAATTTAGACAGGAAAGTTAAAAGTGTTGTAAGATACTGTTGGCACATTATTCATGAATAGATAGAGTAGCATAACTTCAATTTGACAATCGTTTTAGGGTAACATTGATTTAAGTGCTTCTTCTTGGTGAAATTTCGATTCCACCACACAGGTCAATGGTTTGAGTAGAGAAAGAGAAACAAATTCTGATTAAAAATGGTACAAAGGGAATTGTATGTGTGCGAGTTCACAATACTAACGAATAACTACGACGACGAGTGCAATAGCCACAGACAGAGATTCAAAGATGAGTTTAGTCGATGTTCGAGCGGAAATAGCTTACGAAATAGTAAAATCCATATTGATAAGAGGGGAAAAGAATGTGATGTACTAAAGACACAAAAGAAATACAAAAACAGATCTCATCGGTGCCTAAATCGTAAACATTTAAGAGATCCAATAAAAAAAGCGCCGGTTTATTCAAAATTCGTTTTCCATCGAAATACCCATTTTATTGTCGTTTTACTATACTTAATATGTTCGGTAGTTTACGGCCAGCAGCAACAACAACAATACACTGATTCGCGATTAAATACGAAATATAGAGGTGAGTGATTCATTGTTAGTGTTTCGATGTACTCGTTCAGATCTCAATTTATATGATCAATTGGTGATTCGTGGAAAAATTACATTCTATGTTGGAAGCTATTTGACAAACGCTACCGCGTGAGTAATCAACAAGCATCAATTGATGAAACTAATTGATTTTATTATTGAGATTAGATTTGCTGATGCGCGTAAGGCGTGTTCAATTACTTCACATTTATTTGTATTCAAATACGAATCGATACATATATTTCTGGCATCCCATATACGTGATGATTAGTATGGTCAGGCTAGGAATTTACACACTGTGTGTGCGTGCATATTTTTACAACCGCATACAGACTTAATATGCGTCGCACCAGCTCTTGTATTTAATGTGTGCACGCACATTTCCATAAAATTTTGACATTAGCGACGGTTGGTGTTCGTTTCGAAACCATTTTTCGATAATGTCAAAATTCTATACAAATGTGCACGCACACACAGTGTGTTAATTCCAAGTTTGAGTATGGTAATCGTTAACCTCTAAAACGAAGTACTATATTGAAATCGTGCGGCGGTGTTTTAAGTAGCAGCTGTGCATTTGTGCATTTTATTTTATTATTTTTTTCGTTGTTTCTAGTATTTGTTTTTACATCTTTCTTTGTCATTTTTCTTTCCACGCATGCATACTGACCAGGGGTAACAAATAGTTTCGCACTTTATTGAAAAGACTTAGAAAATCAATAATCAAAAGGACAAAATAAAGTTTCTATCATTCAATTCCTGTTGAATAAAGCTAT
Source organism: Obolodiplosis robiniae (assembly GCA_028476595.1). NCBI lineage: Eukaryota > Metazoa > Arthropoda > Insecta > Diptera > Cecidomyiidae > Obolodiplosis > Obolodiplosis robiniae. Next base: position 30,785,593 of record CM052014.1, on the reverse strand, counting down.
TTGTAACTTATGGAATTTTTCTCTTTTTGTGTCGCGCAAGTGGGAATGATAAAAATTGTCATAACATTTTATTAATCCTTTCAGATAAAACTAGAAATAGCCCCCTCTCGAATCTCTTTCTGACTCGAAAAAAATCTCATTCAAATGCATAAAGCATGAACGATGTATTTTTTCGAACTGTTCCTATATTTGCATGATTGATGTATTGGTAAAATGCCTTCATTTCAGTTTTTCATGCTGCCAATTGATGATAATTTATGCTGAAGCGAAACCAAAAATCAAGTCTAAATTTAAACTTACTGTCTCAAATGAAAAGAAAGGAAAGAAATGAGAAGAACTAAAGCAAATACGGAAGAACAGGCATATGTAACTAATACCTATACTACATTTCACCAAGTGGTATCTTTCGATCCTCTCTATCCACCATTCGTTTCAGAAGGAGTGTATTGTCACTATTGTGCGCTTTGGAAATTACGACCTAAAACATTATTTTCGCATGGAAATAAAACATTATTTTCATCGAAACGATACATTTTATTGGATAAAATATATATCTCAATTCCCATGTGAGAAGACCCATCGATTTTTTTTGTTGTTGTTTTTTTTTTGAATGAGGGATTAGTAACAAAATTTTATTCTGATCCTGAATTCATTTACGTCGATTGATTCCAGCTCTACTTTAGTAGAAATTTCAATTTGATTGTCAAAATCTCTCGAACATCAAATTTTTATCTGTTCATACTTGCAAATCATGAATAGGGAGTGGATAAGAAGATTAAGAGTTTGACTTTGAAAAGAAATAAAACGATTGGTCGATTGAAATAATCAAACAATTTGCGTATAAAATCGACTATTTCAATAATGATTTCATAATAGTCTCATCACGATTCGGAGAAAAATTTTCGATCATATTTTTTTACCTGATGTTTTCGTTGTATATTGTAATAAAATTCTTTTGTGTTCTTATACTTTTTCATCGGAATTTGGTAATTAAAATATAATTTTTTCAGTTTGAGAAAGTCAACAAAATTATTAAGGAACTATGAATGTAAACATAAACAACAAAATAGAAATAAAAAATAATGAAGAGACAATGTTTTGCATTTATTTGTTTCTTCTAGATGAATGTATGTTGTTGTTAAGATGTCTGTCATCTCTATTATTTCTTGATTAAATGTTCTTCAATCTCATCCACATGGGCACGTGGGATTGAAACGTTTCAAAGCTAACTGATTCTACACATGAAGATTTAGTGGACAATGTCCAAAACCAATTGAACACTTTCCTCGAATATAGAGCAATCTAATGTGAGAGACTCAAAAGAATCGATGTTATGTCATCTAAGCTGAATCTGAAATATCACTAAATTGTAAACAAAGTGCCCTAGAGAACCACCAAAACAGTTCAGTTATATCATACATTTCATGTGTTCACTACGGCTTCCGATAGGAAATGCTAACCATGCAAGGATTACTTTCCTCAAATTCTGAAGAATAAACTATATTTGACTTTCATTGTTTTCCTTGACAAAATAACAGAGATATATGCATTTTCCGCCAGGAATTCAAATTTGTGCAAAAACTTATATTATTATTATATCGTCAGTTTCATTATTACAATCCATATTTATTGGTTATTCTCAATGAATTGCTTCCAGACGATGACATATTCAGCATACATAAAGCGTATTCTGTCATACAACCGACCATTTATGGTACAGATCAACGAGAAATACTGACAACAACACGACAAACGGTATATCAATTTTATTTCATTTTTTATCAAATTATTGTCAATATGGTATATGTTAACTTCACTGTTTAAATAATAAGTTTAAGCACAAAGATGATAGGTTCTTTTTCAAGGCTGTAAAGCGATTTGACACGTGTACTGACTACGCTATGCAAACTACATAGCGTAGTCTACTACGTGTACCATTGATTTTGTATGGCGTTTCACTGGCCTGGTCTTTTTACACCTGGCACAGACGTATATTTTATTCCGCAATTCGTTGACAGTCACACAAAGAAAAAAAATCGATAAATTCAAGATAAGCGGTTGTGTGAAACCGCTTTCCAAATTGAATCTTACTAAAAAATTCAATGGCGAATATAGTACAAACAGTCAGCACCAGCTGACTTTGCCACGGTAATTATTGCCTCAGAAAGGGTTCATTTTCCTTCATAATGGCTCGGCCATATGTGAAGGCCAATGCGTCAAAAAAAACTCCATATCAATTTTGACATAATCAATTGTACAAGACGGGACTTCAATTTTTCACGGATTCCGCAAAATCTTCTGCAAAGAATTCTTTTGAAAAACATGCGTCAGGCAAACTTGATAGAATATTCAGTCTGAAAAGGACACTTTTTGTATATAGTAGTTTTTTAAAATCGAGAAATGTTTAAAATTATTTTGCGTTCAAAAATTAGCTACTGCGGTGAACATTTGATTACTACAATATAACACCCCCAAAAAAAATGAAAACTAGTCGGTACACATCTTTTGAAAGCTGTACTCTAACACAGGCAATTTTGTGCATAAATTCTGAAACTTCTACTCCATACATATATAAATTCTGGGTTCAATGTATTAGTTTGTTCCAATATTAGTTCAATATCAAGCTTATTGGTGCCAACTAATATCGGAATGAACCAATACATTGATTACTCCTATATGTTGTGAACCCAAAACAAGATTTGCTTGTGTGTATTTAGGGTAGTGGTAGAATAATTTGCGAAAACTCCGTAAAACATTGAAGTCCTATCCAAATTTATTAGATTAAATTTACATTAACCAGCAGGCACTAATTTATCCATTTAATCATTTATTCTATGCATGGTTTCTGGATCAAAATTCTCCTGTTTCGCCGCCAAAAACAGAATGGTGCACACCAACGTCATATTATTTTGGAATACGAACAAATAGACCAGGTGATCGTTGCCGATTTATTTTTGAACCAAAAGTTATTGCCGGAACGGCATTTTTTGCAGTCGCAAAATGCCGAAGGATCGAAAAATATTCGAACATTTAACCGAAACAATTCAGATTTGTGCCAATACCAAGTGAGTATTGTATAAAATACTAATAAATTTAATTTAGGGTACATAAAACGGATGGCAGGAATGCATATATATGTTGGTTTCACTTGTGTCTAAATAGGGACAGATACGGAATAACCCGAAATCAAAAATAGTGATCTCCACATGCGATGGAATTAGCGGAATTATGTACAACGGAAATGAAACATACTTCATTCATCCAACTGAAATCGGTGCCTTGTACAAACCGCACTATCTATTTAGGTAGGCTACTAAACTGCTTCCGCATGACACATGTTTATGAATATTTTTCTGATTTCTATATTTAAGCCAAAGTGAAATGGACGAACTGCACCCAATCGTTAGGAATTCTGTTTTTGAAGACTTAAATCCAAACTCAAGTATCATGGAGGAGTTGAGAAAAAAGAAGGTTCGTTGTAAAATTATATAAAATGTGTTCACTTGGCTACTGACGTTTAAACTTAAAAAAAAATCGACTTTTAGTTTACTAATGCTAAATTGTTTAGTAGATGTAGTTAGATACATAAACGCCCTTAAAATGAAGTTAAAAGATAACATTTTGGTTTCTTATAATTAATTCATTTTAGTCTTTTGATTTCGATATTATTTTTTTTTCTTTTGTTATCCAAAATAATTTTTTTTATATTTCTTTTGAAAGTATTCAAATTTTCTAACTTTTTCAACGGTGATGATAAATCATTATAAGAATCGATTCCTCGATTACATATTGATATTGCACCCCAATTATTTTTTATTTTCATTCTGTGTTACTTCTTGGCTAGTCTGTTGTCATGTTCATGAATGTTGATGTTTGTCTTAAATTATATACCTGCTTTTACGGGTTTTTTAAAATTTTGTGAAAATTGATTTTTAGTTCAATATCTATTAGATTTTCGAATTCTAATAGGTGTTTCGGAAAGTTCGGTCCGTTTTCAATAGATGGATCCAGTAGCTATATTGTTATTAAAATGATGGTGGAATGTTGTTGTATTAAGAAGCTTAGACATCTGTCAACAATAATCAGTCAAGAGAAGTTTACATTTCGTACAGTAACAAACTTTGTTTTTCTAACAAAAATGGCAAAATACAAACCAAATAAACAGCATTTGCGCGAAGTTTTATTATTCTATTTTAATGGTGGTAAAAGTGCAGCGGAAGCACATAGAAATATTGTGGAAGTTTATGGTGAAATAGCTCCAACCGATAAGTCATGCAGAGAATGGTATCGGCGCTTCAAACAAGGTGATTCTGATGTTGAAGACAGAGAACGATCGGGACGGCCAAAAAAGTTTGAAGATGCAGAATTGCAAGCATTATTGGACGAAGACTCAACTCAAACATTGAAACAATTGGCAGAAACATTGGAAGTTTCCCAATCTACCGTTTCTGAACGTTTACATGCATTGGGAAAGATCCAAAAAGAAGGAAAATGGGTGCCTTATCAATTGAAAGAAAGAGACATCGAAAGACGAAAAACCATCTGCGAAATTTTGCTTGATCGGTTCAGATTAAAGTCTTTTTTGCATCGAATTGTTACTGGCGATGAAAAGTGGATCTATTTCGACAATCCCAAGCGCAAAAAATCATGGGTAGACCTAGGCCAACCATCAACATCACAACCAGTACACAATATTCATGGGAAGAAGACTTTGCTGTGCATTTGGTGGGATCAGAGAGGACCTGTGTATTATGAGTTGCTAAAACCTGGTGAAACGATTACTGCTGATCGCTACCGACAATTAATCAAATTGAACCAAGCATTGAAGCGAAAACGACCAGAATGGGGTGATCGATCACACAAAGTGATTTTGCCTATGACAAAGCTCGGCCTCATATTGCACAACCGGTGAAAAACTATTTGGAAAACATCAAATGGGACGTACTACCCCACGCGCCGTATTCACCAGACCTTGCTCCATCAGACTACTACTTATTCCGATCGATGCAGCACGGACTTTCCGAACAACACTTCACTTCGTACGAAGCAGTGAAAAATTGGCTTCATGGATGGTTAGCCTCAAAAGATGAGAAGTGGTACTGGGACGGAATCCATGAATTGCCAGAAAAATGGGAAAAAGTCCTAGCTAACGATGGCAAATTTGATTATTGAATTCATTCATTTTGCTATTTAAATAAATGCGTAAAAAACACAAAAAAACGGACCGAACTTTCCGAAACACTTATTATGATTTTATGTTCATTGTATAAATCAACAGTTTTTATGTTGCCAATTTTGTATTTGTTGAAGAAAAGTTTTCGCAAGCATTTGTTTTGTAAAGTTTTAATTTTTTTGATCTTTTCATTTTTTGTTCCACCACAAATGGTTATTTAGAACGTAATATTCGAGTGGAAAAATGAATAATACATCATTCTTTTAACTGCATCTCCACATAAGAATGCAATTTTTCTAAAGATTTCCACATATGGTTTAATTTTTTTGGCCACATTTCCAACATGAGAATTCCAACTCAAATCGGAGTCTATGGATAAAAATTGTTCATTTCATTGATTCTGTCAATATTATGATTAGTATAGAAAAGAATTTTGGTTCTATCAGCATTTAATACTTACAAGTATAAGTTGTTTTTAAACCAACCATATTTTTTTTAGATCATCTCTATTTTTCATGTTTATAATATTTTTTGTAAAAGAAGTAATTGATGAGTCATCAGCATAGAGCTGTAAACTACCGTTCAGTGGCAGATCAAAAATATCATTTACATAAATGTTAAATAGTAGTGGTCCGAGTTTTGTATACGTTTGGCAAATCTAACTGAACAGTTGACTACTTTGGGACATTTTAGCTAACATGATGACTGATATGAGTATTTATTCAATCAATTTAGACAAACGTTACCAACTGGCAATCATATGTTACGCATGACTGACCGAATCCATACAAAATTCCAGTCAAAATATGTATCTCAAAATGGTCAACTGGTTGGTCAGTGAGTTTAATTTCACACGGGCTACTGGGTCTGTATAATAATTGTATAGAAACCAACCAATACCAAAGATTATATTGAATTAGTGGGCTATTCATCAAATATTTGAGTGTGTTGTTTTAGATTAATTATACGTTCAATCTAAACCTACTTATAAGGCTCAATATACAATTTAGATCAAACGGTCCGTTACCGGAACTTCAACGATACGAGAACCGTACAACGCCAATAAGCAATCTTCGTTCGTGGAGTTGGTGATGGTTGTCGACAATGAGGTGTATAAAAAAATGGATGAAAACCTTGATAAAGTACACAAGTATTGCAAAAATATTGCCAACATCATTAATTCGGTGAGAGTAAATTCAACACAATTCAATCAACAAAAACAATTGGTGGGAACAATAATGCAATTTTACATTAAAATGCCCCTCGAATTATTTTACAATCAATGTGTCCAAATTAAATTTTTACATCAAATAAGTTTTATTGACTTTCGAAGCTAGTCAAGAATAACAAAAAGTATTTAGAGCTTGACAATGTCCACAAATTTGCCGAAGACATTGTTGCGTTACCTCCTTTCAAATTTGTGAAAATTTCGACACTACAGTTTGAAGAAAAGATACGTTTCATTTTTATTTCCACCCATTCAACTGTGCTGATACAATGAAAATTCATTACAATAAATTAATAACCTCAAACTGAGTCGACCGGAATAAAAGTGAGAATACACCGGCTCTAGATCAGTACTGCGACTAGATAATCAAAAACGCTGAAGTGAACCATGAATATTGTTGAGTGGCAGCAGCGATTCTTAATTTTCGCTATCAATGTTCATTTTACACTAAAAATAAACATTGATAGCGAAAATTTTGGACCGCTGCTGCCACTCAACAATATTCATGGTTCACTTCAGCGTTTTTGATTATCTAGTCGCAGTACTGATCTAGAGCCGGTGTATTCTCACTTTTATTCCGGTCGACTCAACTGTTTTTTTTATTTATGTTACAGCTCTACATACCGTTGAATATTTTCATCGCACTGGTCGGAGTGGTTGTATGGACTAAGGAAAACGAAATTGAGCTGACCAATGACGGCGATAGCACATTGAAAAACTTCCTAATCTATCGACGAAAAGAATTAATTAAAGATCATCCAAATGATAATGCTCAATTATTGACACACATTCAATTCGAAGGTGGAGTTGTTGGTAAGAGAAATTGACAAATTTTCATACTTTGAATATCGACCGGCTTGATTCAAGCACGAATCATACAAAAATTGGTATCTATATATATTTTCATTTATTCAAAAGGGAAAGCGTTGAAGGGACCGATTTGTACTTTTGAATTCTCTGGTGGCGTATCGACCTATCACAGTCCTATAGCTAGTGTTGTGGCAACAACCATCGCACACGAAATGGGTCACAACTTTGGTATGGAGCATGATTCGGCCGATTGCAAATGTGATGATGAACGTTGCATTATGTCAGCAGCAAGTTCGTCAATTGCACCAACCAAATGGAGTGAATGTAGCATTCATCAGTTAAATTTGGCAATTAACCAAGGAATGAATCATTGTCTAAGAAATATACCTACATATTTGTTCAATCCGCCTACATGTGGCAACGGTTTTGTTGAAAGTAACGAAGAGTGCGATTGTGGATTGCCGAGCGTTTGTCAAAATACTTGCTGCAACCCCTACACTTGTAAACTTCACGAAAATGCAACTTGTGCAACCGGAAAGTGTTGTGATTTGAGCACGTGTCAGCCGCATGATGCTGGTTTTGTGTGCCGATCATCGGCTGGAGAATGTGATTTGCCTGAATACTGTGACGGCAGCAGTGAATTTTGTCCGGCTGACTATTTCAAGCGAAATACTGAACAGTGTAAAGGTGGAAATGCATATTGCTACAACGGCTCATGTAAGACGCGCGACGATCAATGCAAATTGCTGTGGGGACCATCGGGCGAATCTTCTGAGCAATGCTATGAAAAAAATACCGATGGTTCACGCCATGGTAAGAGAATATACACATTTCGATATTTTGAATGTTTGCCGGCTTGAATCAAGCCCAAATCATACAAAAATCTATGAATTCTATTTCTGTTTACTCAAAAGGGAATTGCGGCTACAATCGAACGGATCAAATGTATTTCCATTGTGGAAAGGATGATATTTTTTGTGGAATGCTACAGTGCCGGCATCTTAACGAGCGCCTCGAATTTGGATTAGAGTCTGTTGCAATTTTGTCACACAGTTTCATAACACACGGTGGGCATGTCATTCCATGTAGATCCGCTGTCATTGATCTGGGGGTAGACACAGTAGACCCTGGACTGGCACCAGACGGCTCCAAATGTAGCGATGGCAAAATGTGCGTTAGCCAAAAATGCGTTGCAATTGAGGAACTTCGAAGAGAGGACAAATTTAAAGATTGTCAGAATGACTGTAATAACCATGGTATTTGTGATAATATTGGTCATTGCCACTGTGATCGAGGCTATGCACCGCCGTATTGCGATTCTCCTGGTTCTGGTGGATCACTGCATTCTGGTCCAGCGTCCGATCCAAATGGTATCAGTATATCTAGCAAAACTATTCCAAGCTACTTATCCATTTCATTTATTCTCAAACTGTAGAAGGACGAGGCTTTGTTCGTGTCATGTACGTTTTCTTCTTGGGAGTCGTGCCTTTTATTTCCATTTCGCTCTTTTTACTTTATTATTGGAAACAAAATCGACTATGGTTCATATCAGAATCAGCTAATAAGTACGTACCAAAACCTAATAATGATTATTGTTGTGATAGTGACGGAATACAAAAAACCAGCTTACAAATCACGGACAAGAAACTAGTGTTCAGCACAAATGCGCAAGTTTGGCCTAATATTCATCAACACAACTAAGCCATTGTTATACTTAATTATAAATATATAAATATCTCCCTGCTTCACTTTATTTTAATCACATAGAAATTTATTTTTATTATAATATTTTATATGGTAATCATACATTCTAAATTTGGAGATTCGAGGTGGGGGGTATTTTTGATTTTCAACAAATTTTGCTGGAGTTGGGTTATTTTCTAAATCTCTATGAAATGGAAAGCGCCACACTAAACTTGAATTGCTCCTTCAATTTCAAATTGATGATTGTAGAGAAAGTCAAAAAGAGTAGTTTCAAATGTTCGAGACTTCAGGTGGGTTTTGTACTCTGGAATCCAGGTCAGAATGTATGGTGTAATAAACGTCTTTTCTAATGGCTTTAACAATTTTTGGATTAAATAACTTCATTTTGTCTAAGTATGTTCATTGAGATGGTTCATATCTATGTTTAGTTTTTTAATTTTTTACTAACCATCTGCTGGGATTCTGGGTCTGATTTTTAGAAATAATTGCTTGTTTGCTCCTGATTTATATGATTTATATGGAAATGGTGCTATGTGCTCCCGAGACTACTTATTTACAAAAATGAAACTGATTACATGAACATTTCCCGTTACATTTGTGCTGCACATAGCCCTATTTTCTTGCAACATCTCCGTAAAGACGACATATGTTTTATTTTTTAGCTTAAAATCCACCGTTCGACACTATCCAGATCGATCAGCGCCACCGCCTCCTTCAACACCTTCAAATCGTTCTCAACCACCTAGCAATACGGATGAAATAAATGCGACATTATTAAAGACAGGGGACGTTACCGATGATCCTATTAAGCGGGAACTTTTCGGAAATTTCAAAGGATTTTCACTGAAACCACTACCCATGACCAAACCATGCATACTTGGAGCATCAAATGTTGCATATGTGCATCCAGTTGCCAAGGCAGCTGATGCAGTGCCTGAACAATGTATGCCGAGTCGCACTGCACCTTTACCACCACCGAAAACGTCAGCGACAAGCTCTCCAAATATAGCAACAGTCAAGTCATCGCAAAAATCATCTACATCTTCATTTCCATGCCATAATAGTATACCACAATCAAATATAAATGCTGCTAAACAAACACCGGGAACACTGATCGAGGTTAAAATGTTTGCTTGGAAGAGTGATGTAAAAGAAAAACCAAAAATTTCCCATCCAGTTTTAGAGAATTCGACGTGTTCAGTCAAAGAACTCATCACTACAGCAATTTCAAATCAGACCCATCATAATAATTCAAATTCATTGCCAAAAAATAAATCACAACCAGTGAACAATGTATCGCAAACTGTAAAAGCTTTTCAAGCAACACTAAACATTGTACAAAACCATAAAAACTCTCTAAAGAAATTGAATTTATCGCAACCGGTGAAAATAGTTTCTTTTGGTCGCTCACAAAGTATGCGGAGTCCGTCTTCAGAAAAAAATCCAATGACAAAGAGAAATGGGCTTTCGTCAGGCTCTATGCGCTATCCAAATCGACCCAAAAATCCACCACCACCTCGACCGGCCAATCCCCCTTTACCTCCTGGTGCAATCAACTCACTGCAAAATGTATACGCCAATGATCAGGACAGCATCGATAATATTTATTGCGATATTGAAGATATTAAATTGAGTCTTCCGCCAAGTGAATTGCTTAGTGAAATCGTTAATGAAATTGAGAATCGCAATACTAATTCAATTTATTCAAAAACATCAACAAATACAGACAAAACCACGAAAGAAACCGCTGACGAAAATATTGATAATAATTCCAATAATATTTATGTAAACGCATCTGCAGTGTCTGCAGTGGCGGCGATAGAACAACCTCTTCTTGAAAAAACACATTCAAGTGGACTAAGCGTTGCTGCGATTGCTAAGAAACTTACTGCTAGCGAATTGTCTGAGACTTCAAAACCAAAACCAAAGCCAAAACCATTGATTGCCACAAAACCACCAGTCTCTAATGCAGTGACTGGGAACAAACGAAGTGTAAGTCCGAATAACACAATGAAGCAACCAGTGTATGCGAAAAAAAATACTAATTTGAATGCCACTTCGTCATCAATGGGCAAGATGTCAACCAAAAAACCAACTACAAATGTACGATCTTTACATAAGCGATTTGAAAATCGCAATACTTGAACTCTTTAGCTTTTGTGTTGCTGTGATTGAAGCGGATAGACTTTTCAAACGCAATAAACGTTTATCTTATATAACTCTTGCTTTATAGGTGGAAATGCTTGCATTGTGATAATTACCATTGATTGACCAATTGATGGGTGCGACTACAATATCATCCATCATCTTATATATATATATATATGTGGTGATTATGAAATCCGTTGATAATAATAATCTAGCAACGTATACTTCATCACCAAACGAAAATTTGTAAAAGAAAATATATTTTTGTCCCTCAGTGTTATTCTACAGATTTTAAATATACCTGAATACATTGTGCAAAAAGAAATGAGATTACATTTTAAAATTAATAAAAATTATACTTAACATTTTTGTAAAAAAAATCTTGAATTTCAATCATTTGTAGCTAAAGTGTTCCGATTTGAGTGGATCTACCTTCTAAATTTCATGCGAGGAAAAATCAAAACATATTCATTCGTTTTTGTCCTAAAATATTAGATTGACCAATAATATTTTCATCAAACTAATATTTCAATGTTAGATTGCAGAGAAAACCAACATTTGAACAGCATATTTAACTCAGCGAATCGTTCATTTGAGACCTCAGTAATGCTGTGACATATTATTCTGGTTTGGTAAAACCGATGAATAACATTTCTCCGCACAACAGCATGATTAAAACATTAACGTGACAGTAACAAATATTTAACGATTTCTGAACCGTTTCTTGAGATTCACTCTACAAGTTATGATTTTTTTTTGCTTTGCTCTTCAAATAAATTTATCACGCTCTCAATTTTCTTCGAATACATTTTTTATAACATTCTTGTTAGGGAACACAAAGCCAAATCGTATTAATAATATTTCCAAAACATCGTTTAACCCGTATTAAACCGCATGAGAGTGAGAGAGAAATACATGATTCCACACAGAATAACAGATCGGTAGATAAGTCTCTGTCCTGACATATAGATGGCGTTAGTAGTATTAAATCCATATGGTTTTCAGTTAGTACCAACCTTCAAACGATTCGTGTCAAAATTTGACAGCAATCGGACGATTAGTTCGTGAGTTATTGCGTTTTGAGTGAAGCCACTTTTGTTATTGAAAAAAACATGGATAAAAACGGATTTCGTGTGTTGATTCATCACTGCTTTTTGATGGGAAAAAATACTGTGCAAACCAAACAATGGCTTGATAAATGTTACCCGGACACTGCACCAGCAGAATCAACTATAAAATATTGGTTTCGTGAATTTAAACGTGGCCGTGCAGACACAGACGATGCACAACGCAGTGGACGCCCAAAAGAGGTGGTTACACCAGAAAACGTCAAAAAAATCCACAAAATAATTTTGAATGACCGTAAAGTGAAGTTGAGCGAGATAGCTGACACTCTGAAGATATCAAAGGAACGTGTACATCATATTATTCACGAATATTTGGACATGCGGAAGCTCTGTGCAAAGTGGGTGCCGCGCGAGCTCACAATCGACCAAAAACAACAACGTGTTGATCACTGAAAACGATGGCAAAAATACATGAATTGGGCTTCGAATTGCTTCCCCACCCACCGTATTCTCCAGGTCTGGCCCCCAACGACTATTTTATGTTCGCAGACCTCAAGAGAATACTCTCCGAAAAGAAATTCAACACTAATCGCCGAAACTGAAGCCTATTTTGAGGGAAAACCGAAGGAGTATTACAAAAATGGTATCGAAAAGTTGGAAGATCGCTATAATCGCTGTATCGCCCTCGAAGGCAACTATGTTGAATAATAAAAATGAATTTTGCCAAAAACATGTATTTTTCTTAGTTAGGACAGAGACTTATCTACCAATTTGTTATGGATCCCTCCATCACCCTCATGAGCTTTAATTCGTAAAAACGGCTATTATTAAAATTATCGATATCGCTTTGTTTTCTTTGATTCTTTCTCGCTTTTTACTTTTCCGCACACAACACTGTGTTGCGATCGGTCCAAAAAATTCGAAACTGAGTTTAAATTGAGATTAGAATTGAACGTTCATGAGCGCACAAATAACAGGTGGGTCAAAAAGTCTTTGGCCTGACATACAGACGGCGACACTAATTATGATCCTTATTATTTTTCGATAGTACCACTCTTCAAAAGCATACTGTCAAAATTTCAAGACATTCTGTTCATAATTACTCAAGTTACAGAGCTTTAAGTGACGCTACTTTTGTGTTTTCATAAAATCATGGATTCAAAGCAATTTCGTGTGTTGATTTATCATTGTTTTTTGATGAGAAGAAATACCGTTACAGTCCACAAATGACTTGAAAAGTGTTATAAGGAATCTACACCATCGAAATCAAGCGTCAAATACTGTTTCGCTGAGTTTAGACGTGGTCGTACAGACACCGATGATGTTGAACGCTCTGGTCGTCCAAATGAGGCAGTTACGGCAGAAAACGTCGAGAAAGTCGAGAAAATGATAATTTCGAACCGCAAAGTGAAGTTGCAAGAGATAGCTGATGCCTTAGAGTTATCAAAAGGTGGTGTTTTCACCATAATACTAATACACGGACATTTGGGCATGAAAAAGCTCTTGTTCAGAAAAACAACAACGAATCGATATTTCCGAGAGCTGTTTGGCGATGTTTACGCGTAAAAAATCGGATTTTTTGCGTCGGTACATCACGATGGATGAAACATGGATCCATAATTACACTCCGCAGACCAGTCGCAAATCAGCTAAGTGGAGAGCGCCCGGTGAAACTGCACCGAAGCGTCCGAAGACGCAACAAACAGCTGGTAAGGTCATGGCATCTGTTTTTTGGGATGCGCATGGAATTATATTCATTGACTACTTGTAACATGGAAAAACAATCAACAGCGACTACTACATTGATTTGTTGGTGCGTTTAAAGACCGAAAAAATCAAAGAAAGACCACATTTGGCGAAGAAAGAAGTGTTGATTCACCAAGACAATGCACCGTGTCACAAGTCGAAAAAAACCATGGAAAAAATAGATGAATTGGGCATCAAATTGCTTCCGCATCCACTGTATAGTCCAGATCTGGCCCCCAGCGATTACCACCTTTTCTCAGAACTCAAAAAGATGCTCCGAGGCAAGAGATTTCGCTCTGATGAGGAAGTGATCGCCGAAACTGAAGCGTATTTTCGAAGGCCTCGACACATCGTTCTACAAAACCGTTATTGAAAAGTTAGAGAATCGTTGGAATGATTGTATCCCCGCCAAAAAGAACTACTTTGATGAATAAATAAGTATTTTTGCAAAAAAATATGTTTTTCTTAGTTAGGCCATAGACTTTCTGAACCGCCTGTTAGGTCTTCATAAGGAATGGAAATCGGATCATGTCTTCAGGTAATTCAAGTGGGGTCTAATCAGTGGGTTATTTTTCAATACAACCAAAAAACATTTGTTGAATGATTTGTATGTTTATTTCCCGACGTATCGCTATAAAAATGCCGTTATCATATGTTTTCGCAGAACGAGTTAGTCGCATAAAATTTCATCATTTCAAGTCAATCCGATAAAATTTGGGAAATATTTATATGTCAGCTATTTTTTTAGAACGAAAATAACGTAATTGAATTTGAATCTTATTCCTTCATGTTATAAAGTTCATTTTTGAAACAAATAAAAACATTCCTCACGCAAAATCTTCAAATCATCTCTCTATCTATCCCTCTCTCTCACTCTCACTGTTCCATTCAAATTTTTACTTTTCCGCAAATACCACTGTGTGTAGAAGTATTGCGCTCGGTCTAAAGAATTCAAAACGCCCGGAATAAAATTTCTATGCGCTTTGAACCCAGAAAAAACGATTGCAACCATTCCCGGAGCAATTTTTTGTCCGTGTGTGGTACGTTGTGCATTCTACGTTGTACGTTGTACGCAAAAATTTGTTAACACGATAACTCAAAAAATTGATTTTAGAATTGATCAAAAATTTACACACACATTGGTCTTCATTAGGAATAGAAACCTATTAATTTTCAGCCTAATCGGATAATATTTTCGGGAAGCTCTAGTGGAGTCGAATCAATAAATGGGCTGTTTCTCAATATAATTAAGAAAAATGTGTATGGGGACTATGTCTAGTTCGCATTGTATCATAATAAAACTTTCAAAATATTATTTTCAAATGAAAAATAAATCAAAAAATATTCCAAGTCATTTGGATGAGATTTAGGACTACCTCCCCTACAAAATATTCGATTCTTGGGGTATCGAATTGAAACTTTCAGGATATTATTCCTTTATGAAAAAAATAAGTCATAAAAAATTTCAAGTCTTCCCCGTGAGATAAACGACTACCTCCCCTGCACAATTTTGGATTTTCGGTGTGTTTTCGTGGTCAAAACGAAAATATATGTATGGCGACTACATTAAGTTCACATTGTATCCAATTGGCACTTTCAGGAATTTTTTTCCTTTTTTTTTGACAAAAATAAGTCACGCAAAATTTCAAGTAATTCCAATGAGATTTAGGACTACCTCCCTCACAAAATTTTCAATTTTCGGGGTCAATATTCAAATCATTAAATTGGATCAAGCGGACGATGCTTTGTATCTTCTCCTATGTAAAGGAGTAGTGAATATCCTTGATCACATTTTTTCTGACAAATTCCATTCTGCTAATGATGTCACCATTGAAACAACAGATATCAGCTTTCCTGACCATCGATTTTTAACATTTGAATGTGACTTAAATTTTAAGAAAACAAAAAACATTAGGCAATCTACATCTATCAAACTTGATAAAATAATTGACGAATTGAATATTTATTAACAATACACCGCCAAAGACTGGCTGTTTTTATTCATTTTTAAGTAATAACATATCTGACAGGGGAAAAGGTAGGGGTCATTAATCGATTATATCGGATCTCACCACCATTAAAACCTGTATCTTTTCTTTTAGAAAAATCCATTCAAACATTGCAAGGTTGGATGATTATAAATACAATTTGTATAAATATTACATTCGATAACTATGCTAAAAATATCAAATAATCACAATATTAACAATACTAATGAAATTTAAAAAGAAATGGTTTAATTACAATCATTGGATTTGTTGTTGTTTCAACCTAAGATTCAATTTATCACAGGCAACTAATTGAGATTTAAAATTTGCACGAGAAGCAGGTTCTTTAAACAGTTCATCAATGAAGTTTGCAAGTTTACACATCTGATTTATTGGTGCCGTATATTCATTAATAAGTGATAGATTTTTTGTTCTAAAAGTCTCCACCGACGATTCACGAAGATTGAATGGGTTTGAATGAAGCGCATTTTCGTTTTTTATCTGTGAGCATGGGATAATGTCGTTCAATACGTCGTAGAAAAACAGCAAAGCTGCATTGATACGCCTCCTTTCAAGTTTCATCATTTTCAAATTTTCCAGTCTACATTCATATGAAGAAATACAATAGTTGTTTTCGGCGGATGGATATTCTCTCAATGCAAATATTGTAAATTGCTTTTGCACCGATTCAATTAAGTCTATCGATATCGAATGATATGGTAACCATACGACACAACAGTATTCAAGCAGGGATTGAATTATAGTGTTATATAAAGTCTTGAGCGTCAAAGCAAAATCGTTTGATAAATCCAAGTGTAGATTTTGCTTTAGGCACTATCACATTTATGTGGCTATTAAAGTTCAGCTTCGAATCCACAATCATACCAAGGTCCCTTTGCTCGCTAACTCTTTCAAACACGTGATCCCCATAATGGTAATTTCCAATAATGATGTTCGATTGTTGTTTGTTGGTAATTGACATCACTGAACACTTGTTTAAGTTTAGGTGTAAATCATTTGCGATACACCATTGCCCCAATTTATCGATAGCACGTTGAAGCTTCAATGTGTCCATAGCGGAATTGATTGCAGCTACAATTTTCAGATCATCAGCAAACAAAGATATAAACACATCAATACCCAATTCCTCAACTATGTCGTTGATAAATAGTAAAAATAGTGTAGGCCCCAAGTGACTTCCTTGAGGCACACCCGAGTTTACTATGAATTCCCCGGAACTTCTACCATTGTAGTATACAAATTGACGACGGTCGCGAAGATATGATTTGATCCAATAGATGAGGTTACTAGGTATATTATATCTGTTTAACTTTGAAATCAATATATCATGATTGACTTTATCAAAGGCCTTTGCAAAATCTGTGTACAGCACATCTACTTGTCGTCGATTTTTAAACACAAAGTGAGTAAAATCCATGAGATTGGTCACTGTTGAACGCCTTTTAGAGAATCCATGTTGTTTCGGTGATATTCTATTTGCAACCATATCAGTTAGTTTAATATTCACGAGTTTCTCGAAGAATTTAGCTATAGTTGGTAGTTTAGCTATACAGCGATAGTTTTCAACATTCGATCTAGATCCCTTTTTAAAGATTGGATTCACGCTATAACTCTTCCACTGAGAAGGAAACAATCCGAGAGTTAGTGATTCGTTGAATATGATGTGAAGTGGAGTGCACAAAAAGGCTGCACAGTTTTTCAGCAATAATGGATGAAAACCATCAGGCCCCGTTCCTTTCGATATATCAATTTTCATAAGCTCGTCGAATACAAATGCTTCTTCCAACAGGAATAAATCATTAGTTCCTCCAATGGAAGTAACTCGATTGGGTTGTAAGCCATTCCTATTAAATTCGAAATTTTTGTTGAAAAATTTTGCAAAAAGATCAGCTTGAACTTGAATATTAGTCGTTGATGTATCACCATAATGAAGAATTTTCGGTATATTATGAGTTTTCCTCCTGGAATTAATAATACGCCAGAATGATTTTGAGTCTGATCGAACAGTGGAAGCCATATTATTGATGTAGTCATCGTAGAGTTTTGTATTCAATGAATCAAACGCAGAGAAGGCTGCATCAAACGAACGTCTATCACCCGAGATTTTGAAATACTTCCATTCCTTATTCACTTAGATAATGATGCGATTTATCGGTGAAGTTGTCGGTGTTTCTATCGGTGTTTTGTTCGGTGTTTTGTTCGATTGTGATTTCGACGAGGTCATTGACCCTGCGGTGCTGGCCGGTTATTGTGATTCGTTTGTTTCCATTAAATCCGTTGAGGTCGAGTTGCGTCTGTTGTTCGAATTCAAGTTCGGAAAAAAATCACCTAAATTTTTGTTTTGCAGAAACTCTCGGACGAAAACATTCTCTGGCCAGAATATCCGGAGCAGACAAAACATTAAAATCGGCTTTCGAATTTCAACGTATTGACATCCTGTCCTTTTTCACCAATTTGTGCACATTGCACATCGACTTGTCACTTACCAATCTATTCAGCACAATGTAATTTACGATTTCTTCCGTGGTGGACATTGGATCAGAACCGGAAACCCAAATTGCTCTGTGGAACACCGGTCTCTCGAGGCGTTTCGGTTTTGCTACGATTTTAAGGCCAGTGACAGACGATTTTGTGCCCATTTTTGGCTTTGGAGCTTCAAATTTCGAAACATTTATCTTCGGAACAAGGAATTTCGGTGAGTCGGAACGTTGACGTTTGGCCGATTGAGGCTGTGAGCCACTGCGCAATGTGTCTGCGAATGATTTGGTCGGGGTGTGTGCAAAAGATAATTTCGAAGCATGAGCGAGTGAAATGTTTCGCGAAGTAGTTTTCATCTGTACCGAATCACCTCGAGTAATTGACTTTTGTGCCAAAAATTGCGTGTCTTCGTGTATTTCGTTTGTTTTCCCAGTCAATTTCGAAATCATACTTTTGATTGTCGTTAATTCAGACAAAATTGACGGACCATCTGATTTTGCATCTGCAAATTTCAGTCAATTTGGTTTGACGCGGTTTCAGTGTACCACTCGGTGTCGAAAATATTTCTGGTAAAATCAAATTTGACTTACTCGGTGCTGACGATTTTTCGGCGGGCTTTTTTGAGACCACTTTTGGTTCACCACTCGGTACATTCGATTCGTTTGACATTTCGCCAGTACATTTGTTACCAAATATTCTGACGTTCGGTGATTTTATTTGCTCGAGTTTCACAAAAATGCCAATACATGGAAGATGAACAACCTGACCGCAACCTGCACACTTCGTTGACAAATCCGATTTTATATTTGCAGGCGGACAGTCGTCACGGGAGCATAGTTGTATTTTGGTCATCACAACAATCACTTTGTTCGTGAATTCCGCCACTGTAAACCCGATTTTATCGTTTTTGTTTGATTTTTGATGTTGCACTTTATATTTTTCGAAGATAAAATCACTATTTCTATTGTTTATATCGGTTTTTTGGTTTTTTTAACACAGATCATCTTTAAATAAAAATAAAATAAAGACGAACGAGACTAAACGAGACTAAACGAGACTAAACGTCAAACGTCACTATGAATACAATTAATATCACAAACAGTAGTTTTGAGGAGTTTGCGAAAATATTATCCAATATAGTTGAAGAAAACACTTTAATTAAGGAGAAGTTGATAGTTTATAACAATAAAAAACAAAGGATGGATAACAATATCAGGAATGAGCTTAACAAGAGGAAAGATCTCTATATGCAATTGAAAAAACATTCTCACGGGGATTCCGAAAACTTAACATCCAGGGAGGATTTCATTCAACAGAAACGCTTGACAAGAAAATTGATTGATTCAAAGAAAAAGAAATTTTATGACGAAAAATTCTTTAATTCATTGAATAATCCTGAACAATTCTGGAACAATATTAATAGTTTAATTTATAACTAGAATACACATGGGAACAATAGAATTGAAATAAAAAATAAAAATGGACAAATACTCAATGACAAAGAGACTGCAGATGCATTTAATAATTATTTTATCAATCTGCCTGTAGTTACAATTGAAAACGAATACGGCCCTTTGATTGATATAAATTGGACTTTAACGAACAAATATGTGACTCAAAAATCGTTTTTCATGTATCATACTAATGAAGAAGAATTGGCACATATTATTGCAACCTTAAAAAACTCAAAATCAATGGGAATAGATGG
The DNA here is from genome assembly GCA_028476595.1 of Obolodiplosis robiniae. Lineage (NCBI taxonomy): Eukaryota > Metazoa > Arthropoda > Insecta > Diptera > Cecidomyiidae > Obolodiplosis > Obolodiplosis robiniae. The sequence continues at coordinate 30,765,522 of CM052014.1, read as the reverse complement.
AATTCCTGTTAAAGTTTTCAAGTACTGAATCAAACCTCTTGATTCATACTTAGCATATTTTATCAAACTCATTTGAAACTGGTATTCTCCCAGCATTCTTAAAAATTGCTAAAATAATTCCAATCCACAAAAATAGTGGTTCGAAAAATGACCTCAAAATGTATCGACCAATTTCTATAATATCAACTTTGTCGAAAAAACAAGATGAAAATCAAATGTATCAAATACAACTTCAGTTTGTATAACTTTCATTGATTAAGTATACTTTAAGAGCATTAAACCAAAAGAAATTAGTATGCACTATTCTTATGCTAAAACTTGAGCAACTTGGAATTCGTGGTAAACTTTATGATCTTTTTTATTCGTACATCAATGATCGATCTCAAGTTGTTGAAATTGGTAAAACAAGAAGTAAGATGGGTCAGACCAAATTTATTGTTGCGCAAGGCTCCAAATTGGGCCCGTTACTTTTCCTAACCTATATGAATGATATTTTCAATCTCGCTCTTAATGGCTTTTAAAAGTTATATGTTGATGACGCCTCAATCACTCATATTGTGGATGATTCGCAAACCCTTCATAATTTGATCTGTGAAGATATGGATAAAATTAGCTATTGGTTCCGGAACAATCTATTAGTACTAAATGCTGATAAAACTAAAATCATAATCTTCAATGAAAAAATTCAAAATCAACTTGCAAATATCTATATAATAGAAAGATTGTGATAGTCAATCAAATCAATTACTTGGGACTCATAGTTGATTCAGATTTAAATTGGAATGCGCATATCAAACATTTGATAAAAAAAATTAAACCATATATTGCTGTGTTCAAAAGGGTAGCATTCTGTGTAGTGATCAAGTGAAAAAATTATTGTATTACTCTTTTTTCCATTCAAACATAACATATCTATTGACAATTTGGAGTGGAACGGGTATGGAAAATATAAAAAGATTAAGAATACTTCAAAACAAATGTCTAAGAAATTTATATTTCAATAAATATCGCTCTAGCAATGTAAGGACTGATGATTTCTATACTGAGCATAGCATTATAAATTTGGACAACTTAATTGAACTTGAATTAAAAAGTAATTTTCATAAAATCATAAATAAAAATCTCAAATCAGATATGGAATTACAATGTAACAGTGAAATACATAGTCATTTCACTAGAAAAGCTAATCAGCTACGCAAAATTAAAAGTAGGAACGAATAGGGGCAATCCTCTATAATAAATAGATGTTCAAATGTTTACAATAAAGTCTCATCACCAATTACAAAGTTAAAAAACTGCAAAACTTTCGAGAAACAATTAAAAGGAGAAATCATTGTTAATCAGATAGAATCAATGAACATAGACAAAAAAATAAGAAGAAAAAATATCAAACATGAGAATAAATGAAATTTGGAAGTAATTTACAACAAAAATAAGACAAAAAATATAAACTTTGAAAAAGCAATATATATTTGTGATGCAAATTATTCATATTACCAGGTGTATACATATCAAAACGCCCCCTGTGTTCCAATAGCTAAATCTACACATATATGTACTAGCAAACCGTACTAAATGTTTTTTTTTTATTCTTTTGACATCTGTCAACAATAAGCAATTCACAAAATTTCAAGTTTCATACAACAACGATTTTTTTTCCTACGCTAAAAATGTCGCAAAGCTGCAGAATCAAATCGAATGCATGTAAGGGCTTACGGTGAGCATGCTTTTTGTGGAACACAGTGCAAAGTGTGGTTTCGAAGGTTTAAAAGTGGTGATTTCGATTTGAGAAACGAAGAGCGTGGAAGACCACCAAAAAAGTTTGAAGACGCCGAATTGCAAGCATTATTGGACGAAGATGATGGTCAAACGCAAGAACAACTTGCAGAACAATTAAATGTATCCCAAGCAACCGTTTCCAGACGTTTCAAAGCCATGGGAATTATCCAAAAGTTGGGAAGATGGGTGCCATATGAACTGACTGAAAGACAGCAAGAAAACCGAAAAACCACTTGTGAACTGCTCCTCGCCAGGTACAAAACAAAGTCATTCTTGCATGGAATCGTGACTGGCAATGAAAAGTGGATTTATTTCAATTCCTAAGCGAATAAATTCGTATGTTCGCCGCGGTCAACCAGCCAAATCGACTGCAAGGCCAGATTGCTTCGGAAAGAAGACATTGCTCTGTGTTTTCTGGGATCAGCGTGGTATCATATGGTATGACCTGCTCAAACCTGGTGAAACAACTATTGGTCAACGCTACCAACAACAATTGACCGATTTGAACCGAGCTATTCGTCACAAACGCCCGGAATATCAGCTTCGCTATGTCGAAATAATTTTGTTAGATGACAACGCACCGCCACATCGAACAAGGGACAATAAAAATTTGGTAGAATCGTTCAGCTGGAAGCCCTTACCCCACCCGCCGTACGAACAATTTTTTTGGCGGTGCATCCACAAATTGAATGAGAGATGGGAAAAATGTGTAGCTAGCATGTCGATTACTTTGAAGAATAAATCTGTAACCATATTTTCCACAATAAACGTGTATTTTCATGAGAAAAAAGGCGTTTTGATATGTATACACCTGGTATATCAATGCTAAATAGTTTTAAGAGCGTTCATGTATGTTGTTGTAACTACATTTGCTTAATAAATGAATGAAAAAAAAATGTATACTTATTTCGTTTACCAGTGAGTGACAGGCGCATAATTAGAGTTTGACAGTTTCTTTACACTGCTCTGGTATTTTCGGGGTCAAATCGGAAAATTTGTATGGCGACTATCTTAAGTTCACATTGTATCGAATTGGAACTTTCAGGATATTATTTTTATATGAAAAGAATAAGTCATGCAAAATTTCAAGCAATTCCAATGAGATTTAGGACTACCTCCCCTGCAACATTTTCGGGGCTTTTTTCGGGGTCTATTTCTTTATAGAATAAGAACATTGTATTTTATTATTTGATTTGCTTTATTCTATGCTGAAATTAAAATGACTGCTTTACATCATTTTCTTAGCTTATATAAACTAAATCTACGTGCTTAAGTTTAAAACATTTTTAGTCATTGAGAATGTGACCTATCAAAAATAAACATTACGTGTAGAATATAAAAACTTTCTAGATCTATTGTTTGAAATAAAATAATAATTATGTTAGTAACTTAAACAAAACGTGCGATTATGCTAGTTACTAACATATTCCCCGCCTTGTTCCCCAAATGGTGGTGATGGTGGTATGTTTAGAACAACTGGTGAATTTTCATAGATTGGAGATGATGAACGTTGAGTTGAATCTGGAGATTGGTCTTCGTCGATGGTTAAATCTATGATGTTAACAGGTTCCATTTTCTCAATAATTTCGGTTATTTTGTATCTTGTTCCATTAATGGTGAGGCATAAAATTCTATTGCTTATGATGATGCTCATGTTGCTGATCTTAAAATGATATCGATTTGCCAAAAATTGATGCTTTTATATTTTTCCTCAAGGTTCTGGTGCAAGTTCTAATTTTGTGTAAAAATATGTTACCATTATTGTCATTGCAACAATAATCATATAGATCAAAGTAATATGATGAATATGCTGATACCAAGAAATAACATCATTGGTTTGCAAAACAGAAATTATATTGACTATTAGCTCGAGTGCAGAGTTATCTTCCGCGGCCACCGCTAAAACATGAATATGCAGTTGTGATGCTGTATCTGCATTTTTTGTTATTGTATTTTTTCCTTCTATGATGTAAATTTGTGTATAAACATCACACATTTCGCTGATCTTGATTAATCCATTGCCACTTAAAACTTCATTGTATGTATTTTCACTACATTTTATTGTAACATTAGATTCGTTTCTAATGCTGAATAACCAGTTATTTCCATTTATTTCAATCCATGTTTCGTTTTTTAAAGTATTGTCATATTTGCGAATGTACTGAAAAATAATAGCGCCGTAAATGCACATAACACTGTATTCTGTATAATGTTTTTCATAACACGTGGTTTAGTTTGTTTATTTTTTGTCAAATTGTCTTTTTTTTTTTTTTTTTTTTGCTTTTTACTTGGGTTTGTATTCGACCTTTTTTCTTTGTTTTGTTTTTCGATCGCGTTTTGCTCTGGATTTGATGGTTTTTCTTCCAAAGCTTTCTTGTTGATCTTTTGGTTATTATTTACTTGTGGAATCGAATTTATTTCATAATCAATATCTTTAATTGGAAGCGGTGATAGTCTGATTATTGGTCTTTTTAAGATTTTTCCTCTCATCTGCACCTCTGCCACTCTAACCAAACCATCTTGACCTGGAAAAGTTTTGACAATCCGTCCAAGTGGCCAATGCAAAGGTGCTGTGTTTTCTTCACTTATTAACACTAAATCTCCGACTTCCATATTTTTCTCAATGTCTTGCCATTTTTTACGCTGCTGCAACTGAGCTATGTAATCATTGCTCCATTTGAACCAAAATTCTTGCTTCATTCTATTACATAATTCCCATCGTGTTAAACGATTAAGGTTTTCATATAATAAATTTGGTTCAATTGGTGCCATTAATGCAATTCCGACAAGAAAATGTCCTGGTGTTAGAACATCCAAATCCTCAGGATTTTAAGATAATGGTGCGATGGGCCTTGAATTTAAAATTGCCTCTATTTGACATAATACGGTTGACAGCTCTTCATAAGTTAGTATTTTGTCGCCAATTGTTCTTTTCATATGATGCTTTATTGACCTGATTCCCCTTTCCCATATTCCACCCATCCATGGGCTTATGCTGGGGTTGAAATTAAATTTGGTTTTGTATTTTGCCAAACATCTTTTCAATTCCATGTTGTAATCGTGAATTGCTTGTTCGTTTTCCAGTTGTAGAATTTTGTTTGCGCCAACGAAATTAGTACCGTTATCACAAAACAAATGAGCAACATGACCCCTTCTGCCAATGAATCTTTTGAACACTGCCATGAAAGCCTCAGATGTTTGGTCCGTTACTATTTCTATATGAATGGCTCTTGTTGATAAGCATATGAAAATTACAATATATCCCTTTTGAGTTTTCACTCCTCTTGCGGCCATCATTCGTAAATGTATTGGACCGCATAAATCCGTACCTGTGGTTGGTAAATGCCTTTTCTACTATTTTTGTCCTAGCCGATGGTAGGCTACCCATTAATTGTTTTGACTGCAACGTTTTAAATCGATGGCAGGTTACGCAATTATTGATACTAGAGTTCGCCCCTTCGTCCAAGATTGGACGATCAAACAGTTCGGCATACATACAGTTGAATGTAATTAACTGGCTACACACATCCGTTGATATGCCGAACTGTGTGTTTGCATTTTTGGGGCCATTCTTCTTTTCGTTGCTTATATTTCGTATGCACACAACCAAAGCATTGAAACGGCTATATGGTAATACAGTACAACTATATTTTATGTTACTAGAGTTCGCCCCGTCGTCCAAGATTGGACGATCCAAACAAAAAGTGAAAACTCAAAGAATATAACACATTTATATTTATTGAAAATCAAGCAAAATGCATATTTTATTCATGAAATTCAAAATTTTTGATCTCATCTTATTTTTCAATTGAAAATTATTGACAAATCAAATTGGAATCAAGGTTTAAGTAAAATTCTTATAATTCGGGCTTCAGCAGCCTTCGAAAAATTAAATAATTGTTCCAATGTTTTCATCAGTTCTTTTCGAACTTGTGGCATTTTGCGAATTTCCTCTACAAAAATGAATTCAATATAACAAAACAAATAATATATTACTATATCTATTGAATTTATCGATAGGAGAATATATTATCAAGCAACATTATGACTGAGTAACGGCTAAAAACATACTCTCCTATCGATATATTCAATAGATATGAAATTAACAAAATATATTTTTCTAATTTTGGTATCATTTTTAATTTTCTTTCGATTGGGGATCAATTGAGATGTAAAACTTCCCTATACACTATATTTTTCGTAAATATTCTGTCATCATCTAAAAGTTTCCCTTGACCTTGAGATTTTTGTTCACCAATATAAAACTTTAATCCGTTGAAAGAACGTACACGGCATTTGTGTGACGACCTTCTCAAGTTCACATCGTTTCCTATTGGAACTTTCAGAATATTATTTTTTGATGCAAATAATAAATCACACAAAATTTCAAGTCATTCCGATAAGATTTAGGACTACCTCCCCAGCAAAATTTTCGATTTTCGGGATCTTCTCGGCGTCGAAACGAAAAATTTGTATGACGGCTCTCTCAAGTTCACATTGTTTCCTATTGGAACTTTCAGAAAATTATTTTTCCATGAAAAAATTAAGTCACAAAAAATTTCAAGTCATTCCGATAAGATTTAGGATTACCTTACCTCCCCTACGAAATTTTCAATTTTCGGGGTCAAAATTCCAATTCCCAAACATGATCACAAAACATTATAGTCGTACCGTTTTTTCATGCAGGCATTTCAATAGTTTAGTTGTGTGCGTACGGTTGAATGTTATTCACTGGCTACACACATCCGTCGGTATGACGAACTGTGTGTGATGCGACGAATGAAAGAATGTAACTGTGTGTATTGGGGTTTTTCCATTCTATATAAAAATGTATTGCGCTCTATATGAAAAGGTAACAGGCGGGTCAAAAAGTCTCTGGCCTGAAAAAGTTACAGAGCTTCAAGTGACGCTACTTTTGTGTTTTCATAAAATCAAAGATTCACAGCAATTTCATGTGTTGATTTATCATTGTTTTTTGATGGGAAAAAATACCGTTACAGCCTACAAATGGCTTGAAAAGTGTTATAAGGAATCTGCACCATCGAAATCAAGCGTCAAATACTGGTTCGCTGAGTTTAGACGTGGTCGTACAGACACCGATGATGCTGAACGCTCTGGTCGTCCAAATGAGGCAGTTACGGCAGAAAACGTCGAGAAAGTCTAGAAAATGATAATTTCGAACCACAAAGTGAAGTTGCAAGAGATAGCTGATGCCTTAAAGTTATCGAAAGGTAGTGTTTTCACCATAATATTACACGGACATTTGGGCATGAAAAAGCTGTTTTCAAAGTGGGTGCCGCGTTTCATTAAGCCAGAATAAAAACAACAACGAATCGACATTTCCGAGAGCTGTTTGGCGGTGTTTACGCGTAAAAAGTCGGAATTTTTGCGTCGGTACGGAGACCAGTCGCGAGTCAGCTGAGTGGAGAGCGCCCGGTGAAAGTGCACCAAAGTCCAAACACGCAACAAACAGCTGGTCGGGTCCTGGCCTCTGTTTTTTGAGATGCGCATGGACTTATATTTGTTGGTGCGTTTAAAGGCCGAAATCATAAAAAAAAGACCACATTTGGGAAAGAAAAATGTGTTGTTTCACCAAGACAATGCACCGTGTCACAAGTCGAAAAAAACCATGGAAAAAATAGTTGAATTGGGCATCAAATTGCTTTTGCACACACCGTATAGTCCAGATCCGGCCCCCAGCGATTACCACCTTTTCTCAGAACTCAAAAAGATGCTCCGAGGCAAGAGGTTTCGCTCTGATGAGGAAGTGATCGCCGAAACTGAAGCGTATTTTGAAGGCCTCGACACATCGTTCTACAAAACCGGTATTGAAAAGTTACAGAAGCGTTGGAATGATTTTATCTCTGCCAAAGAAAACCACTTTGATGAATAAATAAGAATTACTGCAAAAAGTTGTGTTTTTCTAAGTTAGGCCAAAGACTTTTTGACCCGGTCGTAATTTCCCCGTTTTTTGAAATATAACACCAGCCCACATTCAAAGCACATAGTTTGTGCACATCTAGTTGACATTCCCTTTCCATTGATGTATAACTCTCCTATATATATTTACGGCATAGTAGGTAAAAAGGGATCACAAACTTTTTTTTGTTGCCGTATTTATATATAGATAAGTTTTGATTGCACGCTTGGCAGATATAATCCAATACTCATGTCTTAATTGACATAAAGTCAACTGATTACCACCATGTTTGGTTTTTTTATGAGCATCGTCAATGAGTAGTTTCACCAAATGACATCCGTATGGTATTATTGTCGGATGTTTTTTGTTGTAGCTGAATTCTGATTTTTGTATTCTTCCACCGACTCTGAGAATTCCATTTTTGTCTAAAAACGGATAAAGACATTTCAACATGCTGTGTTTTGGTAGTGATTGTTTCTCAACTAGTTTTTGTATTTCTCTGTTATAAAACTTTGTTTGATACATTTTTATCAAAGTAATTTTTGCCTCTTCCAACTCGTTTACTTCCAGAATTTGCTTCGCGCTTTCTATTTTTGCTTCCATTGAATTTAAAAGTTTTTTGTTTCCATTCTTTTCTTTTAAATTCTTTATATATTTTTTGCAAAATGCAATGCTCCGAATTGCTCGTTCTAAAGTTGAAAATCGCTTCATGAAATCAGTGTTGACTTCCACATTCATCGCTGTGGCTTTAATTCTTTTCTGTTCTAATTCTGTTTCGAAACTTCTTTCTTTTAAAGGTATATTTGCCTCATTCAACAAAACAGAAGGTCCATGCCACCATAATGTATTGTTGATTAATTGATCTGGAAGTGTACCCCTTGATGCTAAATCTGCAGGGTTTGATTTTGTATTGATGTAACTCCATTCATGCTTTTCGCTTGACTCGTGTATTTTTGACACTCTATTTGCAACAAAAGTTTTCCACCTATCTGAGTCTCCCTTGATCCACGCCAAAGTTATTTCGCTGTCTGACCAGAAATGGTTTGCTTCAATTCCTAATCCTAATGATTTTTTAACTGTATCCATTAGTTTTACTAATAACACCGACGAGCAAAGCTCTAGTTTTGGTATCGTCATTTTTTTAAGTGGTGCTACTCTTGTTTTGGCTGCAATAAGATTGACATGAATATTATCTTCTTCATAAACTTTCATATAAATACAGGCTCCCATTGCCACTTCGCTTGCGTCTGAGAAGCCGTGCAGCTCTATTCTTGCATCAGGTGTGCATTCCAACCATCGTCTTGGTTTTATTTTATCTATGATCGATAATTGTTGTTTAAACGCTTTCCATTTTCCAGCAATTTCTTCACTTACTTCCTCGTCCCACTCTTTTTTCTCTCTCCAAACATCTTGCATAATTATCTTATTGTAGATGGTTATTGGTGCTAGCAACCCCAATGGGTCAAATATTGTAGTAATTTGGGATAAAATTGAGCGTTTTGTCAATTTTTTGGTTTTTTCTTTGATGCTTGTTTTAAAACCAAGTCTATCTGTTTCAAAAAACCATTTGAGTCCAAGCGTTGATACGTACTTGTAACCATTTAACACATTGTGTTGCGTCTCTTTTTGATCATCTGGAATTTTTCCCAATAATTCATTGCTGTTTGAAACCCACTTTCTTAAGGGAAAACCTGTTTCATCCAAAATTTGGGAGTAGTATAGCTAACTGTGTTTCAGCTCAAGGGTAGGTCATGGTTTTCGGCAGTGGCTCACTATTGTCGTAGGTCATGGTTTTCGTCGAGCGGCAGTGGCTCACGATTGTCGTAGGTCAGGGTTTTCATCGAGCGGCTCGCATTAAAATGATTGATTTATTGATTTTAGGGAATGAACAGGAATTGTGGTAGGTCATGGTTTTCGTCGAGCCGCTCGCATTAATATGATTGATTTATTGATTTTAGGGAATGTTTATTTCGAGCAAAATTGAGAATGTTGTTTATATTATCGAATTTCGCATTTTCATATTCTGCGAATATTAATTGATTTTGTCGCGATTTTGTTTATTTAAAAAATATTATGATTATTTCGGAGCGGATTATTTCCGAGACATCAACAATCATCGAATATAGTTGCTGAAATCAGTTGAGCATGCATTTTTTTCTTCAGCTGGCGACTAATATTTAGGGAATTACCCTCGGGTTCCGTTTTGCGATTTGACATGAAATACGGATAAATAATTAGTGAAGGCAGTATCAAAGCGTTCTCGCGAGAACATATACAAAAAAAAAAAATTAAATGTACCTGGATGGAATGTTGACTGCACGGCCAGGTAATCATTTCAGGGCACAGAATGAAAATATGTATATGTATATACAATATATGCAATGCGCAGAGAAATGTCATCAGTTTGTTGAGAGAAAGCATACCGAGAATCGATCGAAATGAAGGTCGGTTCCAAACGTTTTCAATTGTCAATCACAATCACATCGAAATTAGTGAATTTTTAGATGAAGCCTTTCAACCATTCAGTAGGCGAATTACACAGATACTTGATTCAAATACCATCGTAAAGGTTGGAGCATGATTTTTGTGCCAATTTTGAAAAAGTTATTATAACCGAAGAAGGTGAATCGATAGAAACTCAGCAATTATATTTGCACACAAGAGCTGAAATTGTTGATTTCGATTGTGACTTGAAGGAATTCTATGATGAATATGTGGTCGCAATGGGGCTCGGAAGGATTGACGATGTCGAGCTTCGTGGGGGTGGATTGAAACTAGCAGAAATCAAGGAGCTGAACTTTCAAGTTAGTCAAGACGACCCCTTTTGGTGGATCAACATACATCGATCTACCGGATTTCTTGCAAAAAAAAGGGGTTATTATCAACGCTCAAAACCTTGATGACACATGTTCCATGTATGCGGTATTGTCAGCTCTGTATCCAAGATTTCGACCCGTGCGGCTTACAAAATCTGTGAAATCCAATCATATTCATTTACTCTTGCTCACGCAAACATACGATGTTGATGATGATATCGATAGGATCGAAGATGATGACGATGATAGTCACTTGAATGGTGCATACGTTGAATTTTATCGTAAAATGCATTGTTGTTTGATTAAGAATATGAGTGCGCTATTGACTCATCAAATTTCTTCAGAGAAAAGAAGGAAGTTATTTTGTGATCGCTGTTTGAATCATTTCACAAGAGTTGATGAACTGGAATCGCATAAAATAGATTGTTTCAAACAAAACGAATATGTTGATGTTGAATCAAAAATAAAAAAAAAACCTGACAACCAATTTTGTTGGAGCGAAGGAACAACAGCTTATCAACAACATGAAGTGTTCAACGATGGATACTATTTCAAGTGTGCATACAATGACTCGAAATCCTTCTTTCGAAGTGCTCGTGGATCAGACTGCATCGAATGGTTTGTGAAACAATTGGTTGATATTGCCAACGAAGTGGAGATGATTCTGAGTAATAAAATGCCATTGCAAATGTCGTTGGAAGATGAAGTACTCTTCATATTGTCAAATGAAATGTCACATTTGCGGACAGCCATGCGAGGAAGATGACATTCGAGTTCGTGATCATACCCATTTGACTGGAGAATATCGTGGATCTACACATAGTAAATGCAATTTGCTGTATCGCGAACCGTGTTTCATCTCAATTGTGTTTCACAACCTATCGAACTATGATGCACATTTCCTAATCAAAGAAGTTGCAAAAGGAATTCCTGGCCCCATTTCAATCATTCCACGCAACGTGAAATAATACATCTCTTTCACCAAGACAGTGCCAAGTATTCATAGTAATGAGTACGGAAATTTCATTAAACTGCGTTTCATCGACTCATTTCAATTTATGTCATAATCATTAGACTTTGTATCTTCATTACTTCCAGGCGAAAAGAAACAGAATCTGCGATTTGAATTCAAGAATTTGAATGAGGAGCAGCTTAAAATGTGAGAAAGTAAATGGGTCTTTTGCTACGACTACATAGACTCATGAAAGAAACTACAAGAAAACTCGTTGCTGGCAAAAGATACATTCTACAGCACCTTGACAGAAAGCCATATTTCGGATGAAGATTATGAATTTGCAACTAAAGTTTGGAATGAATTCAATATCGATTCTTTGGGTGACTTTTTTGATTTGTACATGAAAACTGAGCTTCGACAACTACAAACTCGACCCAGCACATTATTACACAACACCGGGACTGCCTTTCGATGCAATGTTAAAATATACAAAAGTCAAGATTGATGTTCTAACAGACATTGATAAGCTTATGTTCATCGAGAGAGGTATTAGAGGTGGTATCAGTCAATGCATCAAGCGGTATTCGAAGGCCAACAACAAATACATGCAAGAATACGATCCAAACGTTGAATCGAAATATCTGATGTATCTGGATGCCAATAACCTTTACGGTTATTCGATGATGGAACATTTACCTATCGATGGTTTCGAATGGTGTCAAGAAGAATTCCCTGTGAACCGAATTCTGAACATTCAAGATAACTCATCGACTGGCTACATTTTCGAGGTAGATCTTGATTATCCGCAGCACTTACATGACATCCATTTTGTGCAGAAAGCAGAATATGATGAAGATGTAGAGATGCTCTACACAGACACGGATTCACTCATCATTGGTGTCCAGACTGAATGGTTTTATTCAGATATGTTGGAAAATCTAAATATTTTTGACACGGGTGATTATACAGAACAGAACCAATTCAATATACCGCGAGTTATTAAGAAAACCCCCTGGGATCTTCAAAGATGAATTGAGTGGGGGAAATTTCAATGAAATTCGTTGGTCTGCCAAGCAAGATGTATTGCGTGCGATCGGAAAGGATTGAGAAAAATGAAAAAATAAAAAAGCACACAAGGCGTTAAAAATTATGTTTTAATTAAATTGCTAACATTCAATGATTACATGAGATGCATCGAGGAAAACTGCGTCATCATCAAAGATCAAAATTCATTTCGTTTGAAGAAAGACACTGTATTCAGTGTGAAACAGACAATGAAAGACATATTCCGAGTGACAATATAGACACCTTACTATGAGGTCATTACAAGGTTCCACAGTTATGAAAAAAAATTCAAAAAAGGAAATAGTCGGCTTGGAAAATGACTCGATACCAGGCTTCTATTATACTGGACATTCGGATAGTGTGGTGTGCGCGTGTTGTAAAGTTAAACTACATATGTGGAAGGCTGGTGATGACTCATTTCTTGATCATTACAAATATTCACCAAAATGTAGTTTTTCTAATCGATCCACAAAGAAGCTTCAACTTACCGCTTGACGATGGACAAAAGCTAGCAAATTAACTTTCAACCTTATCGAAATTAGTTTTTGAAGGATATTATGAACCAGATAAATAAATCTAATTAAATCCAGAACTACTTCCATTTATCGTCTTCTTTTGTATCGTTCTCACTAAAAAAAAAAATTTCTATAAAAAAATAAAATGAACAAAAACCCCCCATATTGAGTCCAATGTATAAAATACACGTGTTTTTATTCAAAAGAAAATATAATAATTATTTTGTTTAGAACAAATTTAAAAATCTGGAAGACTCAACTAGTTGGCGTCACAGAAATCCAATTTGAGTCGATTATGATTGTCGGAGGCCTTTTTGTTAAATAAAAAAAAACCATTGCTTCGGATTCTGATTTATTTCAACGATAGCAGCATCATTCAGAAGTGTTGTTATACACAACAATTTCGAACGCCTCTTTGCCGAACACTTCATACAACATATTCTTGACTTTGTGCCATTTGAGTTTGTCCAAATCGCAACCAATTTGTGGAATGGCTAATTTGGTGACACGATTCGCAAGCTAAATTAGGATCCAATATTTTAATTCACGGTTATTTTATTATTGAAAATCGAAAAGAAAATGGTTATTTCTTACCATATGAACTTTCATTGCATCAAGTGATAGAAAAAAATCTGAATAATTTGGTTTCCTGTAAGATTCACTTTTTGTCACCAAATAGTAAATAAATCGTGATTTATCCCCTAAAACCGCCAATCCACCTGCTTTAATTCCTTGACTTTTGAGCTCTGTAACTCGCCCATACTTTTTCTTGAACTCAACGGCAATGCCTGCACCCATTTTCAAATCAGCCGCTACACAATGTGCCATCGAATAATTTTCGGGTGCGGTAAATAAATCGCCATTTATTTCATATAATTTAAACTCCGACATATTCTCTTTCCTAATACTTCGACGACTGCATCAATAATGTTCATGCTTTAAAACACTTGTAGCGCAAGTGCAGAGTGCACGCCGTACGTATGAAAATACGTTCGGAATAAACGATGCGGTAACGTATCGAAATGCTTGACGCATGACAAGCGTCATTAATTGTAAGAGGTCTCAATAAAAATTCAATAATTATTATTAAACATTGACTCAACTCACGTGTCTGTAGTCCTTCATACACTCATACATTTAACTATTACAAATTCGTTGCATATTCACTCCTCTTTCAGATTATTTTTTGATATCACTTTCTCATTTTCGTTGACTTCGCATCCGATGAACTAAGTAATAATTAGCTAAAACACTAAAATTCTCGTAAAAAAAGTCGTAATAAAATGTTGTAACAAACAATTCTTTAAATATACGCGAAAAAGGAGATTGAAGTGATGATTTTTTAGGCGTATATTTTTTGGTTACTCAAAAATACAAATAACAAGAATAGTCACGCACAAAAAGCCATCATGTCATCTTCATTTCGTTGTTTTCATAAGTAAGGCATATAAGGGTAAATTTGTAAAATATGTACCCGATTGAAAACTTTTCGTTAGAATTCAGTAGAATTCAGTCATAAGAATTCAGCACTTTTCAGTAGACTTCAGTATATTTCAGTTAACCTCAGTAGGCTTCAGTAAACTTCAGAAAAATTAAATAATTTTCACATCGGTTTCAGTTCATTAAGAAGTCAATGAGGAGTTCAAGCTATGCTCTTCTCAATTGCGTCCTGCAGTGAGTGCAACAAGTTTTAATTGAATCTTTGTTTGGCCGCTGTTTCAGTTGCTCGAATTATCAAACATATATTTAGAGAGGACAAAGAGGATAATTCATTATTCGAAGAGTTTGGTCATTGCAATCAATACTTTTCCACTGCCGTCGGAGTGTTATGACTATTCTATTTGAATATCGAGCAAATGAAGCCGGGTCAAGTGGTATTTTTGTTGTTGTTTGTACATATATAATCCATGCTTATCTCACTGGAGACTGTGTTTGAGTGAATGGCTTGATCAGCCGACTTGCATTACCGTCGAAGATCTTTAATGCATACCGGCTGATCAAGCCATTCACTCAAACACAGTCTCCAGTGAGATAAGCATGGATTATATATGTACAAACAACAACAAAAATACCACTTGACCCAAAAATACCACTTGATCAAGCCATTCACTCAAACACAGTCTCCAGTGAGATAAGCATGGATTATATAATATATGTACAAACAACAACAAAAATACCACTTGACCCGGCTTCATTTGCTCGATATTCAAATAGAATAGTCATAACACTCCGACGGCAGTGGAAAAGTATTGATTGCAATGACCAAACTCTTCCAATAATGAATTATCCTCTTTGTCCTCTCTAAATATATGTTTGATAATTCGAGCAACTGAAACAGCGGCCAAACAAAGATTCAATTAAAACTTGTTGCACTCACTGCAGGACGCAATTGAGAAGAGCATAGCTTGAACTCCTCATTGACTTCTTAATGAACTGAAACCGATGTGAAAATTATTTAATTTTTCTGAAGTTTACTGAAGCCTACTGAGGTTAACTGAAATATACTGAAGTCTACTGAAAAGTGCTGAATTCTTATGACTGAATTCTACTGAATTCTAACGAAAAGTTTTCAATCGGGTACATATTTTACAAATTTACCCTTATATGCCTTACTTATGAAAACAACGAAATGAAGATGACATGATGGCTTTTTGTGCGTGACTATTCTTGTTATTTGTATTTTTGAGTAACCAAAAAATATACGCCTAAAAAATCATCACTTCAATCTCCTTTTTCGCGTATATTTAAAGAATTGTTTGTTACAACATTTTATTACGAATTTTTTTACGAGAATTTTAGTGTTTTAGCTAATTATTACTTAGTTCATCGGATGCGAAGTCAACGAAAATGAGAAAGTGATATCAAAAAATAATCTGAAAGAGGAGTGAATATGCAACGAATTTGTAATAGTTAAATGTATGAGTGTATGAAGGACTACAGACACGTGAGTTGAGTCAATGTTTAATAATAATTATTGAATTTTTATTGAGACCTCTTACAATTAATGACGCTTGTCATGCGTCAAGCATTTCGATACGTTACCGCATCGTTTATTCCGAACGTATCTTCATACGTACGGCGTGCACTCTGCACTTGCGCTACAAGTGTTTTAAAGCATGAACATTATCGATGCAGTCGTCGAAGTATTAGGAAAGAGAATATGTCGGAGTTTAAATTATATGAAATAAATGGCGATTTATTTACCGCACCCGAAAATTATTCGATGGCACATTGTGTAGCGGCTGATTTGAAAATGGGTGCAGGCATTGCCGTTGAGTTCAAGAAAAAGTATGGGCGAGTTACAGAGCTCAAAAGTCAAGGAATTAAAGCAGGTGGATTGGCGGTTTTAGGGGATAAATCACGATTTATTTACTATTTGGTGACAAAAAGTGAATCTTACAGGAAACCAAATTATTCAGATTTTTTTCTATCACTTGATGCAATGAAAGTTCATATGGTAAGAAATAACCATTTTCTTTTCGATTTTCAATAATAAAATAACCGTGAATTAAAATATTGGATCCTAATTTAGCTTGCGAATCGTGTCACCAAATTAGCCATTCCACAAATTGGTTGCGATTTGGACAAACTCAAATGGCACAAAGTCAAGAATATGTTGTATGAAGTGTTCGGCAAAGAGGCGTTCGAAATTGTTGTGTATAACAACACTTCTGAATGATGCTGCTATCGTTGAAATAAATCAGAATCCGAAGCAATGGTTTTTTTTATTTAACAAAAAGGCCTCCGACAATCATAATCGACTCAAATTGGATTTCTGTGACGCCAACTAGTTGAGTCTTCCAGATTTTTAAATTTGTTCTAAACAAAATAATTATTATATTTTCTTTTGAATAAAAACACGTGTATTTTATACATTGGACTCAATATGGGGGGTTTTTGTTCATTTTATTTTTTTATAGAATTTTTTTTTTTTAGTGAGAACGATACAAAAGAAGACGATAAATGGAAGGAGTTCTGAATTTAATTAGATTTATTTATCTGGTTCATAATATCCTTCAAAAACTAATTTCGATAAGGTTGAAAGTTAATTTGCTAGCTTTTGTCCATCGTCAAGCGGTAAGTTGAAGCTTCTTTGTGGATCGATTAGAAAATCTACATTTTGGTGAATATTTGTAATGATCAAGAAATGAGTCATCACCAGCCTTCCACATATGTAGTTTAACTTTACAACACGCGCACACCACACTATCCGAATGTCCAGTATAATAGAAGCCTGGTATCGAGTCATTTTCCAAGCCGACTATTTCCTTTTTTGAATTTTTTTTTTCATAACTGTGGAACCTTGTAATGACCTCATAGTAAGGTGTCTATATTGTCACTCGGAATATGTCTTTCATTGTCTGTTTCACACTGAATACAGTGTCTTTCTTCAAACGAAATGAATTTTGATCTTTGATGATGACGCAGTTTTCCTCGATGCATCTCATGTAATCATTGAATGTTAGCAATTTAATTAAAACATAATTTTTAACGCCTTGTGTGCTTTTTTATTTTTTCATTTTTCTCAATCCTTTCCGATCGCACGCAATACATCTTGCTTGGCAGACCAACGAATTTCATTGAAATTTCCCCCACTCAATTCATCTTTGAAGATCCCAGGGGGTTTTCTTAATAACTCGCGGTATATTGAATTGGTTCTGTTCTGTATAATCACCCGTGTCAAAAATATTTAGATTTTCCAACATATCTGAATAAAACCATTCAGTCTGGACACCAATGATGAGTGAATCCGTGTCTGTGTAGAGCATCTCTACATCTTCATCATATTCTGCTTTCTGCACAAAATGGATGTCATGTAAGTGCTGCGGATAATCAAGATCTACCTCGAAAATGTAGCCAGTCGATGAGTTATCTTGAATGTTCAGAATTCGGTTCACAGGGAATTCTTCTTGACACCATTCGAAACCATCGATAGGTAAATGTTCCATCATCGAATAACCGTAAAGGTTATTGGCATCCAGATACATCAGATATTTCGATTCAACGTTTGGATCGTATTCTTGCATGTATTTGTTGTTGGCCTTCGAATACCGCTTGATGCATTGACTGATACCACCTCTAATACCTCTCTCGATGAACATAAGCTTATCAATGTCTGTTAGAACATCAATCTTGACTTTTGTATATTTTAACATTGCATCGAAAGGCAGTCCCGGTGTTGTGTAATAATGTGCTGGGTCGAGTTTGTAGTTGTCGAAGCTCAGTTTTCATGTACAAATCAAAAAAGTCACCCAAAGAATCGATATTGAATTCATTCCAAACTTTAGTTGCAAATTCATAATCTTCATCCGAAATATGGCTTTCTGTCAAGGTGCTGTAGAATGTATCTTTTGCCAGCAACGAGTTTTCTTGTAGTTTCTTTCATGAGTCTATGTAGTCGTAGCAAAAGACCCATTTACTTTCTCACATTTTAAGCTGCTCCTCATTCAAATTCTTGAATTCAAATCGCAGATTCTGTTTCTTTTCGCCTGGAAGTAATGAAGATACAAAGTCTAATGATTATGACATAAATTGAAATGAGTCGATGAAACGCAGTTTAATGAAATTTCCGTACTCATTACTATGAATACTTGGCACTGTCTTGGTGAAAGAGATGTATTATTTCACGTTGCGTGGAATGATTGAAATGGGGCCAGGAATTCCTTTTGCAACTTCTTTGATGAGAAAAGCTCTTCTCTGTGCATCATAGTTCGATAGGTTGTGAAACACAATTGAGATGAAACACGGTTCGCGATACAGCAAATTGCATTTACTATGTGTAGATCCACGATATTCTCCAGTCAAATGGGTATGATCACGAACTCGAATGTCATCTTCCTCGCATGGCTGTCCGCAAATGTGACATTTCATTTGACAATATGAAGAGTACTTCATCTTCCAACGACATTTGCAATGGCATTTTATTACTCAGAATCATCTCCACTTCGTTGGCAATATCAACCAATTGTTTCACAAACCATTCGATGCAGTCTGATCCACGAGCACTTCGAAAGAAGGATTTCGAGTCATTGTATGCACACTTGAAATAGTATCCATCGTTGAACACTTCATGTTGTTGATAAGCTGTTGTTCCTTCGCTCCAACAAAATTGGTTGTCAGGTTTTTTTTTTATTTTTGATTCAACATCAACATATTCGTTTTGTTTGAAACAATCTATTTTATGCGATTCCAGTTCATCAACTCTTGTGAAATGATTCAAACAGCGATCACAAAATAACTTCCTTCTTTTCTCTGAAGAAATTTGATGAGTCAATAGCGCACTCATATTCTTAATCAAACAACAATGCATTTTACGATAAAATTCAACGTATGCACCATTCAAGTGACTATCATCATCATCATCTTCGATCCTATCGATATCATCATCAACATCGTATGTTTGCGTGAGCAAGA
This sequence comes from Obolodiplosis robiniae, assembly GCA_028476595.1. Taxonomy (NCBI): domain Eukaryota; kingdom Metazoa; phylum Arthropoda; class Insecta; order Diptera; family Cecidomyiidae; genus Obolodiplosis; species Obolodiplosis robiniae. Next base: position 30,746,058 of record CM052014.1, on the reverse strand, counting down.
GTAAATGAATATGATTGGATTTCACTGATTTTGTAAGCCGCACGGGTCGAAATCTTGGATACAGAGCTGACAATACCGCATACATGGAACATGTGTCATCAAGGTTTTGAGCGTTGATAATAACCCCTTTTTTTTGCAAGAAATCCGGTAGATCGATGTATGTTGATCCACCAAAAGGGGTCGTCTTGACTAACTTGAAAGTTCAGCTCCTTGATTTCTGCTAGTTTCAATCCACCCCCACGAAGCTCGACATCGTCAATCCTTCCGAGCCCCATTGCGACCACATATTCATCATAGAATTCCTTCAAGTCACAATCGAAATCAACAATTTCAGCTCTTGTGTGCAAATATAATTGCTGAGTTTCTATCGATTCACCTTCTTCGGTTATGATAACTTTTTCAAAATTGGCACAAAAATCATGCTCCAACCTTTACGATGGTATTTGAATCAAGTATCTGTGTAATTCGCCTACTGAATGGTTGAAAGGCTTCATCTAAAAATTCACTAATTTCGATGTGATTGTGATTGACAATTGAAAACGTTTGGAACCGACCTTCATTTCGATCGATTCTCGGTATGCTTTCTCTCAACAAACTGATGACATTTCTCTGCGCATTGCATATATTGTATATACATATACATATTTTCATTCTGTGCCCTGAAATGATTACCTGGCCGTGCAGTCAACATTCCATCCAGGTACATTTAATTTTTTTTTTTTTGTATATGTTCTCGCGAGAACGCTTTGATACTGCCTTCACTAATTATTTATCCGTATTTCATGTCAAATCGCAAAACGGAACCCGAGACGAAGATTAAAGTCACACCCTGACAATGGAAAGTGCGATAAAGCAAAAAGTCCCCATTGACAACGAATCCTGTGATCAACAAATTTCAACCCTATGGCTGTGATTCTTCTATTCTGCAATTTCCAAATTTTATATTTACATATTTATGTTGTGCATAGTTTTGTGATAATTTTAACTTCCTCAGAATATCTAGTATGATTTCTTGAGAGATGTTATTCCGATGTAAAACTTTTCTTCAATTTATATCGTATAAATCCCATGTAAATCGGATGAAGACTTTTGATGTCCATGAGCTAAACCACTGATTGTTTGTAGATTTATTATTTATCTTTTTTAAATTTTAATTGTGATAATCCTATAAATTTTATCCACTTCTGAACACCTACATTTATCATTCAAACTATGCCTATGCCATATCATTATTGTAATTATACAATCCAAAAGGTCGGGTTTTTTAATGAGGCAGGGACTCCCCTGTACTCTTTTACCTGCAAATTCATACAGCCAGTCTTTGGCGGTGTTCAATAAAATAAATAAATAAATTACCCCCTTCCTCTCCTCCTCCTCCTCCAATCATATCAAGCAATAAAATGAGGGGAGGGGTAGAGGGGGAGGGGTAATTCCCTAAATATTAGTCGCCAGCTGAAGAAAAAAATGCATGCTCAGCTGATTTCAGCAACTATATTCGATGATTGTTGATGTCTCGGAAATAATCCGCTCCGAAATAATCATAATATTTTTTAAATAAACAAAATCGCGACAAAATCAATTAATATTCGCAGAATATGAAAATGCGAAATTCGATAATATAAACAACATTCTCAATTTTGCTCGAAATAAACATTCCCTAAAATCAATAAATCAATCATATTAATGCGAGCGGCTCGACGAAAACCATGACCTACCACAATTCCTGTTCATTCCCTAAAATCAATAAATCAATCATTTTAATGCGAGCCGCTCGATGAAAACCCTGACCTACGACAATCGTGAGCCACTGCCGCTCGACGAAAACCATGACCTACGACAATAGTGAGCCACTGCCGAAAACCATGACCTACCCTTGTGCTGAAACGCAGTTAGTTACACTACTTAACACAATACATCCCATCGAAATTCACATACTTACTTCGAGAATGGAATCAATTCCTAACACACAATTTTACTCACAAAATCGATGCCATTGTGTATTTACGTACATCACCCGCTGTAATTTTTCATCGAATTAAGAGTCGAGGTGGAAGCGAAGAAATCAATACTTCGCTAAAATATTTACAACTTTTACATGACCTACATGATCTTGTAGGCTTGCTGTGCCTTTGCAATATTCTCATTTGCTACGGCTCTCAATGACATCAGATTGTCCGAAGTATTCGTCAGTTTGTCGTCCAGATATTCAGTTAATTCATCAACGATCTTGCCCCTTTGCTCAATTCCAAATAGCAATTTCGCTGGTGAGAATCCAGTTGATTTGTGCACCCAGTCGGAATGGTCATCAGGATCTGTCAATTTACCCAACATTGGTCCCAATACTCGATTAACTCGTTCTACTTGACCGTTTGCTCGTGGTGTGCCCGAAGAGACCTTAACATGTTGAATGTTATTTCGTTCCATAAATATTGCAAACTCATTCGATGTGAAACAAGTACCACGATTACTGATACATCTGCGTGGTCGACTGAAGTGGCGGAAATAATCAGTGAGTGCGACAATCACTTCTCTTGCACTCGTTGTGGTAGCAGGATACAATGACACATGTTTAGTAAAAGCATCAGTAACAACCAATAAGTGTTTCCTCTTTGATTTGATAGAAGGTAATGGGCCCAGATGGTCAATGTGAATGGTATCAAAAGGGATCGATTCTTTCGGAATTGGGTGTAAGGTTGCATAATTTCCATGTGCTGAGGCTGAATAATAAATACACTTAATGCAATTTCTGATGAAATTGGTCACTCTTGACTTCAGATTTGGGAACCAATAATGTTTTTTGATCGCAGAACAGCATTTATCGACCGCCAAATGTCCCGACTTTTCATGCATCAGTCGAATAACGTTGTTAATCATCTCATTTGGCACATATAACTGCATATGACCGGCAGGTGAACGATGAAAAACCACTCCATCAATCAGTTCAAAATCAGCAACTTCAGTAGTTTCTAGTCTTTTTCGTAAGTCAGCAATGATTGCATCACGTGATTGAGTCAGTTGCAAATGAAAATCCAACTCGCTTGCCTCCACATAACACACTGTACTGGCTCTACTCAGTGCATCCACATGTTTCATTGAGTCTCCAGGTCGATGTACAATGGTGTAATCATAATTTTCCAATAGAAGTGCCCATCTGGCAATTTTCGCAGAATTTGAGCGATTATTTAACGTGACAGCCAACGAATTACAATCAGTTACAATTTTAAACGGCAGGCCCTGAAGATACACATGAAATCGTCGTAACGCATAAACAATAGCTAATGTTTCCAATTCATAACCATGCAATTTGGATTCGGCAGCAGAAGTAGGCTTAGAGAAATATGCCACCAGGTGTAAATTGCCATCAGGTTGTTTTTGCAATAGAATTGCACCGAATCCCAGTGCACAGGCATCACAATGCAATTCAGTGTCTTTCATTGGATCATAAATACATAGCACTGGAGCTTCCAGAAGTTTTTGTTTCAGTGACACAAAAGCAATTCGGCAGTCCTCATTGAAGTCATAAGGTGTATTTTGTTTCAGCAGGTTCGTCAGTACTTTAGCAATACGCGAAAAATCTTTCACAAACTTTCTGAAGTATGAAAATAGCCCATGACACTGTTCTAATTCCTTACGATTTCTTGGTTCCGGAAAATTACGAATAGCCGTAAGATGCTTTGGACTCAGACTGATAACCCTTGAATTTGCCAAATACCCCAAATATTCCAGTTCAGTGTAAGCAAACTGACATTTCTTCAGTTGTATTTGTAGACCAAATTGACGTAAAGTTGACAAAAGTCGTGATAAAATTGTCATATGACTAGGCATGTCTGATGTTGCAATCAGTATATCTCCATGTAAATAACCAAAGAACCGTTCTCAATAAAGTCACGCAGAATTGTTCTAATAAAACGTTGAAATTCAGCAGGTCCATTGCGTAAACCAAACGGTAGATATTTGTATTCATATTGGCCATCAGGTGTAACGAAAGCGGTGTATTTAATTGAATCAGGGTGCATCTTCACCTGATGATATCCACTTTTCAAATCAATTACTGAGAAATACTTTTTTCCCCCCAAATGCGCAATACAGTCGTCAACCAATGTCACTGGGTAATTGTCACGCAAAGTAATTAAATTAATTGGCCGGTAATCAACACATTTCCGAAGTTCTCCATTCTTTTTTCTTATTGGGACAATGGCGGAAGCATATGGGGACCGACTGACTTGAATGATATCCTCTGCCAATAGTTTATCAACAATTTTCTTCACCTCCAATCGTTCATAATGTGAGAGACGTCTTGGTTTACAAAAGATCGGCGAATCGTGTTTCAATCGTAATTTCACTTCAAAGTCCAAAGGTGTAGTCTTTTCACGTGGCAACCATGGGGATGATTTGACAAACAAGTACATGTGGCGCCACGGACTGAGTTGTAAAAATTATTAAACTTATGTCAATTGAAATATGTCTCAACAGATGGTGCTCAAGTGACAAACTAATTTCAATAAAATTTAGTGATTTTATTTCATTATATACAAATATATTAATGTAATGTACTTGCTTTTTACACATTCCATTCAAAGGCTCAATTATATATGTCATATTCATTGCACTTTTAATCGTGAATTCATCATATCATATTTGATATTTTGTGTTTGACATTTAGATTTTAGTGCTACCCAATGACAATTTTGACACAATTTGTCGTTGATTATGAAGTTTCAATTGTAAGACCATATGTAATAGACTGAGGTTGATGTGTTCAAATAAAGTGATAAAATTCGAGTAAAATTTTAGTGTTCAAGCAAGTTACTATCGTCGTGTAAAATGGAGTCTGTTGAGTCACAGAACCATTTTGATGGACACGAACACTGGGCTTTGTATGATGACAAATCATCAAGATCATTGTACAAAATCAAAAATTGTAAGAATCTCACTCATGTTTTCTGCCAGAAGTGTGGGGTTCATTTGTTTTTTAATAAAATGTACTCACATAAATTTCATTTTTCAAATATTTTTCTTTTAATTTTCGCAAAAATGTGTCTTCTTTTTGGTTATCCATCTTGATGGTCAATGCTGCTATGATTCTCACGCTTTTATACTGTGTAGAGTTTGGTGTATTGTGTGTGTTTGTATTGTGCTGGTGAATATTGCAAACACCACCAGTGATGTTCAGAAACATCAAACAAGTTCACACATACACGTTTGTATTCGCCTATATTGAATCATTTAATTTGATGTTTCTGAACATCACTAGTGGTGTTTGCAATATTCACCAGCACCTTCAAAACCTTGTTTTGTCAACATCGATAAACATCAAAGTACATCATAATATCATATATGATTTATTCATTGACGTTACACATGTGTATTCAATTTTTTTTAATAATTTTAGTGAACTCCTCTAGCGTTGGGTGGTATCTTTTTACTTCGATTGTTGGAATCACTTCAGATTCACTGAACAACATTTTATCCATTTTGATTGATCTATTCTAAATTGATTTGAATTTATCACTCAACAAAAGAAACAGGCAACAGTATTCGTTTCCTCTTCACCATCTATTGATAAATGGCACTACAAGATATTTTCAATGATTTTAAATTTTCAAGAATAAACAATGACATAACCTCAAAACTTACCGGCTTTTTGGCTTGGTGATATTATGAAATCGAGCAACACTTATGCAAAATTGATTTGAATAAGTTGTAAAAAATTTACAAATATCACATATGATATGGCCAACTTTACAACAAAACCGCAACAAAAAATCATAACAAATAATACATTTTCAAATTTAATGCTATTTGCAATGTTAAATACAACTATACTTACTATATAATTCTCGTCAATTAGCTTCTCGAGTTGTTTCTTTAAATCAGCAGGCAAAGTGGGGTCAATATCAGGGGTTAATTCAGGGTCAGAAGTAATGACACCGATTTGTATCAATTCACAAGAGTCACATTCACTTTCTTTTTGATCGACAGAAGTTTGCTTAGACAAATCAAGTTGTGCATCAGGTTTTACAGAAATAAGAGTATTGACTGAGTGACGCAAGTTTTCTCTACATAAGTCGAATGATTCAAGAACGGCAGTGAGTTGTGGTCGTTTGTCAGACACTGGATTAACTTTATTCAAGGTTTTTAAATAATCTATCGTATATAAGCGTTTCACATGACATAATTCAATATTAGCTTTATGTAGAAAATCACGGCCTAACAATATCGGCATTGACATAAGGTCATCAGATACAACATTCAAATCACAAAAAGTCAATGATCATTCAGTTTGATTGCGCAATGAATTCTACCGAAGGACATCAGCTTGACATTTCCTATTCCCTTGCAGTCAGTATCAGACAGAAGACCACTCATGTGCCATGGAACGCTCGATTCTCGTATGAAATTCTTAGGACTGCCAGAATCAAGAAGAGACAAACACTTTGTAAACTCACTGTATCTCGAATCATCAGACCTAAAAGCAACACTTACAATTTGTAGTTCCTCCATATCTTCGACTAGGACATCAGTTGTATCAGTTACAGCAGCAGCAGCGTTCACGATCGTAGCTCGGTTTGGGCACTGTCGATACACATGTTGCAATGAACCACATTTGAAACATGATCCTTCAGGGCGTGGTGGTTGTGGACAATTCCCTTTATAATGCCCGAATTTTTGGCAGTTAAAACAACGGATTGCACTTTGATCGGCAGTGACAGCAGTATTTGACATCGATGTACGTTGGACTGAAGTATTAACAGCAGTGGCGGCAGTGTTCGGTGCACGTGGTACATTTCCAGCGGGTAATCGAGTGGTAACAACAGTTGGTCGACGAACTGCATTGGATGCCAAAATGCGTTCATAGCGGACACACAATTCCTTCAGTTCTTCCAGATTTTTGGCACCCCATAACATACTGACTTCAGTAGATGGTCGACCAATTCCATCGATGATAATGTCAATTAGTTCACTTTCCGGAATGTCACCATGTGAAACGATTTCTCGCATTTCCAATGAATACCGTTGTAACGATTCATTAGGTTTCAAACGACGTTGTCGAAGTTTATTATACACCTCGTGCACAGTATACTTTCTTTCAAATTCTTTCAGCAGGGCCGTTTTCAAACTACCATAATTGCAGACGGCAGTGGTAGTGCGCAAAAATATTTTAGCAGTACCGTCCACCAGTCGTCGACATGCAATAAAGCGTAAGCGATCATCAAAGGCCAAAATATCACAAGCATCTTCCAAATCATTGAACCTCTTTTTAATATTATAATTGTCGTCAGCCGTAAACTTTGACACCATGGATTCGATAACGCTGACATCAGTTAGTTTGGAAACCCCTGGTTGCATCAGTGCTGCAGGCTGGCTCACATTTGCATTCATGGACGGAAGTTCAACACGATTCATATTGGAAGACCCTGTCTCCATAATCAGCTGTTGCGACGACATTGATGGAATATTGGAAAACCCTGTCGCTGTCGTCATCATCGCATCAATTTCAGCTTGCAATTTCATTAATTGTTTCTTCTTCATCAGAATTGCAATTGATCGGTCCAAATTGGCTTCAGTTGTTTCATCAGATAATTCATTGCCAATACTCACAGTTGGTGCATCAGTTGTTACATTTTCCGTTATAGCAGACATATTCTGATTTTCCACATTTACATCAGTTTGCTCGTCCCCGTTGTCCTCAGTTTCCAAATTGTCATCAGTTTGTGCGGAAGCGGTTGCACCAGCAGTTTTCACAAATTCCGAATATAGTCGTCTCAGTTGGGTCACATTTGCAGTTGGTGGTACTTCGATATTGGCATCAGTTAGAAAGGCAATCATTTCTTCTTTGTTTGGATACACCATATTGACGGCAGATGAAAAATGAAAATTTCCCGAAAAAATTTAATTTGTTGCAAAATTTTATTAAATTGACACAGTTGGGCGTTTAATTTAGTTAATTATCCCACTTCTGAGGTGTGATGGTCTCAAATATGCAAAATAAAATCAGATTAAATTTATTGAATATTTAGCTTTATTAAAACACATGTTCACTGGTTGAACGCTGGAACAAGAAGAAGGAAATACACGCTGTCATACTACCACTATGACAAAGCCCGAACACAGTATACATGTACATCTAACCCGAATGACGTTGAATCAAGCAGCTGTCACAATGTGTTGTTTGACAAACCGCTTACAATAGTAATATTTGATCACTCGGTATATCATTCAGCAATTCTATGCTTTCTTTTGATTTATCGTAAATTCGCGTAATTCGGTTGATGTTTCTGATTTCATATCTGGCAATGATAATAATAATTCCATTTGAGTATCACGCACTACCCGTTTATTCTCGTATCGTTGAGTCAAAATATTCCATGCGCATTCAAAATTACCATCAATAATTTTCATGTTGGAAATTAAAGTTGCAGCTTCACCTTTCACTGTTGTTTTTAAATATTGCATCTTTTGTATGCTTCATAAATGATTATTGTTTATAATCATTGTTTTAAATAGCTCACTATATGTTGGCCATGCTTTATATGTTCCGGAGAAATTTGGGATTTCGATTGGTTTTAACTTCAGAGATGCTGTTTCAATATTTGTGTGTTCTGTCGTATCTATTTTTTCACTTAATTCTTTGTAACGCATAATCAAAGTGTCATAGATATCTTCAAATTCCGTTGCATCATCACCAAGCATAAAACCGACTTCTTCTAAACCATCTGCAATATCGTTGCGAATTTTTTCAATGTCTTTTATAGCTCTTCCTGCTCTGTTTTTCAAATAATTTTTAATGTAATTTTCAATGATGTCCAATTTTCTGGAAAATAGTTTTGATTTACTTCTGAAACAATTAACTGTTTCATCCACTCTTTGTTTCAATTCATTGTGCCGATATACAAATCTCGAGTATTTGACAGCCCCTGGCGTTTTGAATTTTTCGTTGCTGGTGTCGTCAACGTCGCTTTCCACTTCACTTTTTGAGCCATTCCCATATTCATCATCTTTTTCATCTGAATTGGCAGTATGATTCTCTTTAGCTGCATTGCTCGTTCCTGCTCCATCCGACAGGTCTAACTTTCCATGTAAAAGTTTAATATTGGCAATCATATCGTCATACTCTAATTTCGTTAAGCCATATATTTTTTCTTTAAAATAGTTCGTTTCTTTCAAATTTTCATTTGCAGCTAGCTCTATGTCGCGCTGTTCGAACTCGTTCCATAATCGTTGTAGTTTTTCTGCCCAGATTTTTAATCGGTCGTGGTTTAAACGTCTTTTCGGCTCTTTCTTATAATTTGTGCGGCACACTTTTATTTCTTTTGCCAAAGCCTCTTGGCGCGCAATAGTATTTTCGAAAATTTCGGTATTCATTTTGATTTTATTTTATATTTTTTACTTTAAACGTCGTTGGTTTTATTAAATTTATTATTTAAATCGTCGTTGGTATATTTACTTGTTATTTTAGCCGTTGTTTACTCGTTATTTTAATCGTTGTTGGTATCTTTACTTGTTAATTTAACCGTTGTTGGTATTATTACTTGTTGATTTAACCGTTTTTGGTATGATTACTTGTTGATTTAACCGTTGTTGGTTTTCACTTGTTAATTTAACCGTTGTTGGTTTTCTTTTTATGTTACTGATCAGAAATTTTTTTTAAAAATATTATTGTCTTTTGTTAGACTAACACTCTTTATTGAGCACTTTAAACTTTCCTTTGTTCTAATTGATTCGAGGGACCAATATTTCTTTATATAGAATAAGAACACTGTATTTTATTATTTGATTTGCTTTATTCTATGCTGAAATTAAACTGACTGCTTTACATCATTTTCTTAGCTTATATACACTAAATCTACGTGCTTAAGTTTAAAAAGATTTTAGTCATTGAGAATGTGACCTATCAAAAATAAACATTACGTGTAGAATATAAAAACTTTCTAGATCTATTGTTTGAAATAAAATAATAATTATGTTAGTAACTTAAACAAAACGTGCGATTATGCTAGTTACTAACAGGGTCAGAACGAAAAATTTGCATGGCAACTATCTTTAGCTCACATTGTTTCCTATTGGAACTTTAAGAATATTATTTTTCTATGAAAAAAAAGAGTCACGCAAAATTTCAAGTCATTCCGATGAGATTTAGGACTACCTCCCCTGCAAAATTTTCGATTTTCGGGGTCTTTTCGAGGTCAAAACTGAAAATTTGTATGGCGACTATCTTAAGTTCACATTGTATCGAATTGGAACTTTCAGGATATTATTTTGTTAATGAAAAAAAGGAGTCATGCAAAATGCCAAATTACTCCAATGAGATTTAGGCCTATCTCCTCTGCAAAATTTTCGACTTTCGGTGTCTTTTCGGGGTCAACACGAGAATATTTGAATATTTGTATGGCGACTATCTTAAGTTCACATAGTATCGAATTGGAACTTTCAGGATATTATTTTTATATGAAAAGAATAAGTCATGGAAAATGTAAAGTAATTCCAATGAGATTTAGGCCTATCTCCCCTGCAAAATTTTCGATTTTCGGTGTCTTTTCAAGGTCAAAACGAAAATATTTGTATGGCGACTATCTTAAGCTCACATTGTTTCCTATTGGAACTTTCTGAATATTATTTTTCTATGAAAAAAAAGAGTCACGCAAAATTTCAAGTCATTCCGATGAGATTTTGGACTACCTCTCCCGCAAAATTTTCGATTTTCGGTGCCTTTTCGAGGTCAAAACGAAAATATTTGTATGGCGACTATCTTAAGTTCACATTGTATCGAATTGGAAATTTTAGGATATTATTTTTTAATGGAAAAAATAAGTCATACACAATTTCAAGTCATCCCGATGAGATATAGGACTACCTCCTCTATAAAATTCTCGATTCTCGGGGTCAAAATTCAAATTTTGTCATTAAATTGGATGATGTGTTTTGATTTTCTAATCTGTGATTTCTTCATCAATTTGAATTCTAATTAACTATTTAACGAAATTTATGCAAACATAAATGTGGAATCATATTTATCGTTGGCATGCATTAAATTCACTTCAGTGTTACTGATTCGTAATTGTTATTTCCAATTCAAAAGCAGCGAACGTTTGTTGAGGTAAAAATTAGAAAGTGAGATGTCTGTTCGTTTTTTGTTTATTAAAATTTAAATTTGTGTTACTTGATGTGTAATGACTTGGTATTCGATATCATCGTAATGACTTGACATTTTCTGTGATTTATTCTCAAATTTGCATGATGATAAGAAATAAAAATAAATCCAATACATAGGCGTAGCAGTCAATGAAAAACCCGTAAAACAGAACAATTTCGGGAAATGTGCGGAAAAGTTAGTTCCTCGTACGTAGGACCATTTATTTAATCATGATTTTGCTAAAATGCTTTATGTAATATCATGGTTATTAGTCAAGGGTTTCAATTATATTATATTTACGGACGATTTGGCCATGATTTCCGGTCTCAATACTGGTATCTACGGTCATTCGCTAATACTATCTTACTTTGTTTTGTAAGTTTCTTTGCTAAATGCCTTACCATGAGAAGGATTGCAACCGAATTGGGCATTTCTGCCATGTGAATACACAAAGTGGTATACAATATTGGACTCGTAACAAACAAATAAATAAAATTATGAGTGAAATTCGTTTTGTAGGTGCCTCAGTGTTTTTTATTGATTTTGATATCAAAATCCATTCAAACAACCCAACATGGAACGGATGATATAACTGAGCATAGATATTTATTTGAGATGCTTGGAACTTATCCACGAGACTATTTACAAAAATCGATGAAAAGATTTAATTTGTTTCGATTGCTCAAAATGTTCAAGTTATTAAATCTGAATTTTTATTCAGAAGCGAAATGCAAAATATTCAGTATCTATGTCAATGCAGTCAAACAGTAAACAGACATTAAACATTGGAACATCACAATTGTATTCCAATATTTTATTTCGTCATGCAAATTTTATCGTTAGTTATATGTATATCAATATATTCAGTTTTATTGTAAAACTTGTTCATTTTTTCATTTTTGTTGTAATTTAATATCATGTTTCATGAAAAAGAAACCCTTCAAAATGCACAATTGTCAATGAAATGTCAGACATGATCAACGTTTCATTGACTACAACGGCATAAAAATATCTGCTGACTTGCGAGCTCATCAGTTTATCGCCTTCATTCAATCCGTTAACATTAAAACTAAAAGCATTAATATTACATAATGCTGAGAGTGGTAAGTACTGGATGTTTTTACTTTTCCGCACACACCAATGTGTGTGGTAAAGGTATTGCGATCGGTCCCAAAGTCCGGCAGTAATTTTGAGAGCTATTAAATAACGTGTCGTTTTTTAATCGAATTATGTAATCCCCTTTTGTAGTATATATATGTATAATATATATATGTATATATATAACAAATAATATTTCCATGTATAATATATATGTATGTATATAACAAATGTAATCGGAGAAGTAATACAGGATTGCAATTACAAATTACTGTTAAATAACGTGTCGGAGTAATATTCGGATTACTCGATGCGTTATTTAACAATAATTTGTAATTGTAATATCAGATTAGTAATTTGCCGGACTCTGATCGGTCCAAAAAATTCAAAACGCCCGGAATGAATTTTCTATGCGCTTTGAACCTAAAAAAACGATTGCAACCATTCCCTGAGCAATATTTTGTCCGTGTGTGGTACGTGGTCCGTTGTTAACACGATAACTCCGAATAATTCTTTCGGGTAGCTCTAGTGGAGTCGAATCAATAAATGGGCTGTTTTTCATAAAAATCAAGAAACATTTGTATGGGGACCATGTCTAGTTCGCATTGTATCATAATGAAACTTTCAGAATTTTGTGATAAAAACGAGTCATACAAAATTTCAAGTCATTCCGACGAGATATAGGACTACCTCGCCTACAAAATTTTCGATTTTCGGGATCTTCTCGGGGTCGAAACGAAATTTTTTTATGGCGGCTACCTCAAGCTCACATTGTAACGAATTGAAACTTTGGATATATTCTTTTTTATGAAAAAAATAAGTCATACAACATTTCAAGTCATTCCGATTAGATTTAGGACTCCCCTGTTAATTTTTCGATTTTCGGGGTCTTTTCGAGGTCAAAACTGAAAATTTGTATGACGACTATCTTAAGTTCACATTGTAACGAATTGGAACTTTCAGAATTGTAGTAGCACACACATACATTGTGTGTGGTTGGTTTACATGAAGTACCGAGACAGCCTTAAGCTATGGTGACATGTCACCAACTTCAGTCTGATGCCTGCCATGTTCTTTCTCTTTGTTCGCCAACTCTCAACGTGTGCGCATACAAAACCTCGTGTTCACCAATAGAAATAATAAAATCTTAAAATTAGTTACTTAATTAAGACCATCGGCCTTTTAATTCGTGTTAAACCTGCTGTCTATAATTCTGCGAACAGGATTCAACAAAAATTTTTGTCAATTTCGTAAAATTAATCGAATTTTGTGAGAAAAAAAAAAAATCCTTCGGTATGAGTCGCGTCGCAAAAAGTGATATGCTTGCGGTATAACAAGCAAATGACATTGAAGTGCCATCGACAGCAACGATTTCTCAAATTCGTGATCTGTATAATCAAATGGTGGAAATTCCGATTACTGATGAACAAATTCCTGATGCCCCCGCTGCAATTACCAAAATAATTCCTGCTGCTTCGACTTCATCGCCCGCTGTCACAGTAAGTGTTCCGAATACAATTAGTGAACAAATATGTGCATCAAATGCTGTGATACAAAACCTCGGTACAACGGACCCAATAACGACCACCACCGTACAGGGTGTACCACCGACATCGACAACTTCGGTACAGGGTGTTCCGCTGCCAAATGTTCACGTACAGGGTGTACCATCGACATCGTCAACTTCGGTACAGGGTGTTCCGCTGCCAAGTGTTCACGTACAGGGTGTACCAACGTCAACCACGTTTGTACAAGGTGTTCCGCCGTCAACAATTTTTGCACAGAATGTGCCGAGACCAACCATTGATGCACCGGGTGTCTCGCAACCGACGTCACACGTATCAAATCATCCATACATGGTATCTTCTGACTCTTATGCACCAAATGAACTGCCGTTTCCGCCATACCTTCGATGGAGCCATGTTCCAGGAAATTTTCCGATTATGTGTACCACTGCCGCCCAACCTAATTCATTCGCCGCAGTCCCTCAGCATCTTAACCCTTCGGTCGAGGAGCAAATCCAACAATTGCAACAAGAACGTGACCTGTTACTATTACAACAACAAGTGAACGAACTGCGGCAAACTAACCCGACGCCTGCGAAGACTATCCGAATGGACATTGGTGTTATTGAATCGATGGTCCAGAAGTTCACTGCCGACAATAACTATGATGTGCACAAATGGATCGAGGATCTGGAAGATGCCTTTGATATTCTGCAGTTTGATGATCGAGCGCGTTTTGTGGGAACCCGTCGTCTGCTGGATGGTACAGCTAAGATTTTTGCCCGGACTGTATCCTTCCATACTTATGAAACCTTACGTGATGCCCTCATTTTGAAATTCGGTCGCAAATACTCAACTGATGAAGTGTATTCCCAACTTCGGTCCCGCCGTTTAAGCCCCAATGAAAGTGTCCATCGGTATGTTATTGAAATGCAGGAAATTGCGGCCCGTGCGAAAGTGCCTGAGAGTGAACTGATTGATCTGATTATTAGCGGAATTGGGGACACTACAAATTCAGCTTCCGTATTAATGGGTGCCACAACTTTGCGTAGCCTGAAGGATTCAATTGTGCGATATGAACGATTGCGATCGAAGCCAACTTCCGCAGCTCGCCGAACAGTTGCTAATGTGTCAACCTCTGCCCTTAAGCCAACTGCCACCCAATCTGATGTTTCTTCCGCTGTCGACTCTTCAGTGCGTTGTTTTAACTGCTCACGTTATGGGCACTATCAGAGCGCCTGCCTGAAGCCCAAACGACCAGAAGGTTCCTGCTTCCGTTGCGGACAGATGAATCACGTGTATAAGAATTGCCCGAACCGCCCTGCTGACCTGCCGACTCGCGCTGCTGCCAACCGAAGTGTTGCTTATGTAGAGAATCCCGAAGACGTTGTGATAGATGAGATTGATGCCCTACGACTGGTAAGTGTTGCTTTGGGATATACCGACCTTAAGTGTGCTAAATTTAAGAGTGTTTCTTCTCTTTTTGATTCCGGTAGTCCTAGATGTTTTGTGCAACGATCAAGTGTACCAGATTTCAATGTGCAACAATTAATCAAAACACCTTATTTTGGACTGAAGAATACACCAGTGATGGCCTTCGGCAAGATTCCTGCTTACTTCAGACTTCAGAATAAGATTGTTAAACATGACCTTTTTGTTGTACCAGATGATACATTGTTTACACCTCTGATCTTTGGCCGTGATTTCCTTAAGAAAGCCGGCATTAAATTGGTTAGCTTTAAGCGTTGCTATTCCAAAAATAAACTATTAAATTTAAATCATTGTAGCCTAATTAATTCTGTACTGAGGGAAACACTCCAGCACTTTGGCATATTTAGGTCTTCTGATAACTTTAACTGTAAGTCTGACACTTCAATGAGAGTAGATATGAAACCAGTGCTCGATTTCTTGAATAAAAATGCAGACGGAATGAGTCTGACTTCCCCTGACGTCAAGGGGGACAACGTAACCATAATTGATTGTTTTCACGAGCTATGTGCTATTGACCTTGCTTCAAACACTGATGAACCTTTTGACATAAATGATTTATTATCTTCCGATCAACGTGCCTTGTTTCAACGTGCTATTCATGATGCTTATTTTAACATTACTTCCAAACCTTCCGCCCCTGATGATTATTGTGTAAAACTTGAACTTACGAATCATACCCCAATATATCGCCGACCCCGCCGCCTTTCTTATCAAGAACGAATTGAGATTCAGGAAATTATAAAAGATCTGCTGAATCGGAATATCATACGCCCTAGTAACTCTCCCTATGCATCTGCTATTGTGCCCGTGCGCAAGAAGAATGGACAACTTCGAAAATGTGTTGACTACCGACCCCTTAATAAAATAACTTTGCGCGACAATCACCCACTTCCACTCCCTGAAGATTGTATTGAACATTTGGGCAATAAAAATTATTTCACCCTTTTAGACCTTAAGAATGGGTTCAACCAGATCAAAATGCATGAGGACTCAATTAAGTACACTGCTTTTGTTACGCCTGATGGGCAATATGAATATCTGAGGCTTCCATTTGGCCTGAAAAATGGTCCTGCGGCATTTTATCAATAATACCTTACGTGATCTTATGAATGAGGGTCTTCTGGTGGTTTATATGGATGATATACTGATGGCATCTATTGACTTCCAATCACACATAACAACGGTCACGGAAACCGTTAAACGACTTGGAACTTTCGGTCTTGAGCTTAACCTAGAAAAGTGTAATTTCGCACAAACTGAGTTAGAATACCTCGGTCACCACGCAAGTTCCGAGGGTATACGCCCTAGTAACCGCCATCTTGAGGCAATAGGATTGTATCCGATACCAAAGAATAAGAAACAGTTGGAATCGTGTCATGGCCTCTTTTCCTTTTTCCACCGATTTGTACCCAAGTTTTCAGAGATTGCCCACCCCTTGCTCCAACTTCTGCGAAATGATAAACCCTATGTCTTTGACGAAAAATGCAAACAAGCCTTCCTCACACTTCGACAAAAATTGACGGAACCTCCGGTTTTGTGCATTTTTGACCATACGCGTGAAACTGAAGTCCATTGTGACGCAAGTTCGCTGGGTTTTGGTGGTGCCCTTATGCAAAAACAAAATGATGGCAAATTTCACCCAGTTGCCTATTTTTCTAAATCAACTTCCGACGCTGAAAGAAAACTCCCAAGTTATGAACTAGAGACTCTTGCCGTGGTATACACACTGAAGAGATTTGCCACTTACTTGGACAGACGACCCTTCCGCATTGTAACCGATTGCGATGCCTTAGCAAGAACATTGGCAAATGAGAATGGTACTCCAAAAATCTTCCGTTGGGCACTCTTTTTGGAAAGTTTTAACTACCAAATAGTACATCGGCCGGGTAAATCAATGGGACAAGTTGATACCTTAAGTCGGGTTGAACATGTGGGTGCAATTAGTGACCTTGATATTGATCTTCAATTACAAGTGGCCCAAAGTTGTGACCCTGAAATCTGCCGCCTTAAGACACAATTAGAAACTACCCTTAGCACTGAGTACGAACTAAAAGATGAACTGGTATATCAAATATCTCCCGCGGGTAGACGTAGACTTTATGTCCCGAAAGAAATGGTTAATAATATAACCAGATGGACACACGAGAAAATAGGTCATTTTGGAGTCGATAAATGTTGTTGGGAGATCAAGAAACATTATTGGTTCCCCCTGATGAAAACTCGTGTGCATAACTTCATACGAAATTGCATAAAATGCATAGTGTATTCGGCCCCGACGAGAATTCATCTACGTAATTTGTTCAGCATTCCGAAAATACCTCTGCCCTTCGATACTATACATGTTGACCATTTGGATCCTCTTCCGTCAGTCCTCTCAAAAAAGAAATACATATTGGTAGTCATTGATGCCTTCACGAAATTTACGAAGTTATACCCTGTAAACACAACAAGCACTAGGGAAACTTGTATGGCTTTGCAACAATACTTTGACAATTATAGCCGCCCTCGGCGTGTTATTAGTGACCGCGGTACCGCCTTTTCGTCACATGAATGCCATCGGTTTCTTGAAGAAAGAAATATTCAATACGTCATAAATGCAACTGCATCTCCTCAAGCCAACGGACAAGTCGAAAGGGTTAATCGGGTGCTTACTCCCATGATGGCCAAAACATGTGAGAAATTAGGTCACACAGATTGGTCCACCAAACTTCGGCTAATCGAATACATTCTGAATAACACCGTCCACACAACCACGAAAGAAACACCTGCCATACTGTTGTTTGGTACCCCGCAACGGGGAGAAAAAATTGATGAAATAGTGGAGTATTTGGAAGAACGTAATGGGGTCATTGATCGTGATTTATCCACGATTAGAAAATTAGCTTCAGAAAACATACAAAAATCACAGAAAACGAATGAAGATCAGTTTTTGAAGCACAATAAGCCCGCAGAAACCTACGCAGAGGGGGATTATGTTGCTATTAAATACACGAGCACTACGCCTGGTGAAAACAAGAAATTAAACCAAAAATGTCGCGGTCCTTATCAAATAGCTAAAGTTTTGCCTCACGATAGGTACTTAATAAGAGACGTCGAGGGTTGTCAGATCACACAAATTCCGTACAATGGCATTTTGGAAGCAAATAAAATTAAGAAATGGGTGTCAGATTCTGCAGATTTAGTTGAAGATGAGGGTCCTAAAGAAACACTTATCGGGTTAGAAATAGAACCCATAGATGTAACTGAGGAATACTTAGACGAAAATAGTAATTAGCTTAAAATTCTGAATTTTTTTTCCTTTTCACGAACTCATGTAAAACAAATTGAGGTCAATTTGATCATCAGGATGGTCGAACTGTAGTAGCACACACATACATTGTGTGTGGTTGGTTTACATGAAGTACCGAGACAGCCTTAAGCTATGGTGACATGTCACCAACTTCAGTCTGATGCCTGCCATGTTCTTTCTCTTTGTTCGCCAACTCTCAACGTGTGCGCATACAAAACCTCGTGTTCACCAATAGAAATAATAAAATCTTAAAATTAATAGTTACTTAATTAAGACCATCGGCCTTTTAATTCGTGTTAAACCTGCTGTCTATAGAATATTATTTTTTTATGAAACAAATGAGTCACGCAAAATTTCAAAGTCATTCTGATGAGGTTTAAGACTACCTCCCCAACCAAATTTTCAATTGTCGGGGTTAAAATTCAAATTTTGTCATTAAATTGGATGAAGTATTTGTGATTTTTTAATCTGTGTTAATTTCATCAATTTGATTGCTCATTAACTTTTTAACGAAAGTAATACATAACATAAATGTGGAATTTAAAGTTCACTTCAGAGTTAACTAATTCGTAATTGTTATTACCAACGCTGCTAACGTTTGTTGAAGGTAAAATTAGAAACTTAGATGTTTATTCGTTTATTTTATTTAAATTCAATTTTAAATTATATGATGTGTAATGACTGGAAATTCGATCTCACCGTTGTGAGTTGAAATTTTCTGTGATTTATTCTCAAAGTTGCATGATGATGCGATTAGAAATAAACATACAAATGCGTAGCAATCAATGAAAAACCCGTAAACCCGTGGAAATGTGCTGAAAAGTTAGTTTTACGTACGTAAGACCATTTATTTATTCTGAAAATCATTAAATTTTATTGATTGATCTTGATTTTGAAGCTTTTTCCGGCATCTGTATTCATTGGCATTGTCTATGCGGAAATTTATGTACCAACAGGAGTATCAGAACAGTCTGGAATTGTTCGAAATTTTAATGTACCTATTACTACTTTTTTCGCATTCTCGCCTGGTTCTTGCAAAATTTCCAACTCTGATCAATTCGCAAAGTAACGATAGCTCGAGTGATCTTGATAAAGATAAAAAGATAATAATGTTCATAGATTGAGATCTTTGATCGATAATTTAGAACATCGACTCCAATCATCTAGTTCGGACAATTAGAACCTGTATTCAAACGAACGAAATTTGGTTAGATTACGCTACAACGATAATGGAATCTTACGTCAAAGTAGTTTACGTTCTCAAAACATAACACTCAACAGAGACCATCTTGGTGATCTCACATCATCCAATAGCGAAAGAAATAACGGACACAGGCGAAACCGTGGATTTGATGGATCTGACCGAAAAACCAATGGCTTGAACAACAGGTTGCCTAATTTCAGTGAATTACATCCAGCGCGATTGCCCGAAATTGAATGAATTATTGAGCAATTTTTGTGACAATGATTTAACGCATCATGAATAGTCTAAATGGAATAAAAGGAAACGAATCGGATAAACATACCAAGTGTCTATGATGAAAAGTTTTTCGACTGAATTTATATATATTTTTTTTTTTTTCATGAGCGGAATCAACTTTACGAGTCTTAAATTTATGACAAAACTAATAGTGTTTGTTTGAAAATAAAACCGAGTTGTGCTTTAGAATATAAAACATGTTTATGGATCACTTTGAATTGTAGTCATTGATAGCTCGCTCCTTCCATTTCAAACTATGTCGACTTTCGAAGCTTTTTATTGATTAATGAAGGTTGGCTTTTTATTGATTAATCGGTCATGTGATCACCGCGGCTTCGTTTACAGGCCAACATCCGACCATCGCAATTTTCAATGACTTTTTCCAGAATCATCAGGTCTATTGTCCAACGATGCCGCACCGAACAGTCACTTTTTTGGGATGGAGAGGTTATTCATGATATTCGTGTGGATTTTTAGCCCCCCCCCAGAATAGATGGCGCACCCTTTATTTATGTATTCAAGGCACTACGGCAATGCAATAGTACCACAGCGCCCCAAGCGGATTCCAATATGTATGACATTCATTTCAGCGCTTGCGTCAACAAATCTCAGCATGGTTATATTGGCATCTAATTGGGGCGCTCTCAAGCAAGTATTTAAATACACCAATGCCGTAGTGCCTTGTATGTATTCAGCTTAAAAGTCGATACTGGCCGCGAAACGGCGATAAACTTAATTTGACGCGATTCATAATTATTAAGGTAACAAGTGGTTATTATCTGACACATTTCCAATGCGGGTAATCGCCAATGAATATACGTCTAAACTTATTCACCGCATAAACACTCGTTTTGATAAATCATTGGTGTCAATTCCTCTCATCGCCTTATCTGTGATTTAGATACAGTAGAACCTCGGAAATTAGAAGATTTCAGAAATTAGAAGTTCCCGAAATACAAACGCTTATTTCCTGAGGTTCTCCTGTATTATATATCTAAAATTGCAAAAAAAATCGTAGTAAGTGAACTTGCAGGGGAAGAAAAATGTTAATTATATAAATTTTGAAATAAAGTACTCATCGCGGAAGTAATATGTAATAGCAGTCAATAACATATAGTACTATGCGCGAGGCCCGTAGATTCGAATTCGCTATCGTATCGCACCGATGCATGCGAAATACATATCTCCAGTTTATGTTATACATTGTTTTACCCATCGCCCCTTGTGCTTTGCTGTTACACATCATGCTAGCTTTCTTCATATCAATAAAACACACGTTGGCGCATTGCATTGGCATTTCTGGATTCAGTCACATTCTTATGACAGTAGCAGCTGTTGCTGCAGCATCTCTATACAACACACATTCGCCCTAGTTAAATTTGTGAAATTCGTTATCAGCTCAATTTGTTAGTGAAAAACTTGACAGGGAATGAATGTATGAGAAAAAGATAAGCAGGACAGGAATAGAAGAGATTAGATAAAAACAATCTCCCCCGAATTATGTGCAGCATACATTAGTATTTATTTCATTTTCAATGATTATACGTTGGTTGAAACTTGCCGCGGCAGTTATTCTAACTTTAATTTTATCTGTTTCATTAACTAAACTAATTTTTTGTGTGTGGGAAAGTTTTCAATTTCCGTACGGTAGCGAAGAGCGCTTTGATATCAAAGTTTGGCTGGATGAAAATCGATTGGAACAACACAAGGATGAATTTCGAAAACGAGGTAAATTATCAATCAGTATTATAATCAAGGCGGTGACTACGCTATGCAAACTAAATATCTACTACGTGTACCATCGATTTTGTATGGCGGTTCACTGGCCTGTTTAAATTGATAGAAAAAAGAAAGCACTTACCTTGAACGATGAGTTCTAGATATTCTAGAATTCCTCACTCTACCACTTGGCACGATACCGCAATTGCTTCCTAGAATATAGAGATTTATTCCAATGAATACTGCTTTTGTTATTGTTTTTTATGCAGCCTCATCAATGATAATACACCTGTTTTCTACATTCGTACTTTGAAATGTCTAATTTTCATTGTGATTTTCTATTTCTTTTGGTTAATTGCAAAGATTTTTCATACTGCTATTTCAACATAACTACAAAAAACAAGGATGATAACTGACAATAGCAATAACTATCACATGTAAGTCCATTTAAACATCTACATTCGCGAAACATTTGAGAATCGCTAATGAGCCATGAACATGTGTAGAAATATGTTTACAAACACATATGTGATGACATGATTCACTTCACTTCAAGAGCTTGCGTGTTGCATTTCGTGCGCCGAAAATGTTCCACATTAAAAATTGAAGTGGATGGAGTACGAAAGCAGTAAAATAAATCTATTTGTATAAATATAATCTTTTGATTCATTCACGTAGCAGAAATCTAAATATTAGCAATTTCCGATCCAAATCCAAATTCTCCACAAATGTTTGATTGGTTTATATTCGGAAAACTTTTAAAAACATTCTCGATGCATTGAAAACTTGAAATTGATTCAATTCAAAGAAATCGGTAGTATATGACCGACGTACCAAACTATACAATAAAGGACTGAATACGTATTCACTTGCTCTTTACCGCATTTCTCCCTTTGCTTCTGTCTATGAAGGCGATGGTTAAATATGAATAGTGTGTTGAAGAATGCTTTAGTTGCCAATTATCCTTCATTAAAATCAGTTTTGTTTGCTGCATTGAAGTGTAGTGCGGAAGCTAAGCTCGCAAGGTGTCTTCCCTGTTTTCATTTCAATTTTCAAAATCGTTTTTTTGTGAATCCCTGTCGTGTTCAAAGATGTTCTAAAATGTATCAAAGATCTCAATAAATACGGAAGAAAATAAAAAGTAATGCATCGTATCAAAAAACAATATACAAAAAATGGTATAATTCCTCAGAAAGGGTTTTTACGGGATATAAAAAAAAAACTATTACGGCATGAATTGATTTAGAGCAACTCGTCTGTCGCGTTCTTTCCGCTGTTGTTGTTACTGTTTTTTCCCCTTCTGACATACACAAACACACATACCGAATGAAAAATAGATGTTGCTCATATCAAAGCGTGAATGCATATCTACAAAAATATTTGAATCTGAATTGTGTGTGAATTTTAAACGAGAAGAACGAATTAAAATTCAAACATAAAAAAGCATAAACATATATTAAAATACAAACAGAAGGAACAAGAAGATGTGGTCACCGGATTGTGAAATAAATTCCATCGCAATGACAACAGTACGAAATTCTTTGTCGGTTTCATCAGGTTAGAGAGTTTTACAAGACATTGCATTCCACTGGATTCCATAGATTTCAGTGGAAATGTAAGCACTATCTAGTGCTAACGAGTGACAAAATACTTTCATCGCTTAACAATTTGATGTATTTTACTTTATCTCATCCAATTTTACCGCATCCATATCCTTGATTCCACTCAGCCAAAATAAACTAATTATATTTCTCTTCTTAAGGCATCTCATCGCTGTCGACTTTAACAGATCCAGAACGATTACCTGAATTGCCACCCGGTGAGCAGCATTGATGATATTCATTCCAATGAATTAATAATAATTCCAAATTCAAGGTGAATAACACTCCATTTAATTGATAATCATTGAAAATTCCCAGGTGAAGAGCAACAAATTCAACGTGCAGCTTTAAATCTGCAACAAAAGCTGATACTACGACAGTGGCTTAAGGAAAATTGCTTAAAGGACCACTACAACAGGTACGTCAGTAAATGATAAATTCACTCTCTAACATTTTTTTTCGTTTAATCGATATGATATGAATCGAATACTTTTGATACTGAAATGAAAATGAGCTGATACTATCCCTAATCTTCGATTAGCCATATGAATTCAACAGAATTTAAAAGAAATTGAATTGACTGCATGTTAACCAAAACAAAATTATCATCATGAAAGCAGCAATTGCATTGCAAAAGGGGGGCTGCATTGTGTCCTCGATTACGCAGAAATAAAAATATTTAATGTACAAGGGGGAAAATCTCCCCTATTCATCCGTGGTGAATTATTACTAGCCATCAACAGTAGTATATATGTTCTTATCAGAAAATGCATTTTTCGCAGATTACTATCGTTGGAAGTATCATCATTGGGTAAGTTTTATTTTCGTCAAGGATGATTGATAAACATAATTGTAAAATACATTGATGATTCATTGCTAATTTTCTTTCACCATTTAGAAGACGTTTACTGGTTGGAAGATTCTCAGGCACGTAAAGTACTTGGAAAAGATGCTGAGATATTTTCAAAATTGAGACAAAAACTACCGACATCGAAAGTGAATCTGGAAACGTTAAAAGCTGATTTGTGGTCGACTATTGTGAAAAGAAGCAACCATCAAGATGCATGGACATGGGGAGATGTGCTTGTTGTTTCCATGTCATTTGCTGGCCTCATCACTTTGGCAGCCGTTACTCAACCCTCTTTAGCACCTGAAGCTCGAAGCTCAATGCTTCAGTATGTTACTGGAAAATATTTGATGCCCTCCAATTGCAAAGTCATTTGGGATTGGATTGATCCGCATGTTGTCGGCGCCACCATGATTTTCACGGTGAGATTCTTCCAACGCAACGGAAATCCGTATTGGATTTGTGACACAGACCAATTTTCCGTTGAAGTCACCAAAGGAACACGAAAGGTTTGCCTTTGATTTTCTGTATTTTCACTGAGCAAACAATTAGAAGTGTGCTAGAAAGAAATAGCAAATAGTTATTTACAGTATATTGGGAGTATAGATAAGCTCGCAGCGTCCTTTTTTTCCGGAAATTGAGGCTTTATTGTAAAAAAATGGTTTTCTATTCAATATTCGAAGTGTTGTCTTTCGCTTGCCACTACTTTTCCCCATCTTTCGGGCAACATAATGATACCATGACTCGTCTTTTGAGGCTATCCAAGAATCGACGCATTTTTTGGTTTCCTCGTAAAAGTGGAAGTACTGCGCAGCCAGGCTATGCGTCATCGAGCGGAAGAGATGGTAGTCGGAAGCAGCAATGTTTGATGAATACGGCGAGTGTGATAGGACTTCCCCATTCAGCGTTTCGAAGCATGTTTACATTGATTTTGTAAAATGGGGCCGAAGGTTTTCATGCTGAAAAATTACTTTGTCGTGTCCATTCTCGTATTCTGGACGGTTTTTCTTCAATTTTCGGTTCAAATGCATCCATTGTAATCGGTATCGATCCCTTGTGATTGTTTCGTTAGGTTGGAGCAGCTCATAATAAATAAAAACTATCTGATCCCACCAAATACAGAGCATGAGCTTGGAACCATGGATTTTCAGCTTTGCCGTCAATGTTGAGGCATGGCCTGGGTAGCCAAATGATTTTTTATGCTTTGGATTATCGTAAAGAATCCACTTTTCATCGCCAGCGACAATACGATGCGAAAAACTTTCCCGATCTCGCTGTTGTCTTCCACATTTAAAGCCATGTTTATGCTTTCCACTGAATATTTGGCAAAGATGGAACTTGGAATGATAAACTAGTTACGCTATCTGTTTAAAAACGCTACGAGCCTATTTATATCCGCAAAAAATCAAAAGCGTATCCTTCTACTCTAAAGAGTACTGTGTACGTTCAATTTTCCTCTACCGTCCACTCTGGACACCATTTAAAACGACGGCTTCTTGATATGTAATGGAAAAAAACCAAAATAAAACCTTAGACCAATTATGAGCTCTCGATCTACGCGACGTCCATGCAAAAAACATCAAATATCATCGTGCTTTAGATTTACCATAGCAAATCAAGCAAACCAACTTCATGAAGGTTCCTGTAATTTTTGACAGGTATTTGAATGAGTAATATATATCATCTTATTAATAATAGATTCAGAAAAATAATATTGTAGTATATGCTACCTATTACAATCTTATGCGCTGAATAAGATCGAATAAGATATAAAATTGCATTTTGTTCAAAACTCTTAAGAAATAAGCAGACTGAAGTTGGTTCGCTTAGTGTGCCAAGAGCTTTCTCTT
The DNA here is from genome assembly GCA_028476595.1 of Obolodiplosis robiniae. Lineage (NCBI taxonomy): Eukaryota > Metazoa > Arthropoda > Insecta > Diptera > Cecidomyiidae > Obolodiplosis > Obolodiplosis robiniae. The sequence goes on along the minus strand of CM052014.1, from coordinate 30,720,044 downwards.
GGAGATACACTTTTTGCAACTTTTTACAACTTTTTGATCGACTGTACCATCTGTTATCAAAGTCTAGTAAGCACTTTTGGTAGCAGACTGTTTATAACATCTTAAGGTGCTGTATAGCCGGTCGAAACAGCGTATCTTATTCACAATGTTAATCATTTCCATTCCTGATTAAGATTATCTGTGAGTAAAATCGAATATTAATCAATGATTAAGATTTGATCCTATTCTTTAAAAAAGTATAAATTTGGGAGTAAGGTGAAAATCTTAATCATTGATTAAGATTCGATCTTAATCATGAATCAGATTATAACATAATCATGTGTAAGATCCAATCATAATCGCAATTAAGATTCGATCTTAATCATGAGTAAGATCGAATCTAAATCGCCATCGTTCAATATTCATTGAATTGTTCAATGAATGTGCCGAATCAATTCTTCTTTGGCACATTCATTGCAAAGGAAATTGAACGATGGCGATTTAGATTCGATCTTACTCATGATTAAGACCGAATCTTATTTGCGATTATGATTGGATCTTACTCATGATTATGTTAAAATCTTAATCATGATTAACATTCTATCTTAATCATGATTAAGATGTTGCGATTAAGTTGAAGATTTAAATCTTTAAAGGAATCTTAATCACTAGTGATCAATATTCGATTTTATTCACAGATAATCTTAATCACCAGCGATTAACATCAATGATCAAGATTTTGGTGATTAAGATTCCGGCTATAAGGTGCTGAGATTTTTTTTATTAATTTACAAAACACACATAACATGCACAGTACAAAAATACCATCCGCCATCATACGAATTTACGGCTGATGGAGACGCGCAGTCGTAAATACGTATGACGGTACATATTTTCAGCGGTTTTTACATCTGACAAATATTCTAAGAAGAAGATGAAATGTGTTTTCGCCGCTAATACATCTGAATATGCGTACCGTCATCATCCCTCTTGAATGTCACCGATTTACTATGGGATACAACAACAACAAGTAGCAATGACGCTCCCTGCTGGCGGCTTTCTATTGTGAAATTTCATGAAATTGAAACGAATTGAAAACAATGAAAATATCATGAAATCACGCTTATTGTATTGTATTTTCGTGTCAACGATTATTTTTGTACTAAAGTCAAACATGTTAATGAATTATTAGCATCATTTACGAGAAATTGTGTTTAATTTCAATCATTATATATTTTTCGATTTATTTATGTTGTTACGCCCTCTGTAGTGAAAAGAATGGAATGCTATGGAATTTATTCGAGTTTGACAGATCAGTTTGTATGCGCTTTTGTTTTGTTTTGCTTGCATTTCCTTGTAATATTACATCTTGGTTCGTTTTGGTTTTTCCCGGATTTTCCATTCTTTTCAATCATTTCCGATCAAAAATCTTTCCGCATTAGTGCAAACGGTTGGCAACGGTTGTCAAAACTTTCACCAACCATGACCACTCAAGCGCACCTAAGTGTGTGTCAGTCGGTGTCAGTGTGTACAGAACGGAATGGTACGGAATATTCAACTGTATTGTCGGGCTTAAGCGGGCTTAAGCGGGCTTAAGCTGGCTAAATTTGTTTATTGTTTTAAATTCAATTGATTATATTTTGCAATTTTATGCATGATTGTGCATTCGTTTTTCGTATAAACATTCGATAAACAAAAATCAATCTTTAAAATTTTTAAAAACATATATTTTATTTTTCGAATAAATCGAAATAAATTGTTTTCGGTTATATGAAGAATTTGATGGATTTTGTTTTACCATATTTTGCATGGACTAAATTGTCCATAATCAGGGACAATTTTGTCTCATCGTTCGTGTGTTCGATCCGGCTCGATTGATTGAAATTTACTCACTTTTGTTGGTGTTTGTTGGCATACCGACAAAAGTGAGTAAATGACAATCAATCGAACTGGATATCTCTGTTACACATACGAAAATTCCACTATTTTCCGCGATTTTGATTGTGATCAAAGTAAAAAAAAAATTGTAATCCGGCGAAAATGCACTGACTTTTAAAGCTATGAATGTTTATTTATATTTCAAAGTCACAAAGCGTTTCACTTTCACAAAACCAGCTGTCGAATAACCGGTACGAGGGGGCGCTCCAATCATTAGTTCAGTGACATTCAAGACGGATGACCGTCATACGTATATACGACTGGGCGTCTCCATCAGCCGTAAATACGTATGACGGCGGATGGTATTTTTGTGCTGTGTGCGTAACATATTTTCAAAAATATTTCAACATGTTATTAACATAACGCCAAACATATTATTAACATGATATGTTATGTTATGTCAACATATTAATAATTTTAAATAATTTTAAATTATTATTATTTAAATATTTACTGCACTATGTTGGGAATTAGAATCGAAAGAATGCGAAGTGTAGTGCCAATCACTTCCTCAATCACTGAAATACATTGCGTCCATATGCTCACGGCTACCGAGTTATGATAGATTGTCCAACTCGAGTAACAAATGTGAACCCAACAACAACAACTGAAGAATTTGTGACAACAAGCACTGTTTCTACCGTAGCTGTTGTTAACACATCCACGTTGGCGACAACTAGAACTGTCGACACTGTTTCCTCAATTCAAACGAATGTTGCTACACAAACAAAAATATTGACATTAGCTCAAGTGATTCGGCCATTTGTTGATCTCAGTTATCTTCCCGTTGCTTTAGTAGCACCATTCCATCCGAACACCGATCGCAGCTTGTACCGAAATTATCCAGATGCACAAAATGTTACAGGTGCTATTGCACGAAATCCACGTAATAAATCACCACCACCAGAAGAGGGATGGAACAGTGATGAAGAATGGGACACTCCGCTGATACAGAAACAAACCCAACTGATTGAATCGCAACGGGTCAACTCTTCAATTTTCAAAATATCATTTTTATTTTCATTCCCTTCTCAAAGCATAGTTTTTAAACTATAGAAATTAAAGGGTTTTCCATTAAGGACTTGACAACTTTCTTTTTGAATAAAACGCAAACCATTTGAGATTTTTCAAAAATTGTATTATTGGCTTGAAGTACGATCAAAACATTTAATTACGGAATTCGACTTCGCTCATATGTCCACCACGTGCACGTTTGCAGCGGTTGATTCGTTGAACCCAATTTTCGATGACTCGACCAAAGAAATAACGTTGCAATATGTCTCAGTAGCGGTTTCCATTGACTGTGACGTGACGGTCATTTTCATCAACGAAAAAAAACGGTCCAATGACACCACCGGCAAAACCACACCATACAGTTATTTTTTGTGGATGAAGTGGTGTTTCTTGAAGCACATTTTCGGGCTTTCACCTGACCAATAACGCATATTTTGTTTGTTGACGAAGCCGTTTAACTAAAAATGCGCTTCATCACTGAAGATGATTTTGCAGATTTTGCATGATTTAAAGTTGCAGTCACCGACCCGGAATTTTGGTAGTACATTTTAATCATTTGTAAACGTTATTCGTTCGTGTACTTCGTCATGATGAAAATGTTGTCTTTACTGAATATTTTGACATTGACACTTTGGAAATTGGTTTAAGGGTAAATTTCGATTTTTCGGTTTTTTTTTTTTTGTATAAAGTGTGAGTTCGGTACGGGAAAGTGTACACTTGTTTACGCGGCAAATGTCAAACTAGAACATGTGAACATAAGCACTGGCTACAGTGATTGTGCATTTTAGAAATTTTGGCCGTAAAATAGATTTAATTTGGACGTTTATGAGTAGAAATCAAATTTTCATTCCATTTATAAAATTTAATTTTCAAAAATATTGCTTTTGTGCATTTAATATGAGGATATGACAAGTCCATTAGATTCAGTGCTTGTGTCCGTTAGTTCGTCAATGGTGGCCGTGAAAACAAGAAAAGTGCACCGCAAATTAGCTTTGTCATAATTTGAACGGCGTTTTACCCATCTTAAGTGTTCATTAACTATCAATTTCGAGCTATTTTATTAGTAATTTTAAAATCAATTTCATGTTTTCTCCGCGCATTTTCTCAACTATCTATTTCAATATAACGGTAAATGTTCGGTTAATACTGCTTTCATATGTGACGAGTGTACACGTAATTTGGTGAGTTCGTTCCAATTTCACACATTTGGCCAAGTTCAATCTCGCAAATTTTTACTAATTCCGATTTCGGTAGCATGGAAAGTCCGCGGACATGTCACTTTTGGCAAGATCGATGTGTTTTTTCTCGGGTGCAGTGTGGCTTAGCACGCCCCTCACCTTAAAATTCATTTAGCTCGAAATCGAAACATTGCGCCTCGGACGAGGGGAGGCCACGAAGCTCCCCGGGACCTGACCGGAGCTCCACAGTTGAAAACCGTTTTGAATATTGGAACTTTGAATTTTAGAGGAGGTTTTGAGTCTAAGAAGTTCGAATTAGTTGACAGAGCGAATGTTTTCGGTTTGGATGTTTTAGCTTTGAGTGATGTCCGTATTAAAGGAAAGTTTGAGGAAAAGTTAGGGAATTATCGCGTATTTTTGTCGGGTGTGTCTAGAGGAAGAGCTAATTGGGGCGTAGGGTTTTTGATTCACATAAATTTAGAGTCTTCCGTAGTAAGTCATAGATTTGTCAATGAAAGATTAATGTGGAGCTCGATAAATATTGGGGGGCAGTTTATAGATTTGTGAGTGTCTATTCGCCATGTGAAGGGGCAGATTCGGACCGGTTGCATGATTTCTACATCGATCTGAATGACGTGGTCGATAGAAAGGGCAGTGAAAGAGTGATTCTATTAGGCGATTTCAACGCGAGAGTGGGTAGAAATGATCCAAATTTCGCCGCCGTACTGGGAAAATTTGGTGAAGAGTCTGCCGCAAATGGAAATGGGAAGAGATTACTCGATTTGTGCCAGAGTTCATATTTAGTTATAACTAATTCATTCTTCAAACATGAGAAAATTCACATGTATTCGTGGGAAAATCCTGGTCAGAATCAAAAATCTCTACTCGATTACATTATCGTTGAGACAAGCTTGCACAAAACAGTTATAAATACGAGAGTGTATAGAAGTTTTGGTTTAGACTCTGATCACTACTTGGTATCCAGCAAACTATGCATTAGCAAGAGCGGCTTAAGAAGCTATCAGAAGTCAACAAAAAGAGTGAAAGTGGAAAGATTGCGTGATGTAAATGTAGCGAGAGAGTTTTAAGCAAAATAAGGGGATAAATTTGCGCAAGTCGAAGTGAACGAAGCGTCTGATATTGAGTATGAACGGACCTGTTCAAGGAAGTGATTGTAGAAGTAGCAAAAGAGTGTTGTGGCATGTTTGTAGTCAAGAATGGGAGAAAGAAGACTGAATGGTGGAATGAAGATATTAGAATTGCTGTGAAGGAAAAGAGAATGAGATGGATCCGCTGGTTGCAGAACCGAACTGATGAAAATCTGGAGTCGTATAGGGAACAAAAGCGTGTGGTGAAAATGATGGTGAAAGGAGCAAAAGAGATTATGATAAGTTAATAAAATCATGATAATGTTATTAGCATCCAATTCTAATAACGGTATTTTTCAAAATGCTTATTATTATTAATTTATCATAATAATTTTTTATTACGTGCAAAACTATACCCTGAAGAGTGGGGCGGCGCAGTCATTGCGCCACTTCATAAGGAAGGCAGTAATAGAGACTGCAACAACTATCGAGGAATTTCTCTACTGAGCGTTGTCGGTAAAGTATATAGTGTAATTTTGGAAAAGAGAACAAGAGCTATTATCGAATCGCTCTTGGATGAAAATCAATCGGGTTTCCGCCCAATGCGCCGATGTCAAGATCAAATTTTTTGCATGAGACAACTAATGGAGAAATTCCTTGAAAGAAATAGGGAACTGTACTTCTGTTTCGTGGATTTGCAGAAGGCATACGACTGCATTCCGAGATCTAAGTTGTGGTCAGTCTTGGCCGAATATGGTGTAAATGGTTATCTTCTCAACGCGAATCAAAGTTTGTACGCAAACAGTAAAGCAGCAGTAAGAGTGGATGGAGATTTGAGTGAATGGTTTGAAGTACGTAATGGTCTGCGACAGGGCTGTACATTTTCGCCTCTTCTATTCATTATTTATATGGACAAGCTGATCAAATCAGCCAATTTAAGAGGTAGAGTAGCTTTGGGGGACAATATTATCTCTGCACTCGCTTACGCAGATGATCTGGTACTGTTTGGCAATTCTGAACTGGAGCTGCAAAATAGTATCAAAGATTTGGAAGAGGCTTGTACGAACTTCGGAATGACCATTTGCGGCACAAAAACTCAAGTAATGCATGAGGGCAAAACTCGAAAGCCAATTCATTGCACATTGAATGGCAACTTGTTGGAGCAAGTTTCCCAAATCAAATATTTGGGTTGCATCTTTTCGGAAGATGGCAAGTTTAATAAAGAGTTTGAACAGCGTAGGGTTAATGGAAATAAAGTAGTAGCCCAACTTAGATCAAACGTTTTCAATAAACGTGAATTGAGTACAGAAACAAAGATGTTGATTCACGGGTCAATCTTCAGACCAACTATTCTATATGGTAGCGAGAGCTGGGTTGATTCTGAGAATTTGATTCATGATTTGGAAGTGTCTGATATGAAAGTGTTGAGAATGGTTTCGGGAGTCTCGCGCCGCGATCAGTGGGAAAATAGAATCCGAAATGAGACGATTTGGGGGGATTTAAACGTCGATTCGGTAGGAGAGCAAGCAAGAAAATCCAGACTGAGGTGGTTTGGTCATGTTAAATGCATGGGAGAAGAGCGATTACCGAAACGGATTCTGTTCGCCGAAGCTGATGGGCCGAGAGGTAGGGGTAGACCACGTAGACGTTATTTGGATTTGGTTAAATGTGATTTGAATGCGAGGGGATATGAATGGTGTGTTGAATCTCAAAACTTGGCTTTCGATCGGAGTTTGTGGAGAGGTATGTTAGGGGTATATGAGGCAGTTTGTTTCGTAAAACAGACCAGATGTCGAAAGGCAAAAATGGTCTATACATGTTTGTTGTTGTTGTTTACACATGTTAAATATGAACGCACTTCAAAGTTATTCGAACTAAATATATTCATTGACGGGATATCCATTGGTTGATTATCCGGGATGATAAATTTAATGTGTTCGCCAGTGAGTTGTTACCAATTGTAGAGGTGGCGAAGTCCCAATTTCAATTTCTGCAAAATGTCTTACCACCCGTAGCAGTTCAATTGGGTTTTAACCCATAACTTCACTGGAGAAAAATACGACCATCAATTTATTTCTACTCAAATATAAAAATTGAAGGTATTCTCTAATTTTACTTACACAATTTGTTCCTGTTCAGCCATTGGAATTTCTTTTGTGTATAATTTTATTGTTTGAATCCGATATATGTGATTCACAAATAAATTGTGTTGAAATGTGTTGTGTTATGTGCCAAATGCCGCTAAATACAACAAATGTCAAATTCTAGCAGCTTACTTATTCGGAAAACAAATCGACGTAACGGAGTGTAAACGCACCTGTAAATGTCACATAGCACAACAATGAAAGACATTTCAACGTCATGCATGTAATAAATACATTTCAAATTTCAACAGCGAGTGCTGATTTTTATTTTTCATTGATATTTAATGTAATCAGAAAAATATTTTTCTCGCCATTTTGTAATTGAATTAATGGAATCCCGTTGAGTAATTCCTGGGTTACTTTTCACACTATTTAAAGCGGTTGTAATCCGTAATTCCAGAATTACACGGATGGATTACATTTCGTCATATTTATTATAAGAACATCATTTTTCTAATTTATTTATTTATTTATTTATTTATTAGTTTCGCCAAATACTGGCTACAGGCAAAAAGAGCACATTCGTCTCCGTAAAAACCCGATTTTTTCAACATCCGAAATACAAATAGAATATTCTTAAATTCTAGTTCTTATCGACCTTAAATATTTGTTCCTGTCATTACTATTGTTTTCATATTCTTCTTTTGTTTCGTTAAATTTCCTAACGGCTGACCAAAAAGACTGATTTTGCATGTATGTACTTGTGAATATTGGTATTTTTATCTTTTCAGAGACTCTCGTTTATTCATGACTAATTTGTCTTTCAAATATTTGGACTTCAATTTTTCCGTCAACAGATCATACACAAAAACACGAGATGCGAATATATATCTTGCCAATATAGAATCAATTTTCAATTGTAAGCAACGCTCATAATACGGACGAATAATAAAATTGTTTTCTGCATTCGGCCATTCTCTTAGAGCCAACATGGTGAATCTGTTCTCCACTCCCTCAATGAATTCTCTCCCTATCGCAGTGAACGGATACCACACGACAATTCCAAACAATAATTTACTTTTCTCGAATGAGTTGAACAATATTACAAGAGTTTCTAATAATAAATATTACGAAATGTAATCCAGCCGTGTAATCCTGGAATTACGGATTACTATTGCTATTGAATAACGCAAAAAGTAATCCGGAATTACTCAGCGGGATTACATTAATTTCAATAAAAAAATTACGACTTATTTAATAGCTGTCAATATTACTGCCTGACTCTGGTTTATACTAATGGAATAACAAAAATAAAGTTGGGTGCCAAATCGGTGACGAATGCCAAATGAAATCGTTCAAAACTCTGTTTTTGAGTTGGGCCCGCATTAACACTTTCATCACTCGAAAGTATTAACGAAATAATTCCAAATTTTTTGAAGACGTAATTTTCATAAAATGAAAGCAAAACAAATTGCATTTTTATGACAAAACTCTTTTAGTAAACAGCACCTGAAAAATGTAAAACTTTACGATGAAAATATCAGATCACGTCCAGCAACACCAACGATGCAACTTTTCATTACATTTCGAGCAGCACCCGTTATCCATTAATTTTTGGGGTCTTTTCGGGGTCAAAACGAAAGAAATAAGTCATACAAAATTTCAAGTCATTCCGATGAGATATAGGACTACCTCCCTTGCAGAATTTTCGATTTTCGGGGTCTTTTCGGGGTCAAAACAAAAAATGTATATGCATATACAGAAAATAAAATGGTATTGCAAGAAACACTTTAACACTAATATATGATTTTAAATTTAGTTTGATATGATTTATCTTATTGGGTGTGTTCCTAGAAAGACGCGCATCGTTACTAACTTCGTTTCGATTCACTCGCGCCATTTTTTTGACAGTGACAGCTATTCTATCTTAAAGAGCATCAAAAAATCTATTGAATTACAAGTGTCAAAGTGAACAGTCGTATTTTTGCAGAAGTTTTTATCATAATCGAAAATGTCTAATTTCGTGCCTTCAAAACAACATTTGCGGGAAGTTTTGATACACTACTTTCATTTGAAGAAAAGTGCAACAGAAGCGCAACGTTTACTCATTGAAGCTTACCCTGAATATTCTGTAAGCATTAGAATGTGTCAGGAGTGGTTTGTACGGTTTAGAAGTGGTGATTTCGATACAGAAGACAAAGAGCGACCAGGTCCATCAAAAAAGTTTGAAGACGACGAATTGGAGGCATTACTTGATGAAGATCCATGTCAAACTCAAGAAGAACTTGCAAAATCATTGGGAGTCACTCACTCAGCCATTTCCAAACGCTTGAAAGCAGCTGGATACATTCAAAAGCAAGGAAATTGGGTGCCATATGAATTGAAGCCGAGAGACGTTGAAAGGCGATTTTTCACTTGTGAACAGCTGCTTCAAAGGCAAAAACGGAAGGGTTTTTTGCATCGTATTGTGACTGATGATGAAAAGTGGATTCATTACGATAATCCGAAGCGAAAGAAATCATATACAAAGCGCGGCAAGCCTGCAAAATCGACACCAAAGCCGAGTATTCATGGTGCTAAGGTAATGCTCTGTATTTGGTGGGATCAGAAGGGTGTGCTATATTATGAGCTGCTAAAACCAGGTGAAACCATTAATGGGGACCGCTACCGACAACAATTGATCAAATTGAATGCAGCAATTAAGCAAAAACGGCCGGAATATGCGACTAGACATGAGTCAATAATTTTCCATCATGACAATGCTCGGCCACATGTTGCGGTGCCTGTTAAAAACTATTTGGAAAACGTCGGATGGGAAATTCTGCCTCACCCGCCTTATAGCCCAGACTTGGCCCCTTCCGATTACCACTTGTTTCGGTCGATGCAGAATCACCTCTCCGGAATACGGTTTACTTCAGTTGAAGGTATCAAAAAATGGCTCGATTCGTTCTTCGCTCTGAAAAATGAGCAATTCTTTTGGGATGGAATCCATAAATTGCCTGAAAGATGGGAAAAAGTCGTAGCTTCCGATGGACAATATTTTGAATGACATGTATTTTCATTTTCATACATAAATAAATGGTTTTTTGAACAAAAAAAGCGCGTCTTTCTAGGAACACACCCAATAGTTTTTTATTTTTTCATGGTGTTATTTCAAAATATTCCTATTTCAAAATATTCCTAATAATTATTAATATAACACCATGAAAAAATAAGATTAATCATATTAAACTAAATTTAAAACCATATATAGTGTTGAAGTGGTTTTTGCAATACCATTTTGTTTTCTGTGTGGCGACTTTTTTAAGTTTTCATTGTATCGAATTGGAACTTTATTTGTATTTTATATGGCGCGCAGAAGAAAGAAAGGCCGACTGAAAATGGGGACGAATTTAATAACACAGACGCTCTGTGTGTATCAATATTCACTTGCTCGAGAAAAAATTGCCTGTTGTATTTTCTTTTATCCTGTTTCTTCTTCTACGTAACACAATAGCAACGCATAAGTGCAGATATCTAAGACAAGCGGAGCAATATTGTTATTTACTTTATTAGAAAATATGTCATATTTTTATGTTAATGGACTCCTAATACTTGACGTCAAATTAAATTTCATAATACTGCCGATTAAGCATACACTTCTCTCCAAAATTGCATTTTCTCTTCACATACTACATCGAATTATTCAAGATGAACACACTCTAGTTTTACAATGAACCAAATCTTCAAAATGCTTGCTCTCCTCTCCAAAAATTATTTTCAAAAAAATAACAAACTCGCCTCTCGAAATGAATGGTATATATTTCGTGAACCAGAGTTTTCCCAGAAATGATATATGCCGCTAAATTTTGTTTCTTTTTGGGACTATTTTATTAACAAAAAAATTTCAAAACCTTGGGCTATTTTTTGAAATATTTATCCTCAAGATCGATCCGAAATGCTCGCAGTTCTGGAATTAATTTTTAAGATTGATCATACGTTCTTCGGGAATAGGTTTGGTATATCTTGAAGATCCACTAAAACCCACTTCCAGATGAATCTTTTAAAAATAAGATTGTTATATGTACTACCTATTATAATCTTATTCGCTGAATAAGACTGAATAATAAAAAAATTCCGTTCTTTTCCCCGTATCTCTCCGTTATTATATTATATTGAATTGTTCGGCCATTTGAAAAATGTCAAATTTTTGGACTTTGAAGTCCGGCCCAAGCCAAAATGACCATCTGATAAGACAGTGTCAGATCAAAAATTTCAACAATACCCCAATTATATGGTTCGGACCTCTTTAAAAAATCCTCGAAACTTCATGTTCAATAGGCCTGTAACTTTTTCACTCGAACTGCTTGCGTCACTCGCAAATTTGAAAACTGAACTTCCAACCATAGTGTATTTCAGAAAAGCAATATGTCGGATTTCTAGGGAATATCTATTCGCTACGTAAATATACTGGATATATCCTAACTGTTACAAAGTATTTTGGCTTTGTAACAAGGATTATTCGATTTAAGTTCGAATAGAAACTATTTTTGTTTGTTGCTTATTGTTGAAGCAAGACTGAGTTTATTTTGAAACTGATTTTTACAAGAAATCTTAACTCTATTTATACTGATTTTTGCCTGATTTTTGCCGAGTACAAATCCCCACTTGTTACATTAGACGTGAGATTTGTACTTCGAAAATTGATTAAAAATTCTAATAGGACAATTCATATGCCGATGAAAGAGTGCCGCTTAAACAGAAAGGCCCTTCGCTAATCAAGCGTGAAATTAACTTGTTTTGTTAACTGAAAATATGTAATGGACCGACCTATTCTGTTATCAATTTCTACTAATGAATTGGTTTTAGAAATGGACTGAGCTCTCTCATTTGCATATTAAAATTAATATTTTACGACTATTTTATGACCCGCAAATTTTACGACTTTGTAGTTGGTGTTTACGAGTCAATGAATAGCCGACTCATGGTTATTGTTTACGCGAGCTGATGCGCGCACGGATTTTACGCATTATTTGGTGACGCAATTCATTCACGCATGCGAACCAGTATTTCGCTCCAAAGCTCTTTGGTAACATACCGGCCCCTGTTAAACGTTAGTTTAACACTCGATGAATGAATCCGTCACCAACCGTAGTAGTCCAATGAGCAACATTTATTTATTTATGTATTGTATTAAATAAACGTGAACTAGCGATTCCCTTTAAACTGCATTTACATATTGTTAACAAATTATTATTTATTTATTCGCAGCTTCCAGTATTTCTTGTCTTGTTAGACGTCTTAATTTGACTACCGGCTGCAGACTTTTAGAATGCGTGAATGACTCCTGTTGGAGTTCTTGTTTCTTTAAGCTTTCCTCAATTTCGTTGAGTGCTATTGGGTCCTCATCGCTTGGTAAGAGTAGTCCGAGCTTTGTTATCGGTCGATATATTCACCGTGTTGTGTCTTGAGTCGAACTGCCCGAACCAAACCATCCTTTGATGGAAATATTTCGATGACTCTACCCAGTCGCCATTTGCTTGGCGCCATGTTATCCTCGCGTATGATCACAAGGTCGTTTGTTCGAAGGTTTCTTTGCTGAGATTTCCATTTTGATCTAGCCATAATTGAAGAAATGTATTCATTGTGCCATCTCTCCCATAATTGTTGATACATTTTTTGTATCATATCCCATCTTTTGAGGTATGTGGTTTTCCCGGTTTCGAATTTTTCTGTTTCGAATAAAGTAACTGGGCTTTCTCCAATGAGGAAGTGCCCTGGGGTTATTGCTCCCAGATCCTGGGGATCATCTGATAATGGTGCGATCGGCCGTGAATTGACACATGCCTCCACTTGCGTGAGTAAGGTTGCATACTCTTCAAATGTTAAGTTTTGGTTTCCAATCACTCTGAGTAAGTGCTTCTTTACACTTTTGACTCCTGCTTCCCACAATCCGCCCCAGGATGGTGCGTTTGGTATTATGAAATGCCACCTTATTCCCGAAGATTCTGCTTTCGGGTCGGCGTACCATTCCATTCTTTGTTTTATGATTTTTTGTAGATAGTTGTTTGCGCCAACAAAATTTGTGCCATTATCTGACCATATATCTGCTATGGCACCTCTTCTTGCGATAAATCGGCGCATAGCTTGTATGAAATGCTGTGTTGTTGCGTCGCTTACTAATTCCACATAGATAGCTCTTGTGACAAAGCAAACGAACAGGCAAACGTAACCCTTTGTTATTTGTGGATTTCGTCCTGTTCTGGATGCAATTCCCACCGGCCCCATGTAATCCACACCGCAGCGTTTGAAAGGTCGCTCAGGTGTAGTTCTGGTAGAAGGTAATGATGCCATTAATTGTTGATGAGCTTTCATTTTGAATCGAAAGCACCTCGGGCATGAATTTACGATTGAGTTTGCCAATCGTCGACCCTTGATTATCCAGTAATGCTGTCTCAAAATTTGCAGCATTTGCTGAGTGCCTCCGTGCATGGTCCTTTGATGAGTTGCCCGAAGCAGCATAGTTGCAAATTTTCCCTTCGGTGATAAAATGATAGGAAATTGTTCCTCAAAGGACAAATTGTCACTAACTACTCTCCCGAAGAGTCGCAAAACCTTATTTTTTGAATCAAACCAGTAATTTTTATCACTTTTTGTTTGATCGGAATTTGAACTGTATTTTTGCAGCTCTTTCTGCATATATACTTCCTGGTCCATACGAGCTGCCAGAATTGATGCTTCACTTAGTTCTGCATGACTTAATGGTTCAATCTTTCGCTCTGACCTCCTTTTTTTTTGCTTGAAAATTGAATATTGCTCGCCGCAGGTATGCTAAGACTCTAATGAGTCGATTTGCGTTTCCATAGGCATTCAACAATGATTCCTTGATATCATTGTTTGGTAGTTGCACAGTAGGTTCTCCTGCTGTGATGGTGAGTATGCATTTACTCTCTTCGATTGCCTCTGCCGGGTTTTCGAGTTGATTTGCTGGTGGACTTGGCCACTGTTCCTCTGGTTGTTGTAACCAGCTTGGACCGACCCACCATAATGAAGAACTAAGCAGTTCTGCTGGTGTTGACCCTCTGGAAGCTAGGTCGGCGGGATTTTCAGTTCCTGAAACCCATTGCCAATTGTCGGTTTGTGTGAATGTTTCATGTTGTATGTACGCAACTCGGTTTGCGACAAACGTTTTTAAAGTATTTGGTTGCTTTTGCAGCCAGTGCTGAACTACTTCTGAATCGGTCCAAAATTTGCACTTCTCTATTTTGATTTTGAGTGCCTTTTTTACGGATTTCATTAGTCTGGCGAGCAAATGTGCACCGCATAGCTCCAATCTTGGTATTGAGAGCTTTTTGAGCGGAGCAACTCGTGTTTTACTTTGCACCAATTTGACTGAGACGTCTCCGTTTTCGTTGATTATACGAATGTATACTACGGCAGCGTAGGCTGATTCACTTGCGTCCGAAAATCCATGTAATTGTACCTTCGACTTCGGGGTGTAGTTGAACCAACGAGGAATTTTTATTTGATTGATTTCTTCTAAAGACTGTTGGAATGTTTCCCAACTTTGCTTTACCTTTTCTGATACGGGATCATCCCAACCCAATTTTTCTTGCCAAATTGTTTGCATTAAGATTTTTGCAATGACAACTACGGGTGAGATGAAACCATTTGGATCGTATAATTGACCGATCTGTGACAATATTTTGCGTTTTGTCCATGTTTCCTCCCCTGATAATTCCGTTGATTTAAATGCCAGGAAATCATCCGAAGGGAGCCAAGATAAACCAAGAACTGATTTTACCTCTGCATCCTGTAATTCCAATGGAACTGATGTAGTTTGAACTGTTTGGTTTATCATTTGACTATTTGATGACCATTTGGTCAACTCGAATTTTCCATTCTTTAATAATTCGGTTAATTCGTTGTATAATTTTATTGCTTGTTCTTCTGATGGTGCACCTGTTAATAAGTCGTCCACGTAGAATGAATGTAGTACCTCAGCTGATGCCAATGGGTACTGTTTTTCGTAATCATGTGCACATTGTTGAATAGTGCGGATTGCTAAATGAGGAGCACAGGCTTGTCCAAAGGCTACTCTATTTAGTTGATACATAGTTTTTTGATATTTCTTATGCTCGTCTGCGATTTCTACTTGGCAATACATTGCTGTTACATCTGCGGAAACTGCTATCCTATGTAATCGAAATCGGAGCAATATCTCTGTTAGATCATCTTGCAATTTTTCCCCCACTAGTTGGCATTCATTTAGTGAAATGCCTGTGGTGGTTGCAAAAGAGGCGTTGACTACAACTCTAAATTTGCTTGAGCTGTATACACCGTGATGAGGAATATAATAGCCGTCTTCGGTATCTTCCTCCTTTTTTGTCATGAAACCCTTCTCTTCAAATTTCGTCATGTACTCGACGTAATCTTGGCAGAATTTCTTATTTTTTGACATTTTCCTCTCCATTGAAAAGAGTTGTTTTATAGCGTTATTTTTTGATCGCCCAAGTAAGTTGATTTTGTCGTTGAGGGGCATGTAGACAACGTACCGTCCGTCGGATTTTCGTGAATGAGTTGTTTTAAATATCCTCTCACATTCTTTTTCTTCTGGTGTGAGAAATTTGGTTTTAGGGAACTCTTCGATTTCCCAAAATCGTTGAATTAAATGTTCAACTGGTTGATTTAATGAATTTTCTTGGGCTATGAATGCCACAATAGTTTGATATGAACTATTTTTCTGAAGATATTGGTCTTCAGACACTTGATAAATTAGGTAGCCAAGTCGAGTTTGCTGAGCAATTGCTAAATTATCCTCGGCTTGAATTACCTTTGACATGATGATTTTTATCCAAATGCGAACGCCAAACAGAGCTTCGATTTCTCCTGGTACTCCATAGTTCGGGTCTGCAAGTGGAAGATCTTGAAATGCAGAATATTTGGTTTGATCTATTCTAGATCGTGGTAAATTCTTTGTTATCTGGTTGACAACATAGAACACTGATCTAATTGATTGATTAGAATTTGGGATGCTGATGTGTACAATAGTACGTCCCTTTGCTGCACCCAAATGCGTGTTTAGTGCTCCATTTATATTGATCGTTGTTGGTTGGATTCGCAAACCCAATTTTTTAGTGGCCTTTGTTGTTATTAAATTTAGTTGTGACCCACTGTCACATAATGCTCGAAGTGAGTTATTCCATGGTTTTGCGTTCAGAATATTCACTACGGCTGTTCCCAATACGTTTGTGTGTTCTTTTTTATCTAGTCATACTTGGTTTTCAATCACATTGTTTACCGTGGTTTCTTCCATTTTTGACCTTGTCTCTCGCTCCTTCCTATAGCAGAGTAAATTGTTGTGATCCTTTTTACATGTTGGACATGCACCAAATTTACAATCGGCTGGATGAGCATGTTCTCGTAGGCAGCGAATGCACAATTTTAAATCTTTAACCCTTTTTATTCGATCTAAAACTGGCAATGCTAAGAATGTGGCACACTTAAAGAGAAAATGGTTTCCGTTGCACTGTCCGCATTTGACATCATTGACTAATGTCATCACTGTTGGCCTACTGAAAGTCTTCCTTTTCTGCATTGGCCTTTGGTTTTGCCGCGTTTTCTCGGCTTCTGATGGTAAGCATTCTGATGCTTCGACTTCTAAAAATTCCAGCAGTTCTGCAAGCTTAACATCTTGTCTTAATTTTACTTGATCCATCCATTTCTTTATTGTTGATCGATCAAGTCGTGATTTGAGATTGAACATTATCCAGGTGTCCCATGTTTGCACGTTCACACCTAGACTTGGTAGTACTCTTATGAGTTGATTAGTCCGATTCACCATATTTATTAGATGAACTGCCGTTGGACATGTTAAATGAGGAAGTTCTTCAAACTTTCTGATATACTCCTCAATTATTTGATCCGGTTTGTCATATCTACGTTGTATGACAAACCATGCTGCTGCGTAATCGGCTGCACTTAATTTAAACCCGTTGATTGCGTCTAAAGCTAGTCCCCTTAAGTGGTTTCGTAATTGATAAAACTTCGTTATCGTACTTAATTGGTCATTATTGTGTACGAGATCTACAAATTGATCTCGAAAGGCAATCCACTTTGTGAGATCACCATCAAAAATAGGAAGTTGGATTTTATCCAACTTTAGCTGTACTAGAGGCTTTGAACCGTCTCCGCCTGTCTTCGAAATGTCTCGAAGAATGTTTTGTTCGATTTTTTCTTCCATGCGTTTTTCCACATCTTTAATTAGATTCTTTATTTCATCTGATCGTGGTCCGCTTACTTGATCGGTTTGGATATTTCCCAAATTTTGTGCTTCTTGGTCGGTGTCTTCATTGGAAGTAGATTTTTCGACTAATATGTTATTGAATTGATCAATAGTTTGTTTTAATATTGCGTGTAGAGCTTTAACCTCATCGTTACATCCATTTGCAATGCCTGGATAGGTTAATCGTGGTCTAGTTTCCAAATTGATGGAACTAATGCTCGCTTGGCTTGTTTGAGCTTCGACATTTCGTGTACTTGGCTCTTGATTTTTCTCGTTTTGATTGCTGAGCCCTGGGCTTGGGCTGCGAATTCGAGTTGGAGTTGTTGCAGGCGTCGGTACTGGTGTAGGCCTGTGAATTTCTTCCTCCAGTGGCTCGATGAGTTCGTTGAGTTTTTCTGTGACTTGGTCTTTCGTTGCTTCTACGGAAAACAACAGATCGGTTGCAGCTGGGTCTGCTGTTATTTGAAGGCTCTGATATTCTTTGAAGCCCTGTTTGAATCGAGCTACTGCTTTTGTGAGCAGCTCGTGATTTGCTTTGGCCTCTTGAAGCGATTCACTCCCTTTGATTTTGAGGCTTAGCTCGATCACTTGATCGTGAACTCTTTTTAGTTCTTCCATTGATGCTAATTGTTATCGTGACGGAGTAATTGTTGCTCCCGACTTGTTTGCACAGCCTTTTCAGTGCTTCTAATGCCTTGTGTAATTGTTTTCCTTTGTTCGCGGAAATTGATTCTTGGGTACTCATAAGAATATGACTCGTACCGTTTTTCAATTGGAGTTTGTTCCAATTGCCTTTTTTCTTCCCTTTGATGGGATTCTTCTTGAGATTTCACAATCACCTTTGATTGACGATCTACTTCGGTGAAAATATCTCGAAAATTGATTCGGATTAGTAGTCCCTCTTTCTCTGGTTTAGGGTCTAGTCTTACCTCGTATGTTTGATTTAGATTTGATATTGATACCAATCTAAATACAAAACCGAGTTGTATTTGTTCATGAGGTTGAACCTCGATCTCAATGCTTGGATCGTTTGAATAGGTTTTCACGACAATTTGTAATTTACTTGTTGCCCAATTTGCTACTGGGACTGTAAATAATAATGTTCCTTGAGGATCTTGTTCCTGAAGAATGGGTGGCTCTATTATTCGAACTCCCCAAATATTTCTTATAAAAATGTTTATTGGTTGTATATAATGATGCTTTGAAGGTGGCAAATTTGCTGCTTTTAGTTCCACTAAATAATTTGGCATTTATTTAATTTATTTCCTTGGTGGGTTGCAATATTTATACAATGCACTTGGCGAGATAGGTTTTATCTTAAATTGCTTTTTCTTTCGTTTGCACCGATGTGGAATATTACTAGCTATAAAATGTTCTCTACACAAAATGCAAATTGTTATTTCTAAATTATTTGCCTTAACTTTAATAAATTGCCTTGATGGAATGATTGTTTTCGCCAGTTTGCTGGTTTTGTCCTCACGGGCTGATGTCCTGACAATTTTGCTGACTGGTTAGGTTGAGATGTGTCCTCCTGTCTCCTTTTGTGGATAGCAACACGAGATTTTATGTCTTCCTGTCTCCTTTTGTGGATTGCAGCACGAGATTTTATTATTGCTTCTTTCTGAGCATTTCTATCCACTCTCTGTTTATCATTTACAAGAAGAGCAGAGGAAATACTCTTTTGAAACACTAATTGATTGCAGTTTTTTCAGACTGCTTGTTTGGATTCTATCACTTTTTGAGCGTGATGACTTTACTTGGTAACATTTGCAGTTTACTGCGACTGCCTGTTTTAATTCTATCACTTTATTTGAACGTGATGAATTTCCTTAGTAACTCTTAGAGTTTACTGAGACTGCTGTTTAAATACTATCACTTTTTGAACGTGATAAATTTACTTGGTAACTCTTTGCAGTTTACTGTGACTGCTGGTTTTAATTCTATCACTTTATTTGAACGTGATGAATTTACTTGGTAACTCTTCGCAGTTTACTGTGACTGCTGGTTTTAATTCTATCACTTTATTTGAACGTGATGAATTTACTTGGTAACTCTTCGCAGTTTACTGTGACTGCTGGTTTTAATTCTATCACTTTATTTGAACGTGATGAATTTACTTGGTAACTCTTTGCAGTTTACTGTGACTGCTGGTTTTAATTCTATCACTTTATTTGAACGTGATGAATTTACTTGGTAACTCTTTGCAGTTTACTGTGACTGCTGGTTTTAATTCTATCACTTTATTTGAACGTGATGAATTCACTTGGTAACTCTTCGCAGTTTACTGTGACTGCTGGTTTTAATTCTATCACTTTATTTGAACGTGATGAATTTACTTGGTAACTCTTCGCAGTTTACTGTGACTGCTGGTTAAATTCTATCACCTTTTGATGAATTTTGAATTTCTATCACTGTTGAACGCAATGAAATTCTACCGTTTTTAGCGTTTGCGTCACGCCGGGGCCTCCAAATTTTTATGTTACAAAGTATTTTGGCTTTGTAACAAGGATGGTTCGATTTAAGTTCGAATAGAAACTATTTTTGTTTGTTGCTTATTGTTGAAGCAAGACTGAGTTTATTTTGAAACTGATTTTTACAAGAAATCTTAACTCTATTTATACTGATTTTTGCCTGATTTTTGCCGAGTACAAATCCCCACTTGTTACATTAGACGTGAGATTTGTACTTCGAAAATTGATTAAAAATTCTAATAGGACAATTCATATGCCGATGAAAGAGTGCCGCTTAAACAGAAAGGCCCTTCGCTAATCAAGCGTGAAATTAACTTGTTTTGTTAACTGAAAATATGTAATGAACCGACCTATTCTGTTATCAATTTCTACTAATGAATTGGTTTTAGAAATGGACTGAGCTCTCTCATTTGCATATTAAAATTAATATTTTACGACTATTTTATGACCCGCAAATTTTACGACTTTGTAGTTGGTGTTTACGAGTCAAATAGCCGACTCATGGTTATTGTTTACGCGAGCTGATGCGCGCACGGATTTTACGCATTATTTGGTGACGCAATTCATTCACGCATGCGAACCAGTATTTCGCTCCAAAGCTCGTTGGTAACACTAACGCTGTCTTTGTTATGTATACGTATATGATTGTATTGGTCGCAATTCTCACTCGCATGCACAAGTCTGCTCTCGCGCGATGTTGACAGCTATTGTGCGGTGTAGCACTGCAATAATGTGCAGTGTAGCACCGCAATGGTGTGCGGATAGATAGCGTGAGGATATATTCAGCAAATTGACATAGCGCATTGATATTCCATAGAAAAACATTGAAGAAAACAAAACACACTTTTTTACTTTCCCGCATACACCACTGTGTGTGGTAAAGGTATTACGATCGGTCCAAAAAATTCAAAACGCGCGGAATGAGTTTTCAATGCGTTTTGGACTTAGAAAAAACGATTGCAACCATTCCCGGAGCAATTTTTTGTCCGTATGTGGTACGTTGTCCGTACAACGGATTGTACCCAAAAATTTGTTAACACGATAACTCAAAATATTTACATTAGAATTGATCAAATTTACTTTTTTTATTTTTTATAGGTTTCTATACCTAATAAAGACCAATTTGTGTGTAAATTTGATCTATTCTAATATCAATTTTTTGAGTTATCGTGTTAATAAATTTTTGGGTACAATCCGTTGTACGGACGACGTACCACACGCGGACAAAAAATTGCTCCGGGAATGGTTGCAATCGTTTTTTCTTGGTTCAAAACTCATAGAAAACTTATTCCGCGCGTTTTGAATTTTTTGGACCGATCGAAATACCTTTACCACACACATTGGTGTGTGCGGAAAAGTAAAAATTAGAAACTGAGATGATCCTTCAATTTTTTTTTATTAAAATTTAAATTCAAATTACATGATGTGAAATGGCTTGAAATTCGATCTCATCGTAATGAATTGATATTTTCTGTGATTTTTGGACCGATCGCAATACTTTTACTTCACACAGTGGTGTGTGCGGAAAAGTAATAATTCTCAGCCATTCATTTCAAATTCTTGTTTTCATCAAATTGTTTTCCCCACATAAATTGCAATGAAGAACATGTGTTTCGTTGGCATTAAAGAAAATTCACACTTTTGACTTGTTGTTTTATTTGTGATAAGCTCAAAAGATTGTGAATAATTTTTGTGTTAAGAATTGTGTTGTCAGTGACGAGACAAGAGTGAAATAATGCAAAAATGACTCATTTAACATTAGCGATTACGTGATTGTGTACTTGATACTAGCTTTCAAAGAGGTTTCTCGTTGCTTTGCTCAATAGCATCAGGCGCAGAACAAGTCACGCAGTCAAGTTAAGATAAAGAAAGACTTGATTTGTTATATGAATAAATGGTGT